>JANAVB010019600.1:6173722-6248722 GCA_029216955.1 Iris pallida | reverse complement strand
TGGCTTTACAAAACATAGCCAGATGACGAACAAGGTATATACAATTGTTTATCAGCTGCAGCCTGACTTAGTTACAATTATGTAAAAGTAAGTACAAGACGATCCGACAAATATGTCGGTGCCAAACGGCAAAATATAAAGTAAGTAACAAAACGAGCGGGGAAATAAGGAACCCACTCGAGTCCTCCTGCGATCATTCCTCTAGTATTGACCATCTTGGAGGTAGAAGAAAGCTAAATCTGGCCATGCAAAACCAGAGAGGTTAGACCTCTAATAGCAAGTACCGCAAGGGAGCACGATATGTGGAATGAAGCCAGTAATAAGAGAATATGATAATAGATCTCTGCTATCTACTAGGATTCACATAACATCACGACACTTCGAACCAACCTTCCAACCAAACAAGGACAGAAGTTGGCCCGTCATGTCCTGACATTCTGTTCATCTCAGTTAGGTAACAGAGTAGGTACAGAACACAAACAAATCGATTTAACGGCCATGTAGCTACTACGGTTTGCTACTGTGAGTCCCAAGTTATCCTGGAATTATGCAATAGGGATTCCTTAGTTCTTACTATGTGCAAGCAAGGCTAGTCTATCCAATCAATCAATTGCGCCAATCATGTATTTAGACGAGTCCCAACGGGACGCCCGTCGTTAGTATACCATATACAATAAATAATATAAGAAGATACCGCTCCCTGTCCGTGTGGCAGATTTGCAACATCTGTGGGAACCAGCCGGCCTGTCCGGTACTTATTAGTCCCAAAGAGGGCTGCCATGTAAGAACTCGGGAATCCGTTCTCTCCATGCATTCATCATTTTATTTAACTTAATAGCCTCTATGTTAAGCGAAGTCCCATGCCGTGGGTCATGGTCATTCAAATGAGTACTTTCGTACGGGGTACGATATTCACTTCTACAACGACACCCGTACGGTTAGGTTGTAGGTCTTTACATAGCGTAATGCAACAATCAAAACCAACCACGGAATAATCATGCCTTGACCATCAAATACGCATGCTATTTTTGTAAAAAATAAATAAATAAATTGAAGCCTGCATGTGTGCCTGTATGTCAATATTCGGGATCGGCCAATTGATTATAATAGTTCATAGTTAAAATGAACGTGTCTCATTCATTCAATTCAATAAGACGACTAGCTAGTCTCTTAGTTCCAACTAGGAACGCATGATCAATTATTAGTCAAAATAACAATTAATGCTAATTAATGCTAAGATAACAATTTTAATGTTAATTAATACTAATCCATGTCAATCAATATCAATTAATGTCAATCAATATCAATTCAGGGACAAGAATTAGCCAAAAGGCATTAGGGACTAAAGTTCATGCGGCCAGGTAATTGGGATTCCATGCGACTCAATGCCATGCGGCCGAGAAGTTACAGCCTTATGCGGCTGGGGTTCTCGCTCATGACTAGGGTGGAAACAAGCCTCATGCGGCTCACTGGCATGCAGTTAAGAGGGTGCAGTCTCATACGGCCAAGAAAAATAAAGTCTATACGGCTAAAAATCTCTTATGCGGTCAAAATCTCATGTGGCTATAATGGACAGAAATACATGCGGCTGCGGCCAAATGGAAACTCGTGCGACTGCGGCCAATAGAAGCAAGCTCATGCGGCTGCGATAGACAAAAATACATGCGGCTGTGGCCAATGGAAACTCATGCGGCTACGATGGACAGAAATACATGCGGCTGCGGCCAGTAGAAACTCATGCGGCTGCGGCCAATAGAAGCAAGCTCATGCGGCTGCGATAGACAGAAATACATTCGACTGCGGCCAATGGAAACTCATGCGGCTGCGGCCAATAAAAGCAAGCTCATGTGGCTGCGATAACTTATGCGGCCAAGATAGTGTCATGCGGCTAGAATCTCCATGCGGCCAGATATTTCATGCGACTCAAGAACGACTTGCCGCATGAAAACTCATACGGCCAAGTACTGTCTTCTTCTCCACTGTTTCGAGAAGAACAACCATAAAGACCTTACTTCCAAGCTCCATAAATCCTTCATTCCAAGCCCAAATCTGAACTTTCATAGGTCAAAATAGGGTAGAATGAAATTCTCTACAATATGGAACCATCAAAACTAAAAAAATAACAAAGTTACTAGATCAAAACCCAAAAAATTCGAAAATGCATTAAACTTAGGTCTATATGAAATGAGCCATGGAAATTAAAAATGATAAGTACTAAAGTATCTAAGAATCTTGAGAGGAAGACAATGAAACAACAAAAATGGAGATCCATTAAGAAGCAAGTTGGCACTTGCCTAGGCGGCTGGTAGGTGGGAAGAGTTATGAGGAAGAAAAAGAAGAGTAAGAAGAGTAATGGTGAAGTAAATGAAGAGAGAAAGGGGATGGGTTTTAAATGAAGGGGTGGTGGTAGGTGGGGGTTTGGTTCGGTTCATGATGAAACAACATAATTAAGACCAATCCAAGCCGAACCCAAAGCAAAACTAAAGCAAAGTATAAAATACAGAAATAAAATTGCAGAAAATTAATTAACATGATATCAAAGAGATTTAAATACAGAACAATACATGATAAATATTAAATAAATGCATTTAAGCCGTACATGCATTTTAAAATACATATTTTGGGAACGGGAAGTGACATCTCTACCCTCGTCCTCGGAATTTCAAATCCAAGCAGAATAAAAACATCGGAGCTAAACTAATCTAAGTATAAGTAATTGAGTAAGCAATCATTCTATAATGCCAAAAGCAAGTAACATATCTGCGTTTAACTATCGATGACACCAAGCAATTCTACTCATAAGGTGACGAGCATGAGGAGTTAAGACAATCAAGGTATACAGAAAGAGATATACCTTGTGAGTCAAACATGTGCGGATACCGTGATCGAATGTCATCCTCACGTTCCCACGTTGACTCCCCTAAAGAGTGATGACCCCAAGCAACCCGGACAAGGCTGATTGTTCGGTTCTTGAGTATCTTCTCTCTTCGGTCCAAAATAGACACAGGCTGTTCCTCGTAAGACAGGATGGTACCAATAACCAGCTCAGAATGATCAAGGATATGGCTTAGGTCCGATACATACCTACGTAACTGAGATACATGGAACACGTCATGTACCTCTCTTAACGAAGGTGGAAGGGATAAACGATAAGCAACATCGCCTATCCGATCAAGAATAACAAATGGGCCCACGTACCGCGAACTCAACTTCCTGCGAATGCCAAATATAATGACCCCACGGGTAGGTGAGATCCGTAAGAACACGTGGTCCCCAACGAAAAACTCTAGTGGCCTACGATGCTGGTCCGCCCAATGACGATGCCGATCCTGCACAACTCGAAATCGCTCTCTAATTCCCTTAATCGCTTCAACGGTCTGGACAATCATTTCTGGGCCTAGCATCTTCCTCTTTCCGATATCATCCCATGCTAGTGTCGACCTACACTTCTTACCATATAGTGCTTCAAATGGTGCCATCTGGATACTGGCTTGATAACTGTTGTTATATGAAAACTCAACTAAGTGCAGGTGGCTCTCCCAAGATCCTCTAAAATCTAGGGTACAAGCGTACAACATATCTTCTAAAGTCTGAATTGTTCTTTCTGATTGCCCGTCCGTCTGTAGATGGTAAGCCGTGCTAAATCTTAACTTGGTACCCAGACTATGATGTAAACTCTTTCAAAAATGTGATATAAAGCGGGTATCTCTGTCTGACACAATACTAACAGGGACTCCATGCTGCCTGACTATCTGTTGCATATATAATTCTGCCAACTTTTCTGTAGATTACCCTACTCTGAAAGGAAGAAAGTGTGCTACCTTTGTAAGTCGGTCTACTATCACCCAAATAGCATCTTTATCACTTGGTGACCTCGGTAAACCGGTCACAAAGTCCATTGTAATATGTTCCCATTTCCATTCCGGAATAGAAAGCGGTTGCAATAACCCAGCTGGCCTCTGCTGTTCTGCCTTCACTTACTGACATACCAAGCAACGGGAAACAAATCTAGCTATCTTCCTCTTCATTCCGTTCCACCAGAAGTGCTGCTTGATATCTTGGTACATCTTGGTCCCACCAGGGTGTATAGAATACTAAGAACTGTGAGCTTCTGCCATAACCTCCTGTCTGATATATCTACTAGGCACACATAGACGTGATCCAAACCTAAGTGTACCATCTTCATGAATTCTTATCTTCTTCCTGAGTCCTGACTCACATTCTGCCCTAAGCTTCTGAATCCTTGGGTCCTGTGCCTGAGCTGCCTTGATCATGTCTACCAAGTCGGATCAAACTTATAGACTTGTTAGAACTCCTACATTACTAGGAAGTATAACCTCGATGCCCATCTTCTGAAGGTCGTCTAAGATATGCTTCTGGGTTGTCAACATAAATGCGGCGCCTCTCCTGCTAAGAGCGTCTGCTACAACATTAGCCTTGCCTGGATGATACTGAAGCTCCACGTCGTAATCTTTGATCAACTCCAACCATCTTCTCTGTCTCATGTTCAGCTCCTTCTGAGTAAAGATGTACTTCAGACTTTTATGGTCTGTGTACATGTTCACTCGGTCACCATATAAGTAATGCCTCCATAGCTTTAAAGCAAATACTATTGCTGCCAGCTCCAAGTCATGAGTTAGGTAATTCTTCTCGTGGTCTCGAAGTTTCCTAGATACGTATGCTATCACCTTCCCATGTTGTATGAGAACACATCCAAGTCCCTTACCTGACGCATCACAATATACAGTAAAACCTCTGGGTCCAACTGGCAATGTAAGAATAGGTGCTGATATCAACTTCTGCTTCAAAGTCTCGAATGATGCATGATATTCTGCCGACCAAACAAATGGCACATCCTTCCATGTCAAGCGAGTCATGGGTGCTGAAAGTCTTGCAAAGTCTGACAAAAACCTTCTGTAATACCCTGCCAATCCCAAGAAGCTCTGCACATCCGCTACGGTCTTGGGTACTGGCCAACTCTCTACTGCTTCTACCTTCTTGGGATCCACTTCTACTCCAGCTCCTGATACGATGTGTCCCAAAAATGAAATATGGTCTGACCAAATCTCATACTTGCTGAGCTTGGTATACAACTGGTTCTCTCTCAGAACGCGTAACACTTTTCTGAGGTAGTCTTCATGCTCTTCTTCACTGGCAGAGTATACGAGAATGTCGTCATAAAACACAAGGACAAACTGATCTAAGTATGGCATAAAGATGCGGTTCATCAAATCCATAAATATTGTTGGAGCATTGGTCAAACCAAACGACATTACCAAGAATTCATAATGCCCATACTTTGACCTGAATGCTGTCTTGGGAATATCCTCCTTCCGAACCCTCACTTTATGATACCCTGAACGAAGATCTATCTTGGAGAAAAGTCTAGCTTTGCTCAACTGATCAAACAAGTCGTCGATCCTGGGTAGTGGGTACTTATTCTTTACTGTTGTCGCGTTAAGCTTTCTATAATCGATGCATAATCTGGATGACCCATCCTTCTTCCCCACAAGTACCACTGGTGCTGCCCATGGTGATATGCTAGCTTGGATGAACTTCTTCTCCTTAAGTTCCTCTATGTGCTGATATACCTTAGCCTGCTCTGAATCCGCCATTCTGTAAACTCTATCTGATATCGGTTTAGTTCCAGGTATCAATTCTATACTGAATTCAATATATCTAACTGGTGGTAGTCCTGGAAGTTCTTCGAGAAATACGTCTAGAAACTCATCAACTACCTTCAGAACTTGGACTTCTTCCATTGTTGTTACTACTCCCTGCTCTTGTTGAGTTGCCACTGATCTGACTAAGGTGAATCGCTTCATGCTTGGAATATCAAAAGATACACTCCCTCTACGATAATCTATTGTCGTATGACTGTCTTTCAGCCAGTCCATGCTTAAGATAACGTCAAAATTTTCAACAAAAAATTCTATCAACCGGGCGGGTAAGGAATGCCCGCAAACTACAATGCTACATGCTAGAATAACTCTACTAACTCCTACGAGCCCATTACCAGTGAGTATATTTAACCTCCCTGGTAATGCTTCGAATTCCATTCCTAGTCGTGTTGTAAATTTGTGCAGATATAAATGAGTGTGATGCTCCCGAATCAAATAATGCTACTGCGGGACATGAGGCGACGAGAATGTTACCTGCCACAACATCTTTCGATGCTAATGCCTCTTCCTAGGACAAAGTGAATGCCTGCCCTCGACCTCCTTGTTGGTTTTCATGTTGTGGCCTAGCCTGGTGCTGCTGCTGGCCCCTTCTTTGATGATGTTGGGGTGGTCTATGCTGATGTTGCTGCATCGACGGTCCCTGCTGCCGAAACATCTGAGCCTGTGTCATAAACGGGTACTGTGCCAATGGTCTCACTGCTACCGCTGGTCCTCCATACTGTCCTGCCCCTAGTACTGGCAGAGCAGAAAATTGTTACACTGGTCCCCCTGACCTTAAATTCATGGGACAGGTGGTAACCCGATGATTTGGGATTCCACATATCAAACACTGTTCGTTCAATGTCCGACACACATATCTAGTGTGCCCTACCTTCCCACAATAAGTACAGCCCGTCGGGGATTGCTGGTTCTTCCTATATTGCTATTGCTGCTGCCTTTGTGGTGGTGCTGGCCCTCGCATTGCCATATCGTGAATGCAAATGCCAAGGGACGGTGCCGTTGTTCGAGGCACTACTCCCCCTCCTCCTTCAATATGACTGTGGGATCTCTTCTGACCTCCAGTCCTTGTCGTGATCCTCTGAATGGTGATCTCATACCTTCGGGTTGCCGTCAATACTTCATCAAAAGTCTGGTAGTTGTGCCCCTCTATCAATTGTAAGAGCTCAAGATGAAACCCTTGCTGGAACCTCATAGCCCTCTGGCTCTCCGTTGCTACCATCTCTGGGGCGAACCTACTCAATCTGCAGAACTCCCCTGCATAAGCATCTACCGTCTTGCTGGCCTGCTTGGGGCTGATAAACTTCTGTTGTAGCTCAAACTGTGTCACAACTCTATAGTACTTGGTCTTGAACCTTGCTGTAAAATTGTCCCAAGCAACAGGACGTCTGATGCCTACTTCCTCTGATTCCCACCAATCATGTGCGAGATCCTGAAGTAACAACTTAACTTGATCCACACGTTCTTCTGCCGGCACCTTAGCTGCTGTCAGACTAGCCTCAATATCGTTAAGCTATGCATCTGCTGAGATGGCATCCTCCGTGCCCTCGAAACGGTAGGGGATGAACTTGCAAAATCTGGTTGATGCTCCTGAATCTGGCCTTGCCCCTCTTTCCAAAGCCGTCTGCAATCCTTGGTTGAGGAGTACATTCTACTCTTGTAACTGAGCGTGCATGCGCTGCTGTGCTAACATCTGGTGCTGCTGAGTAGCCATCATCCCTCTCATGATCTCCAGAAGGGCCGATGTGTCCACTTCCACTGGGTTAGGTGGAACTATGGGTGGTGTAGGAACCTCCGGATACTGCGGTCCGGCTGCTAGTTCCACTATCACTTCTTCTTGGATAGTCTCTTGATCAGGTAGTACTGGCCCTTGTAGCTGACCAACCTGGTTAGGTTGCCCATGTTGCCCTTGTTGCTGTTGTCCAGCCCTGACAGATGCGGACGAGGTGCCCCTAAAAGGGACAAGAGAATAATCAAACGACTGGACAAGAAAGATCAATGAAGCCGAAGGATACGGGAATGTCAAACTAGGGTTAAAAATAATGAATCATGAGATTAAGGGAGAACATGTGTGATTTAGACATCCTATAAATCAAAACACCCTACAAGTCTGAAATCATACCTGCATGGGCCACCACTAAAACCTTGTCACGACCAGAACCAGAATACTGGAGAGCGGGGGAATGACTCAGCCAGCTACGTATTACGGGTAGATAAATACCGTATAATACGATCAATGCTGTCTAAAAGACGATGGGGTGCATACTACATGAAAGTCTTACTATGGTCACTTCACATCTATTGTCTCAGTCATTCAAATAAGAAACATAAATAGAGAACATGGAAGATAAAACAGTAAGGCGTCCCAAACGCTCAGTCAAAATGTTCTTGATATCTGGCTTTACAAAACATAGCCTGATGACGAAACAAGGTATACACAATTATTTATCAGCTGCAGCCTGACTTAGATACAATTATGTAAAAGTAAGTACAAGACGATTCGACTAACATGTCGGTGCCAAACGGCAAAATATAAAGTAAGTAACAAAACGAGCAGAAAAGTAAGGAACCCACTCCAGTCCTCCTGCGATCATTCCTCTAGTATTGACCATCTTGGAGGTAGAAGTAAGCTGGATCCTCGGGGACCGGCTCTAAATCTGGCCATGCAAAACCAGAGAGGTTAGACCTCTAATAGCAAGTACCGCAAGGGAGCACGATATGAGGAATGAAGCCAGTAATAAGATAATATGATAATAGATCCCTACTATCTACTAGGATTCACATAACATCACGACACTTCGAACCAACCTCCCAACCAAACATGGACAGAAGTTGGCCCGTCATGTCCTGACATTCTGATCATCTCAGTTAGGTAATAGAGTAGGTACAGTACACAAACAAATCGATTTAATGGCCATGCAGCTACTACGGCTTGCTACTGTGAGTCCCAAGTTATCATGGAATTATGCAATAGGGATTCCTCAGTTCTTACTATGTGCAAGCAAGGCTAGTCTATCCAATCAATCAATTGCGCCGATCACGTATTTAGACGAGTCCCAACGGGACGCCCGTCGTTAGTATACCATGTATAATAAATAATATAAGCAGGTACCGCTCCCTGCCCGTGTGGCAGATTTGCAGCATCTGTGGGAACCAGCAGGCCTGTCGGGCACTTATTAGTCCCGAAGAGGGCTGCCATGTAAGAACTCGGGAATCCGTTCTCTCCATGCATTCATCATTTTATTTAACTTAATAGCCTCTATGTTAAGCGAAGTCCCATGCCGTGGGTCATGGTCATTCAAATGAGTACTTTCGTACGGGGTACGATATGCACTTCTACAACGATACCCGTACGGTTAGGTTGTAGGTCTTTATATAGCGTAATGCAAAATCAAAACCAACCACGGAATAATCATGCCTTGACCATCAAATACACATGCTGCTTTTATAGAAAATAAATAAATAAATTGAAGCCTGCATGTGTGTCTGTATGTCAATATTCAGGATCGGCCAATCGATTATTATAGTTCATAGTTAATATGAACGTGTCTCATCCATTCAATTCAATAAGACGACTAGCCAGTCTCTTAGTTCCAACTAGGAACGCATGATCAATTATTAGTCAAAATAACAACTAATGCTAATTAATGCTAAGATAATAATTTTAATGTTAATTAATACCAATCCATGTCAATCAATATCAATTAATGCCAATGAATGTCAATTCAGGGACAAGAATTAGCCAAAAGGCATTAGGGACTAAAGTTCATGCGGACAGGTAATTGGGATTCCATGCGGCTCAATGCCATGCAGTCGAAAAGTTACAGCCTTATGCGACTGGGGTTCTCGCTCATGACTAGGGTGGAAACAAGCCTCATGCGGCTCACTGGCATGCAGTTAAGGGGGTGCAGTCTCATACGACCGAGAAAAATAGTCTATGCGGCTAAAAATCTCTTATGCGGTCAAAATCTTATGTGGCTATGATGGACAAAAATACATGCGGCTGCGGCCAAATAGAAACTCATGCGGCTGCGGCTAATAGAAACAAGCTCATGCGGCTGCGATAGACAGAAATACATGCGGCTGCGGCCAATGGAAACTCATGCGGCTGCGATGGACAGAAATACATGCGGCTACGGCCAGTAGAAACTCATGCGGCTGCGGCCAATAGAAGCAAGCTCGTGCGGCCGCGATAGACAGAAATACATACGGCTGCGGCCAATGGAAACTCATGCGGCTGCGGCCAATAGAAGCAAGCTCATGTGGCTGCGATAACTTATGCGGCCAAGATAGTGTCATGCGGCTAGAATCTCCATGCGGCCAGATACTTCATGCGGCTCAAGAACGACTTGTCGCATGAAAACTCATGCAGCCAAGTACTGTCATCTTCTCCACTGTTTCGAGAAGAACAACCATGAAGACCTTACTTCCAAGCTTCATAAATCCTTTATTTCAAGCCCAAATCTGAACTTCCATAGGTCAAAATGGGGTAGAACGAAATTCTCTACAACATAAAACCATCAAAACTAAAAAAATAACAAAGTTACTAGATCAAAACCCAAGAAATCCGAAAATGCATTAAACTTAGGTCTATATGAAATGAGCCATGGAAATTGAAAATGTTAAGTACTAAAGTATCTAAGAATCTTGAGAGGAAGACAATGAAACAACAAAAATGGAGATCCATTAAGAAGCAAGTTGGCACTTGCCTAGGCGGCTTGTAGGAGGGAAGAGTTATGAGGAAGAAGAAGAAGAGTAAGAAGAGTAATGGTGAAGTAAATGAAGAGAGAGAATGGGGATGGGTTTTAAATGAAGGGGTGGTGGTAGGTGGGGGTTTGGTTCGGTTCATGATGAACCAACATAATTAAGACCAATCCAAGCCGAACCCAAAGCAAAACTAAAGCAGAGTATAAAATACAAAAATAAAATTGTAGGAAATTAATTAACATGATATCAAAGGGATTTAAATACAGAACAATACATGTTAAATATTAAATAAATGCATTTAAGCAGTACATGCATTTTAAAATACGTATTCTGGGAACGAAAAGTGACATTTACCTGTTAAAATATATTATCTATTATTAGTATTAAATATTCTATCCAACTATATATAAAATGATATCCGTCATAGAAAACGTACCAGACGACGAAAATGCTTCGTCATCGGAATGGAGCCACCATACCACTTACTGGCGCTCGATCGCGCCACATTGGCCTTGTCAGACCGCTCCTGGTACCTGGCCTCGCCGAATCTAGCCTTCATTGCAGTCCACTGCTCTGGCATGATCCAACCATGGATCGGCTTTCCGGAGCGATTACGAGACTTCTGGTCGTGGATCGCATCACGGATGAGCTTGCCTAATATAATATCCTCCGCGTCCACTACCAGAATAAGTCGTTTTAGCGATGCCTAAAGACGTCGCTAAAACGACAAATTACGTCGCTAAAAATATTTACTGACACAATTACCGACATTTTGGACTTGTCACGGAAACGTAAGTCGCTGATCTTTAAAACGTCGACGAACATCGCAAATACCGACGTTCATCGACGTAAGATTACGTTGGTATATCCTGGGATATTACCGACGGCTACCGTCGTTTCGTCGGTGGATTAGCGACGTGTTGAAAGTTGCTACACGTCGATAAAATCCTGGGAACTTACCGACGTTTACCGTCGTTTAGTCGATGAATTAACGTCACTAAATGTCGGTAATTCCTGGGATTATTACCGACGTTCACCGACGTTTACCGACGGTCTCCGACGTATAAGGATGTCGGTAAACGTCGGTACCCTGGAAAATTTTGTAGATTTACCGATGCAAACGTACGTCGGTGGAGGAGAAGGAGGGGTCGGTGGAGGAGCTCGGAGAGGAGGAGGAGCACGCAGCATCACCACAATGATAAACTTTGCCAGAAGCAAAGTTGACAGAGGTCTACCCTCAACTACAGATAACTTTGCCTTAGTAAAGTTACAAAATGACATAACTGTTCAAAGAGAATTAACAAATATATTATATATGTTCGTGTCGTATTCATGTATGTGTCGTGTCCATGTCAAATGGCTACTGGAGATATTGGGTTAGGGTTTACCTGAGCTTTGGGGCTGACAGAGGAAGGGGGTGGCCAAGAGGAGGAGGAGAAGGAGCTCGCCGTGGAGGAGCTCCGCGGCGCATGTAGGCGGTTGGAGGAGGTGGAACTCGGTGCAGGAGCTCGATTGGAGAAGGAAGGACCTTGGGATGGCCGAGTAGGAGGAGGAGGAGAAGCTTGCGGTGGAGGAGGCGGAGGGGTCGGTGGAAGAGCTCGGAGAGGCGGAGGAGCACGCAGCAACGAGGAGAAGGAGGAGGAGGCCGGTTGACAGAGAAGGAGTAGGAGGAGGAGGTCGGTGGAGGAGAAGGAGCGGTGGAGGAGAAGGAGGAGCTCGAAGAGGCGGTGGAGGAGGAGGCTGGGCAACGACGGAGAATGGAGGGAAAACAATTTTTTTAGGAAATTTTCGTGTGAGAATGGGGGAAAAGGAAAACCCGATCGGGTTAATGGAAAAGATTTACCGACGTCAGTAAAAGACATCGATGAACGTCGCTATATTCTAAAATTATAGCAACGTCGTATTCTAGTGTCGCAAAAACATCGCTAATAGTAAAATAATAGCGACGTTTACCAACTTTTGGGCGACGTAAAATTTTGTTATAAAAAAATTAGTCGCAATACGTCGCTGAACATCGGTAGTAGTGACGTCCAGCGACGTAAAAAATTATACGTCGCTAAATTACCAAATAATAGCGACGTTTTCATTAAATGTCGCTAAACTCATCGCTGATATGACTTATTTTGGTAGTGGTCGTCCTCCTCCTGGTTTAGTCATACCTGATAATAACATATGACAATAAAACAAATATACATATTTATATGATAGACATCACAAATTTTTAAAAAATCTCATAGTCACAGATAAAAGTGTCATTAAAGTGTCACAGATTCATATGATAAAAGTGTCACTAAAGTGTCAAATATGATGATAAAACAAATTTACAGATTTAATCCTCTTCTGAAAATTCATCTAGTTCGTTTAGCTCTTCTTCTTCTTCTTCTTCTTCTTCTTCTTCTTCTTCTTCTTCTTCCTCCTCTACGTCTTCACTTTCATCTGCATCTTCCTCTTCAGATAATTCTACTTCTTCTACACAATTAGATGTGTAATGAGGAACTTTCGTCATGTCTACTTCTATAATATTTGTTACAAGAGGTAGTTCATCCTCCTGATAAGCTATATCGTCAACCTCAAAGGTATTTCTAGCTTTGGTCTTGCATACTGCCTACCAGTTCGACCTTGTCGTTCCCCGTTTAGGATAACTTGTGAAGTACACGAGCTGAGCCTGACTTGATAGGACAAATGGTTCATAGGCTTGATATCGACGCCGATAGTTTATATCCACAAGACCGTGCTTGTCTACTTTCCAACCTTGACCTTCAATCGGATCGAACCAATCACACCTGAATAACACAATCATAGCAGGCTCTATTCCATAACTATATGTCAGCTCCACAATCTCCCGTAGGATGCCATAAAAATCGTTGCCCGTATCAACATCTTTGTAGTTCGAAGATCTGATACACAAACAGCTATTTTTGGTGGAATCAAGATCCACAAAGTTGTCTCTAATCGGATAAGTTGTTGACTTGAACCTAAATCCATTAACACAGTAGCTTGGCTATATTTTTGCAGCATAAATTTGTCCCTTGGCTGGCGTTCTAATAGACTCATTCTCAAGTCTTGCGTATGGACGATAGACCTAAATACCACAAAAAAAATTAAGCTCATTCTCAAGTGCATATACAGAAAGATAATTACAGAGTTCTCAAGTCTTACATATGCACTCAACCATGATGGAAAATAACGCCTTATTTCTTGTTCTAGTTCTTCTTCTGTTATGTGTGGCCTACCTGACCTCACATCATCATTAAATATGCTAAAAACAACATCGTTCAATTAATGTAATAGTATAATAATCAACACTATTAAAATAATGTAGACGTATTAATTACTTACCCCTCCAGCATCTCTACTTCTTCATCATCGCAGTTGAGTAATACATACACCTGAGCAGCTCTTAGCTCATCATCGTTCATATATCTCTTTTTTATTTTACCCAATGGCTTTCCTGGGGCATTGAATACCTTCAGTATTGTATCATTACATTCATGATCTCCGTCGTCGTTTCTGGAAGCTCTCGTTCTATTAGTTGCAACATGAGACTTGAAATACATCGAACACAAGTTTGTAATCTCCTCGAGAATATTGGCTTCACAAATAGAACCCTCGACCCGTGCCTTATTTTTTATCTTTGTTTTTAGGTGATTCAAATGTCGCTCGAACGGGTACATCTATCGATATTCGACGGGTACACCAATACGTCTTCATAGGATAGATGAATTGGCAAATGCTCCATAGAGTCGAAGAATCCAGGAGGAAACACCCTCTCTAGCTTGCACAGTGTTACCGCAATGTCCTTCTCTTACTTTTCTTGACGATTAACAAGCAATTTCTTAGAACAAAGATCCCTGAAGAATATGCTAAGATCCGTCAATGGATCCCTAACTACATGCGGTAAGAATTCCTAAAATGCAATTGGAATTAACCTCTCCATGAATACGTGACAATCGTGGCTCTTTATACCCGTCAATTTGTTTTCCTTCGGATCGACACATCTTCTCAGATTTGACACATATCCGTCTAAAAATTTTAGGCCTTGGATCCACCGACAAAGTTAAACTTTATCCTCCTTGTCCAGTGAGAAAATTGACTTCGACATGAACTGTTTTCCATTCTCCTCTATCAAATACAACGCAGGGCGTTTGTATATTTCTTCTAAGTCCAACCTGGCCTTGGGATTGTCTTTCGTTTTTCCCTTTACGTCCATCACAGTATTAATTATGTTATCAAACACATTCTTCTCAATATACATGACATCAAGATTATGTCTGATCAGATTGGTACTCCAATATGGCAGATCCCATAATATGCTCCTCTTTGTCCAGTTATGATCTCTACCAAATCCATCGCACTTGTACCCAGTTGTAGGATCTTCGATAACACTTAGAAAATCTCTAACCTCCTTCCATATCATGGCTCTGTACCACCTTGGTGGTGGATCTCCCTTCTCTACAACGCCGGCACGAAATGCATTCATGTTCCTTCTGAACGGATGATCTTTCGGCAGAAATTGCCGATGACAATCAAAGAAGCACAGTTTTCCTCCGTATTTCAAGCGGAATATCTTAGTATGGTCCATGCAATACGAACATTAGAGACGGCCATGAGTGCTCCATCCAGATAACATTCCATAGGCCGAAAAGTCGTTGATGGTCCACATAAGGGTTGCCTTCATCTGAAAATTCTGCTTTCTGGAAACATCGTACGTGTTAGCGCCTACTTCCCATAATTGATTCAACTTATCTATCAAAGGTTGTAAGTACACATCAATGTTCCTCTTGGAATTGTTCGGACCAGGAATTATAATGGTTAGAAACATATACTGAGTCTTCATACACATCCAAGGCGGTAGGTTATACGGAGTGACAATCACAGGCCATCACGAATACTGGGATCCCGAAAGACCAAAAGAAGTAAAACCGTCAGAAGATAGCCCCAACCTGACATTACGTGAATCTGAAGAAAAATCAAGATATACTCGATCAAAGTGCTTCCACGCTTCTCCATCGGATGGGTGATCCAACACTCCTTCAATCTGTTCTCGCATGTGCCAACTCATATTTTCGGCCGTCTCTTTCATCATAAATAATCTTTGCAATCTCGACGTTCAAGGCAAGTAGTGCATTGAATCGATCGGTCTTCTTGCACCGGTAGACCTACCTGTGCTAGTTGTTTTATAGTGATCAGCACCACAAAATCTGCACACATCTGCGTCCTTGTCGTCTTTGTAGTACAATATGCACCCATTGCGACAAGATTTGATTTTCTCGTATCCCATCCAGAGCGATCTCACCATCCTCTTAGACCGATAGAAGTCTTTAGGTAACTTAGCACCCGCCGGCAAGATCTCTATAATCAACTCCAACACTCGGTTGTAGCATTCTTGCGATATATTAAAATCTGACTTAATGCTCAACAGTCTTGTAACCACCTCCAACGGTGAATGATCCTCACAACCAGGATACAATGGAGTCCTTGCATTCTCCAGCAACTCCATGAACTTTGCAGTATCGACATTCGATGCCTCCTCAGCTGCATCATGAATGAAACTAGGCCCCGCAGCGTTGAAAACCATATTCACGCACCCGTCGTCCTATGCATGATTATCTGAAACAAAATTAGGTCCCGCATACATATACGGCTCAACATAAGGCTCCGGTTCTGATGCTAAAGACACAAGTTCTTTGTGTACAGTCCACTGATAGTAATTAGGCGTGAAACCCCTCGATTACAAATAATGTGTCACTTTCACTTCTGGATAATATTTTACGTTATGACATTTCACACACGGACACTTAATTTTGGTGCCGTCTATGTACTGAGGAAACGCCTTAGCAAACTGCAGGAACTGCTCTACTCCCGCTATGTATTCATCCTGCACACCACACATATCATCAGGACGACGATTGTACATCCATGAACGATTCTGCAAGTAGTAATTCATATCCATTTGGGAATAATTCTGCAAAGATGGACACACATTATCCAATAGGCACAAATTCGTATATTATGTCTTATTATGGGACACACATTAGTAGTGGACAGTTACTAATAGCCATGCTATATCGCACATAAGTTCTTGTGCATCCAACGTGTACACATACGCTATCGATTCTTACTGATGCCAATCTCATTCAGACACACTAGATTCGTTTCGATATCGCCAGGGTCAAGTTGAAAATTGTCTTAACATCAATTTTTAAGACTTGAATATAATGTCACCTACAACCGATATCTAAGACCCCATGACAAAGTCAAAGACCCCATGAATATAATGTCACCCACAACCGATATCTCATTCAGACACACTAGATTCGTTTCAATATCGCCAGACCATATATATATAATGTCACCTACAACCGATATCTAAGACCCCATGACAAAGTCAAAGACATTATTGACAAGATTTGAATATAATCTCAACTAAATACAACCACAACTAGTACTAAATAAGTCTCCTAGTATGATATAGAGGTAAATAAATAGTGTACTAGATTGACTGCCACTCGACTGAACACCCTCTGGAAACATACTCAATCCTATACTACACACTCACACACCACTGTACTATACTCACATAGACAAACATAATTGTTACCTTATTATATATATATATATATATATATATATATATATATATATATATATATATATATATATATATATATATACCTTAATATTACACACACTTACACACTCTCAAACACTACACAAACCTATAGCTAATGCATACACACACTAATATCTATATCCCCATATACATTTACTATCACACACTAATCAATTACTCTCAACTCTACACACACACACACACACACACATACATATATGTGTGTAGCTATATTTACCTTATAATTTGGTATCTTGAGATACCCAATCCTTACCTACACTTGGCAATTACAATAATTCTCTCTCTAATACTAGCTAATGATCTAACAATGTACTCCATCCCCGATCGGGTTTAAATTTTTATCCCCATCCTCGTCCCCGTTTAACAATGTACTCATGTATCCGAGCATAATAGTGGGTACAAGCACGTACCCTCTAAGATATTTGTTAGTACACAAGCCTTTGATGTCCTGATACCAACTTACCCACTCTGCTACAGACCCTTCTACTCACACAGGCACCTATTTACAGGTCTACTAGTACATAGCCCCAAGTCATGTACACTCTTGCAGTGACTTGGTATCAGCACTCTCTGGTACCAATTGCTACCTAGATATGCTAGTCAAATCTGATATCTAGGTGAAAACCTTATAACATAACATGGACACTCTTGTATTGACTTGATATCAGTTTGAATATAAAGGGAAGTCCACCTATTATTATCTAATGGGTATCAAAGAGGAGTTCATGCCTAACATGCCTTCGAAATCCCCACCTGGTTTGCACTAGTCTGTAGCCTTCCTATATGCAGGGTAGGTACATGCTCGGATACATAAGCCTTGTTACTGTTATCAAGGATTTTGTTTAATCCCCATTCCCGTCCCTATCCCCATTTTTATATCCCCAAACCCGTCCCCATCGGAGAAAAAAATTTGGGTCCCCGTCGAGTTCGGGGGATCAAGTTGCCATCCCTACTCAAACATACACAATAGCTGTGTGTGTGTCCGTGTGTGTGTGTGTGTATGTGAGTGGAAGAGAAGGAGGAGGAGGAGTTAGGTTAGGGTTTACTGGAGAGGAGGAGTAGCTCGGATTGGGGGAGAAGGAGCTCGACGGGGGGGGGGGGGGGGTAGGGGTCGCCGGGGGGAAGGGAGTCGCCGGGGGGGAGGGAGTCTCCGAGAGCTCGAGGGAAATTTACGAAATTTTCGAGTTTTCGAGTGAGGGGGAAAAAGGAAACAGGACTGTGCCTAAGTAAAAAAGTTAGCGACGTCAACAGTCGACGTAGCTAAACGTCACAACCATTTTAATATATGGTGACATATTTTAATAATATGTCGCTGAACGTCGCTATTCTGCGACGTAATTTAACTACTGTCGCTGAACGTCGCTATTCAGCGACGTTTTGCGATGTCAATAGAAGGGAGTCGCTATATTACATATTTAGCGATGATATTTTATTCTGTCGCTAAACAACATTGCTAATATAGCATATTTTAGTAGTGCATGCAAACTCAGGCTAACACTCATGTGTTCAGTTTTCTCATTCAAACCCCAAATCAGTTCACTGTTTATGCACAACTTAGGTTAACACATCCATATTAAGTCCCAGGTTTAAAACTAAACCACAATTTAACACTCAACCCCATTGCAACATGGATATTAACATTGCACTGTATTATCCATTTCAGAAAATAGGATTTATATATTCACTTTCAATTCATTAAACCCAAACTGGAAAAAGATGACTAATACATGTAATCCCAATTTCAAAAACCAAAATTAACAATAACTCAAATTTTAAAATGATGAAACAAGTGTACAGGGGTGTATACTATGTATACGTGTCAGGGGGTGTCATTTTGTGTCCACATGAGTGGACACGAAGTGTCCAGATACGAGAAAACATGGCTTTAGAGTCCTATCTGTGCACACGCTCGTACTGAGGTGTCGAGCCCAATAGGACATGACACACTCCACATTGAGTCACTTGCACGTGTCCAATAGTTAGCCCATGTGTCAAGGTTCATGCACATGTGTCTGCACAGTGTCTACGATGTATCCTCGTGTGACACAAAGTGCGTGTAAGTGGTCGATTTTGCCACTGCACAGTGCAGTGCAAATCGTGTACGCGTGCAAGTACATGTCCAATACGACATGTGGTCGAGAGTGGCTTGGGGGTGACATGTTAGTCACTGCCCCGACCCTCTGACAAAGTGGCAGGCCGCCACGTGGCATGTCGTATCCACTGGGACACTCAGGTAGCAGGGGATGTGCACGGTGTCTGTACACGTGTGTGCGTGTCCATTTTGGACACGAAAAACACCCAGAAATCAACTCAATCCACACGATTATCAATATTCACATATTAAGCTATAAATCTGTTTAATTAGAATTTGAAATTAACAAAATAAATTTCTTACAGGAATTTCATCAAACACCCTTTTAAAGACACTGATACGTGTCCGATATGGACACGAAATAGACACTACCTTGCACCAAACTAACGCTACAGCTAGGGTATACGTATATGCATGCATCAATGAAAAGAAAATAGGATTTAATATAGGTTTCATGACATTTACCTATTGAGAGTATATCTCAATGAAAATAAGGAAATGGAAGGTGTTCTTCTCCAAACGCAATGGTCAAATCACTTCAAACCTTTGCTAGCAAGCCCCCACAAGTCTCCTATACTGTTGGGGATGATGCAATTGATTTGATTCAATTTGGACTCAATTTGGATAAAGGGGGAGGAATTTAGGAAAGAACAAGTTAGGGTTCTATGTAGATGTAAAGAGAGGCAAGTGTTTTCTTAAGGATAATTTATAGGATGAGGGGATTACTATTGTGGCTGCCACTTGTCAACCCCTTGATCAAAATTTTTATATTTATTAATTTTTTTCTATTTATTACATTCCTTATTGTCTCATATACATATTTGTCATGCTTTATATTTTGTTATATTTGAAATATAAACACAGGGACCAAAAGAAAAATACAGGAATGAATAGGGTCCATAATGTAAATAACCCCATTCAAATCTCTTTTCTTAACAGAACTTTCAAAACCTTCCTTTTCTGTTCAATCTCGACCTCTTCAAATCTTTGGGGAGATCAAATCAAATCTTTCGATTTTCCTTCAGGAGGTCGAACGAGAGTATAAATATGGGGGCTTGTAGCCGACCCCAAACCCCTCTTCAAACCCTAATCCCAAGTACTTCTCAGCCGAAGAGCCATCAGGAGACTTGGGAACAGTTGGATTTGCGCAGCCAACAACTAGCAGGTTATTTCTTTCCCTTCTAATTTCTGTCATTGATCCATTGTAAAAGTATAATCTAGGTATATGATCCAGGTTAGGAAAAGTATGGGAAACATGGAGTTGTACCAAAGTCCCCTGCTGCAGGACACCATGTTCTATTCAACCCCAAGCTAAGAGTAGGCTACCACATAATTGCTAGGTCCTAGTCTTGTACCAGTATACAAGTCTCCTGTTACACCCTCAACTGTGAATCTAGGATGTAACCTTTGTACCACGTGTACAGATACTGAGTATGCTAGTAACAGTGGATAACCAGATGGGGGAAAACCTGATATTCGAATGAACATTCAAATGAGGGTATGCGACAACATTGTCTATTGGGCTATGACTAAGCTTGCCATGCCTAGCTATAAGTAACCTTTGGGCAGGCCTGTACCTGCTAAGGAATGGCCAGGTGCCTCATGTGAGCTTTTGAGTACTGTTACATCATAGGGACCTGATGGTAGAGATTTTCAAATGTCCTGAGACCCTTAGGTGTTAGATCCCTGCACACAGGAGAAGCCTTGACAACATATGATAGGTACTCAGGTGTGGAAAGACAAACCAAGGTGTATCCAAGATACCTATTGAGTATCCAGATACCTATTGAGTATTGACATGATGATGTTGCAGTATTAGCATGGTCAAATAGGAGGACTTAGGATAGGTTTCATGTCAGCAAGTAAGGCATGGGTATACCTATAAGGGTTACATCAGCAGTTATAGCCTACCAACAGGGTCAGGAAGGAGGAAAGTCTTCTGGGTGTCCTGATCCTACTCTTAGGATGCAAATCATAGAGGCCTGGTGTTAAACTTGTGGGCATTAGTACTAGCATACCTGAATTCGAGAGAGAGAAGGTTAGATGAGGTATAGGACATCACTGATACAACATGTGCAAAACTTAGCACCAGTTTACTCATTGACACTTATTGCATATTAGGGACCATGTAAGTCCAGGTGGGATATTTGGCCTCATCTAGAGCAATAGAGATAGTTGACATCCAGGTTTACAATTATAGAGTGTGGGAATACAGGATACCTGATATTAGGAAGTATCCAATTTCTCAGGCAAGGTAGAGTGTTTAGCAGCAGGAAATACCCTGACCTACTGACCTAACTCCTAGGGGCAAGTCAAGACCTGTTGTATCAGACACTAGGACAGTTGTGTGTTGATGGCAGTGTGAGATTTCCTTTGGGTAATTGTTGATATTGTCTTTAGGTGATCAACTGAATTGTAGGACTGTGACCAGGACATCTAGCCACATTATAATTAATGGGGATAGGCATGGCAGGTCCTATGCCTTGCATATCACAGTAGAAATAAGAGAGTTCCCTGTGTGTGTGCTTAGCTGAACACATTCGAGTATCCTGGGATAAAGGGTGGTGTTCAGTAGAGTAATTATCATCAAGACAAATTACATCTGTAGGTGTGGCAGGAAACAACAAGATCATGTCTTGATACCTATAACTGTGTACTATGAGATAGGTAGTTTTGGTACAAGTAAGCATCAGTTAGCTGGGTAACAGGGAGCGACCTTTGGGGTGCCTGGGTTGTACCTGGCTTAGAGCCTAAACTCGGGTGCAGGACCCCCCCGTGTATTGGTCCTAACAGTACACTTAAGGTAGAGCAATTGTTATGGGTATGGGTATGGGTTTAACTGTACAAGTCATGAAGAGATGGGTGAAGGTTGATTACATTCAAATGATTCATTGACTTCAACCATTATCCAGGTTTAGCAGTATAGGTTCAACCATTTCCATATCTAATTTCAGTCCATACTTGAATGTTTTAATTGAATGGGTTGTTAGGTAATTCATTCGCTGGGTTCTTAGCTCCCTTTTGGAATCAGTCATAGGACACAATAATTTGTAACAGTTCCATGGGATTTTGTTGGTATCAGTTTGTATCAGTGTTTAGACTAACACAAGGCCTATTTTAAAGTAGGTAATATCAGTTTTCCTCCTTCACATGAATACCCCAGGGTAGTTGTATTGTCCCAAGATTTCATCCAGGTAGTAGTTGTCACAAAGTATCAGTTAAACTTCCTTGAAGGAATGTGGGTCTCTTGATTAATATAATAAGAATAGGAATGTACATATGGGTAGACAGGAAGGAAGTGATGCATTCCACTAAAGATTAGGAGTACCCTAGAATACTAACAGGCTATAAAACCCAACTTAGTCTGGAAAAAGAACTAGAGACTAGTAGGTAATTATCATGGTTTATAATCGTCTTCCTCACATTATAAATTCTTAAATATAATACTTGGATTCTGTTACATATTGTAACCTATATCTGCAGCTAAGGACCACAAGCAAGTATACCTTGCCTTCCTCTACAGTTTTACTTACATGTATTTCCTTTCATTTTTTCTTCATTTGATTGTTATGGACATTTGCTTTTCGTGTTATTTTCTGTGGATCTGTTTTTATTGCATATAGCCGTGTTCATGTTTGGTCTTGTGTTTCACACTTGGAGTTTCTCGTCAGTACTTTGCTTGAGTCGTGTCATAGAACGAGTATGTGTAGTGAACTGCCATAGACTTGATTATCGTTTTGCACAACTAGAGAGTCCACACTCGGGACAAGGGTTGTTTGGTGCACCAGAGTGTCCACATACGGGACGAGGGTGTTTGTCATGATCAAATGGCTCTAGAGAGTCCACACACGGGACGAGGGTTAGTGCTTAGTTCAAACCAGAGAGTCCACACTCGGGAAGAGGGTTTGGTTCTTCTATTGATCTCGTGTATTCGTTCATCCGGCAGTTCATTTATACGTAGTTGTTCTAGTGTTCGTATGTTCGTATTCGTGTTCGTGTGTTCGTGTTCGTGTTCGTAGTCATTTGTCTTGTCCTTGTTCTTTCTTATTTATTTCTTGCACATGATAAAACTGTTAGATAGACATGTATATTATGTATCTTGCTATGTCCTCTGAGGACCTAATGATCTCTTCAGGTTAGTCGAGTTTGACTCAGGAGAAGATGAGTGGATTGAGTTAGCTTCAGATCACAGCGCTTTGCAGTTGAGGTTACTTGGTTAGCAGGTTGTACTCAGTTGATTCATTTCTTGTATTTTTCTATTTTTTTGTCTACTGGTAGTGGATTTGTGTCCACCGGACGTGACATTGATTTTGGATACATTCAGTTTATATTCATTATTTCTTAGTTTCATGGATATTCACTGATCTTGTTTGTGTTTTGATTATCCTGTGGATGAGATATAGATTTCCCTGTGATTATAGATTCAGTGACTTGTGAGTATAGACAGCGTTCTACTGCCGACACTGCGGCGTAGGCTGGGCTTGGACATGCTTCGTATCCGAAAAGCGGGTGCGGGTCGTGACACCACTAGATGAATTAGGGTTAGGTTTTATGTGTAGATGAGTGGCTAGGGCTTGTCCACCCAATTTCAAATCCTCATATTGGTTCAATTAGTCCTAAGGCTTCCTTTTTCACAATTATCCTAAGGAGTAAATATCCTACTTAGAAATATCCAGATATTATTAATTTTGTCATTTACTAGGTTATACTAATCAAGATTCTAGGCTCAAGGAAAATCTAGATTAGGCTAAGATTCTAGGTCAAGTCTCAACCTAACAATTAACACATTTAATTAATAAAATTTCAAAATCACAAAAAAGTCAAAATGACCAAAATACCCTCAAGCCAAAAATATGGTAGTGACAAGTCCAGACACAAAATCCATGATAATGTGTTCCCATTTTCACTCTGGAATGGGTAATGGCTGATGCAAACTACCTGGCCTCTTCCTCTATACTTTCACTTGCTGGAACAGTAGGCATCTGGATACAAACTATGCCACCTCCCGCTTCATGCCATACCACCACACGTGCTTTCTCAGATCCCTATACATTTTTTTGGCACTAGGATGCATGGAATATAAGGGCGATGCACTTCCTGATGAACCTTCTCGCGTAGCTCTCCAATAGGCACACACAATCTAGTACCGTTCCTCAAGGAACCATCCTCGACAATAGTGAAATTATCCAATAATCCTGTCGGAACCTGCTCTCTGATGCTCCTTAGAGTCACATCCTCATACTGGGTTGACTTGATCATGTCCATTAACTTCCACTGAATCTGGAACCCTACATCTATATCTATATCCCAGAAACTACTATAATGATACCCAAGCTCTCCAGATCTGCCAATAAGTGACGGTCTAATGTCAAGTATATGGTTACCAGATATATGCTCAAGACATCGACAACAACCTTGGCCTTCCCTAGATGATACTACAAGAAAATATTGTAGTCCTTCATCAGCTCTAACCATCATCTCTGCCTCATATTCATCTCTTCTAGGTAAACACGTACTTCAAGCTCCAATGGTCCGTAAAAATCTCCACATGCTCTCCGTACAAATAGTATTTTCACAGCTTTATAGCAAAGATGACTGTTGCCAACTCTAAATCATGGGCCGGGTAGTTCTTCTCATGCAGACGTAATTGCTTGGATGCATAGGCAATCACCTTCCTATGTTGCTGAAGAACACAACCCAAACTTTTGCTAGAAGCATCACTATAGATAGTGAATCCAGCTGTCCCTATTGGCAACGTCAAAATAGGAGCTGACGTCAACCTCTTCTTAAACTCATCAAAGGCAGCCTGTGTAATGCCCCGCTCCGTACGAGGCATTTGGTTGGCTTATTGGATGGGATCAGAATATTGGACCGTGACTTATGTTGGGAATCAGGAGAATTGAGACTGATGTAGTCTCTCTTAGCTGGCTAGACGGAATGGGTATTGGAACGTGGCTCGCAGGTGGAGCTACGATTAGTGGAAATTTGGGTGAGTGGAACTGTCCTTCCTTCTCCTTACTCCTTCATGCTTAATAGATGAAGTATTGAAATGCTATGAACTGCCCCTAAATGTCCCTTATGTTAGTTGCTGAATAATAGAGATGCCTTTGTTGAGAATCATTGAAATGTACAACACATTGAACTGTTAATATGATTTGAGGCCTGAGAATGAATTGATAACATTGCCCCTTATGCTTAACACTGCTGGAACAAGTAGACACTTGAATAATGAGATGCCTTATGAATGATAGAATAAGAAATGAATGAATGAATAAATGTCCCTATGAAATGAATGAATGTTAAGTTCCTCTTAAGAAAGGAATGATATGAGATACATTGTAATGAAGCAATGAAATGAGAAATGATAAAGCTGGGATCGTTGAGATCACCAAATGAAATGATGGTAATGATGAAATGAATAAGTCATTGAATATGACTAATGATGCACTGTTGCCTTTACTGTCCTTAATATATTTTACCATGCATTTTTGTTCACAATCGAGTCGGACACGCATTCGCATGGTCATGGACAACTTGTATACAAGGTTTGAGTAATAATTTCCTCGAACGGTTCCTAGGGCCCTGGGGACCGATTCGGCCTAGGAGGAAATAATGATGAGTGCTATGGGAGCACGGATAAGGCGGGGTGGCATAGAGGCTCGCCACCTACTATGCTGACCGCATTATCTTAAAATGAAATGAAATGAGAAGAGTCCATATGGTTTAACAACACCAGTGACCATGTAGTCAGGATGCATGCTAATGAATGTTTTGTGCAGACAGAGTAAGTATATCAGATAACCTGTATTTGATGCAGGTACGAGAAGTCGGCTATCGGTAAGAAATCACATAATTGTGATATTGTATAAGTTGGTTTAACTTGCCTGCTTAACATGTTCAATTCATTATGCTAGAAAGATGCCTTGCTATAAATAGTGCTCAAACATAACATCCATGCTAAGTGATGCTTGAAGTGAGAACTGTCATAATATTTAAGATGTTAATGTTAACGATGCCTCAATGATGCCTTTTCATGATAACACCTAGTATGCCTCAATGATGCCTTTGCATGATAACACCAAGAATGCTAAAAAGATATGTCCACATGAATGCTACAAAGAATATGTTTACATGCTTCACTCTGATTATTGCCCATGAACTGTAAACTGATGCTAGGCCCCAAGTAGAAAGACCATTCTAATAAATGTTTACTTAAATGATCACTTTAAATGTTGGTTTATGCGAGTGGGTTGGATTCTGCTCGCCAGTACATAGATGATGTGCTGACCCACGTTTTGTGGGCAGGTGCTCGTGCTTAGAATGTTCTACACACGAAGATTAGCTGGATTGGTTCCGCGGCATCGAAGATTTGTTGGGCATACAGAAGCTCTCCTTGTACAAGATGATGTCTTCTGTTTATAAAGGGCATAATGTATGGAACATTCTAATCAGTTGTACCAGTGAGATTGTGAGCCAAGTCGGTATATCGAGTTGTCATCCATTGTATCCAAATATCAAATGTAAGCTGTATAGCATTGTTCAGTTGGTTTCCAATGTAAAGAGAGATGTACTGTAATCATTGTACTTCAATACAAGTCTTGTACTCTTCTTCAATTATCAATAAAGAGAATAAAGTTCTATATATCTCTGTGTGGCTTCAAGTTACTCTTTTTCTCCGCTGCTATAAAGAAGTGATGTACTTCTATTCAATGAGAAAGATTGTCCTCACTAAATTCAATTTATCTGCTTCTGCCGCTGCGATGTGTTCCTATTTGAAGAATAATCGATTATGTACCATCTTTGCCTTGTACAAGTACAATACCAGACTTGTACGGCATCATGCCCAAGCGAGGACGATCGATTCCAAGAGATAAAGTATGTAAATAAATGACTCTATGAATCGGGGCATGACAAATTGGTATCAGAGCACGGCTTTACGTCCTTGGTCTCTTCTTTGGTTCGTTTCAAATCAAAGTTGCATCGATGATTGACCAAAGTTGCTTCCGCGATCACTCAACGTTGCTTTCGCGATTAAATCAAAGATTGCTTCCGCGATTATGTTGTTGTTGTTCTGTAATCATCCTATGTTGTTCGTGTCTGAAAGATCATTGACCCTCTTGGCTGCTCACTGGATGCTCCATACAATAAGTCTATATACATTGTGATGCCCCTAAATGAATGATTATTGTTGGTTTGGACACAAATAACCCAACAATGACTCGATGCCATAGTATGCTATATTGTGAATGCTTTTTGGAATGTGGGAATATAGAAAAATGGCTATATATGCTGCAACAAGTTGAGAATTGCATGTGATGTTAGAAAAGTGTTGGGAATAAAATAATTGATGGATGAGTTCAACAGAATTAGTGAATTGACTCATGTGTGCTGGCTACTGCTTTTGAGACCCTAAGAATGTTGCCTTGTGATATTGAGACCCCGAGATGTTGGTTAAGTATTGTGATCATTATAGATCATGAATGTCCGGAATAGATTGAGTTGGTATTGTTTAAGGATGGCTTCGTTTCTGAGTGGTATATTGCCTCTACCACCTCAGAACGAGATGTATGTTGACCCTTTCCATAGAATAGCAATGAGACTATCTGTGAGTACTGGGTAGTGCCGAGACGTAGCTGGGAGTCATGTATTGTTGCTAGATGACTCGAGTGTCCCCTGACGGTGATGCTATGTTGGGTAGCAAGATTCTAGAAATTGTAACCGGTTGGCTTGGTTAGAAATTGTTTAGTCGAGTGATGACTCGAGCTAGTAAGACAGTTAGTATGCTACGGGTAAATAGACTTGGCTAGAGAATATTGTGGCTTAGAACATCTGAATGTTGACTTCGATTGGTTGGATGCAAATCAAATATGGCTAATACAAAGTTGGTTGCTAAGCTGAAAGTTTAAAATATTGTCGGTGAATCAAAGGGATATTAGAAATCTGTGCCTTGATCCTAAGGTGTAATGGATGTCAATCCATCTTGATCACCAAAGGATAGTCATTGCATAGATGCATGATGCTGAAAAATTGAATTGTACTAGAAAAATAACAAGTAGTGACTCAAAATACTGTTGTTGCCTAGAGGATGGTTAAGTGATACATAAATTGTCGGATTGAATGGGATGAACTACTTGACCATTACTGCATGAGATTAAGAATGCCGTAAGATAGTTGATGATTGAGAAACAAATGGAAACGAGAAATTGCAAACGTGTTGGATAATGTCGGTATAGGTGATTGTTGGTTGGGATATAGATTGTTGGCTTATGACTTAGTGGTGCAACCTTGTCATACAGACCGAATAGTATGATTTTATAGTTATATTAAAACTATCGGAATCGATGACCCTTGAATAGTTAACCTTGGTTATGGGTTTATGTGGGTACGAAGGAATCGGACCAGAAATTGAATCATTGAAAATTTACTTGATGGATTATTAGAACGATGAAGATCGTATGTCGGATTTGGAATTGACCGTAATGTTGATAGATCGATTTTAGTCGATTGTTGGGTAAGTCTAGAATGAGCCTCTGTGGGAATTATTTCCTTGAGGAAGACCCTGAATAGATAGACTTGACCCTAGCGACCAGTTGATGATTTACCAATTGCTGGCTTAGCCCAATTGGCGATTCATTATTCAGACTGAGTTAAAACCCATAGGTTTGGGTAGAGTTCCTTAGAACTGTTGGTTGCTTGTTGGCCTTAAGAATAAGAAACTAGTATAACCCTAGTAGCCGTCCACTCTAGGGGAGTCACCTGAATGATTAGGTATAGCTGTCGGTAGCTAACCATTGAGACTGGACCGAATAATAGATGGCCGTTGGCGACCCATAGAATGACCTTGTGGCATTGAACGAGTGATGGTGATGAGTATGATCTAAGAATGATAAGTTGTAAGTATATGCTCTAATATGAACCTTAGAGATGTTTGACCCTTGAGGATTATGTGTCGGCCTATAGCGGGAAATGGAGTCGTGGGATGAGACTTGATTTGTATGTATCGAATAGTGAATTATGATATGAGATGGAATTGACTGTTCATGACGGAAATGTTGGATAAGTATCTATAGTCGGATAGCTGGGTTAACCTTGACTGTTGCATAGATTTATACCCTGACTCGGATAATCGATAGTTGGTGATGTTGGATTGTGCCTTTTTGAAAAGATGAATTGCCACGGTGAAAAAAGTTGTTGGATTTGGGAAGGAAAATGATTGTTGTTGTGAACCCTTGATATGATTGGCTCTAAGTTAGACCCTTGATCGAATGTTAGAAAATGTTATGCTTGGATGGAGATTGTCCCTGATGTTAAGTGGTGGCCTGGAAAATAGTGATTGTGGCAAAGTGAATAAAGCAATAAGTCAATTGAAAGGATGCTAAGTTGGATTTAGAAAAGAGAGTTATATTGTGGCTGATCGAATCGCACTAACATGGAAGTTGGCTGAAGTACATATGTTTTGGGGACGCCTAAAATATGTGTATGGATCCAGCAGAAGTGATTGGTTGTGACTGAGATAACATTATGGGAAAAATTTATCGCACTAGCACGGACTTTGGCTGAAATGCATATGTTTTGGGGACGCCTAAAATATGTGTATGGATCCAAACGAAGTGATATGTTGCGACTGAGATAGAAATATAAGAAAAATGTTGACGGATCAAGGAGAAGTTACAAGTAATTGAAAAAGAGGTAGACAGATCGAATCGTGGATGGATTTAAATGGTACAGTTGGATAGATATTTTGAAATGACCGAGTGGGCTGAAATGAATATTGATTTGAAGCTGAATGAGTAAACTCATGGTGATTAAGTGAATCTTGTAGAAGACTTGTTTCCTTAAGTTTCGAGGACGAAACTTTTTCTGAGTGGTATATTATGTAACGTCCCGCTCCGTACGAGGCATTTGGTTGGCTTATTGGATGGGATCAGAATATTGGACCGTGACTTATGTTGGGAATCAAGAGAATTGAGACTGATGTAGTCTCTCTTAGCTGGCTAGACGGAATGGGTATTGGAACGTGGCTCGCAGGTGGAGCTACGATTAGTGGAAATTTGGGTGAGTGGAACTGTCCTTCCTCCTCCTTACTCCTTCATGCTTAATAGATGAAGTATTGAAATGCTATGAACTGCCCCTAAATATCCCTTATGTTAGTTGCTGAATAATAGAGATGCCTTTGTTGAGAATCATTGAAATGTACAACACATTGAACTGTTAATGTGATTTGAGGCCTGAGAATGAATTGATAACATTGCCCCTTATGCTTAACACTGCTGGAACAAGTAGACACTTGAATAATGAGATGCCTTATGAATGATAGAATAAGAAATGAATGAATGAATAAATGTCCCTATGAAATGAATGAATGTTAAGTTCCTCTTAAGAAAGGAATGATATGAGATATATTGTAATGAAGCAATGAAATGAGAAATGATAAAGCTGGGATCGTTGAGATCACCAAATGAAATGATGGTAATGATGAAATGAATAAGTCATTGAATATGACTAATGATGCACTGTTGCCTTTACTGTCCTTAATATATTTTACCATGCATTTTTGTTCACAATCGAGTCGGACACGCATTCGCATGGTCATGGACAACTTGTATACAAGGTTTGAGTAATAATTTCCTCGAACGGTTCCTAGGGCCCTGGGGACCGATTCGGCCTAGGAGGAAATAATGATGAGTGCTATGGGAGCACGGATAAGGCGGGGTGGCATAGAGGCTCGCCACCTACTATGCTGACCGCATTATCTTAAAATGAAATGAAATGAGAAGAGTCCATATGGTTTAACAACACCAGTGACCATGTAGTCAGGATGCATGCTAATGAATGTTTTGTGCAGACAGAGTAAGTATATCAGATAACCTGTATTTGATGCAGGTACGAGAAGTCGGCTATCGGTAAGAAATCACATAATTGTGATATTGTATAAGTTGGTTTAACTTGCCTGCTTAACATGTTCAATTCATTATGCTAGAAAGATGCCTTGCTATAAATAGTGCTCAAACATAACATCCATGCTAAGTGATGCTTGAAGTGAGAACTGTCATAATATTTAAGATGTTAATGTTAACGATGCCTCAATGATGCCTTTTCATGATAACACCTAGTATGCCTCAATGATGCCTTTGCATGATAACACCAAGAATGCTAAAAAGATATGTCCACATGAATGCTACAAAGAATATGTTTACATGCTTCACTCTGATTATTGCCCATGAACTGTAAACTGATGCTAGGCCCCAAGTAGAAAGACCATTCTAATAAATGTTTACTTAAATGATCACTTTAAATGTTGGTTTATGCGAGTGGGTTGGATTCTGCTCGCCAGTACATAGATGATGTGCTGACCCACGTTTTGTGGGCAGGTGCTCGTGCTTGGAATGTTCTACACACGAAGATTAGCTGGATTGGTTCCGCGGCATCGAAGATTTGTTGGACATACAGAAGCTCTCCTTGTACAAGATGATGTCTTCTGTTTATAAAGGGCATAATGTATGGAACATTCTAATCAGTTGTACCAGTGAGATTGTGAGCCAAGTCGGTATATCGAGTTGTCATCCATTGTATCCAAATATCAAATGTAAGCTGTATAGCATTGTTCAGTTGGTTTCCAATGTAAAGAGAGATGTACTGTAATCATTGTACTTCAATACAAGTCTTGTACTCTTCTTCAATTATCAATAAAGAGAATAAAGTTCTATATATCTCTGTGTGGCTTCAAGTTACTCTTTTTCTCCGCTGCTATAAAGAAGTGATGTACTTCTATTCAATGAGAAAGATTGTCCTCACTAAATTCAATTTATCTGCTTCTGCCGCTGCGATGTGTTCCTATTTGAAGAATAATCGATTATGTACCATCTTTGCCTTGTACAAGTGCAATACCAGACTTGTACGGCATCACGCCCAAGCGAGGACGATCGATTCCAAGAGATAAAGTATGTAAATAAATGACTCTATGAATCGGGGCATGACAGCCTGGCACTCCTCGGAACACACAAACTCCACATCCTTCTTAGTGCGTCTGGTCAACGGCTCTGTAATCCTAGAAAAGACCTATACGAACTTCCGTTAGTAGCCTGCCAGACCCAAGAAACTCCGAATCTGCGTAACGGAGGTCGGGATAGTCTAAGACTCCATTGCTGTGATCTTCTCTGGATCAACACAAATTCTATCACCAGACACAACATGCCATAAGAACACCATCTTGTCCAGAAAGAACTCATACTTCGACACCTTTCCATACAACTTTTTCTTCCCGAGAGTCTCCAATACAATCCTCATGTGCTCCTTGTACTCCTCTGGCATCTTCCAATAGATGAGAATATCATCGATAAACACCACTACGAACTTGTCAAGGTACTAATGAAATACCTTGTTCATAAAGTTCATGAATACCGTCGGGGCATTGGTCAATCCAAATGGCATTACAGTAAATTCGTACTGGCCATAACGAGTCCGAAAAGCAGTCTTCAAAATATCCTCCTTCCTCACCTCCACTTGGTGGTAGTCTGACCTCAGATATATCTTAGAAAATACCTTTGCGCCAGTCAAATAATCAAATAGGCACCGAATATTTATTCTTGATAGTGAAGTTGTCCAATGCCCTGTAATCGATATACGTGCGCATTGATCCATCCTTTTTCGGTACAAACAATACCGGAGCACCCGAAGGTAAAGAACTGGATCTGATAAATCCCTTATCCTGCATCTCATCTACTTGCTTCTTCATCTCAGCTAACTCACTTTTGTTGATCCTATAGGCGTGCTACAAAATAGGCTTGGCACCTGGCACCAAGTCTATAGAGAACTCAACATCCCTGTCAGGAAACAACCCTGACAACTCATCTGGAAATACATCTATAAACTCTGCTATCAATGGATAAAACAACTCCATAATTTTCCACCAAAGCTCCACAAATAATACGATCACTCTACTCTGCTGCCCCTCTGGCAAACTCAAACTCTGGCTCTCCTGGCGGGCTGAACAAAACTCTACCTCATCTACATTCTATACTAGCAAAGTGCATACTCAACCATCTATCCCGAGTACTATGTCGCAGCTCAGAAGTGGCATTACGAGTAAACATGTACTCAATTCACGGCCTTCCAGAGAAACTCTCTGCCCCTTGCAAACATCACTAAACAGGATAATACTACCTCCGATTATGATCTTGCAAGTCCTATCCAAAGGTTTTGTAGAAATATGATGCTTGAGAGCAAATGAAACATATACAAAACTATGAGAAGCAACACTATCAATTAGTGTTGAAGCTGGAATGGATTCAAGAAGAACATAACCTACGATGACATCTTCGGTGGGCTTGGCCTCCTCGACCGTCATAGCAAACGTCCTGTCCTGAGCACCCCTCTGCTACTGGTGCTGAGCAAATCGATGATGCTAGGTCTGGAGTGGAGGTCCCCTCGACTGTGCTGCCGGTAGCCTCGTTGGTGCTCTCTGAGCTGCAACTACTCCCTGAGCTGCACGATGAGGGTTCGAAAGACACGCCCTATAGAAGCATGAAAAAGCGCAAAAGTTATAAAAGTGCATGAGACCCAAAGATGCTGTGCACATCAAGTAGCAGAAAAGTGTAATGTACAAAAGAAGATACTTTACTAAAATCATGATCACAAAGGTCTATTATAGATAATTCATGATTATATGTAAAGACTATATACTCAACCTACAAATACGCAGCCTACAAGTACGCAGCCTACAAGTGTGCAAACTACAAGTATGCAGCACTCTTCTTCGCTAGAGCAAATTACTTCATCGTCAGAGCGAATCACTTCCTGGTCAGAAGCGCAGCACTTTCCTGTTCCAATATGGCTAATGAAGCAGTTATCGGAAAGAACGGAGATGCATCTCCTACTTGAGGCTCACAGCACAACCTATAGCTTTTCCAGCATAACGAAGGGCTAGCCGTCAACCCAAATCCAGTATCTTAGGCCTCGAAGACCTCTAAGATGTTGTTTAGGTTCAAACCCCCCATGCCACACACTCAAGTGCATCTCGAAACTCTGAAGTTGTTCTTCACCATAAATATAGCTTCTTTGAATGAAGAGATCTACAATAAACGGTCGACATATGCAAGGCCCACGGCCGACTGAAGCTAAGTCCGGATTGAGCATGATAGAGGAGTGTTAAGAAGCAAATGAGCAAATGGATACCTCAAAAGCTCCCTTTTATATCGGCTGTGTATCGTCCAACTCGCACGCCAAGTTGCAGCAAGTCAAAAGCCATGAGTTAATTCGATGAACCTAGAATTCATCACAATGAATCTCATTTAATGAAGTCATTGACTAAGTCTTTAGTCACCACTTCTCAAGCCCCCAAAAGTGGCAATAATTAAGGAGATTTTGATTCATCGCCCTAAAATATGCAGTGACTCGTCACCCCAAAAACCACAGTGACTCATCACATCAAAAGCGGAGCGCTTCGAAGACCCAAACGTGCAGTGCCCTAAACGAGGCCCGTATACTGGGCCATCACTTTAGCATTAATGGCACGCCAGACGAAGTGCCCCAAGACAGTAAATGACAACCATCAAATTGTTAGAAAGTAGTTGGCAGATGTTAGCCAAAAGTACGTCTTCCAAACACAAATTCCAAAAAGTGTAGTCAACGGGATATCCCAATATTGCAGTCAATTTTTTTTTTGATGTCCAAAAGTGCAACCTCAGAAGACGCCCAAAATCGTAGCTTCAATTGCGTCCATAAGCGCAACCTCAATGATGATTCGGTGCGCAGCTCCTTCACAAATATAGCACTATGCCACGTGGCCAATATGGCAATCGTTTATCTTCAGACACAATAAAATCCAGTTCATTCAAATTGTCCCCAGGTTGTTTAGGACTGTATCTTTTTAGATATAATTGAATCCATTCGGTTTCAATAGAAAGAGATCTTTTAAGTAATGTGCACCCGCCATGTGTCATTGACTCAGTCATGTTGATGAATAGGTGCTAACCACCCAAGATCTCAGCAACAGGAGAATCCCAACAACTGCTATATGTCAGCTCAATAGTAGCCCCAACAAGACAGTTAGAACAGATTCTTCGAGAATAGCAGCAGACTCCCTTCATTTAGGGTCTTCAAAAAATTTCTTCGACTGCTTCTTGATTGGCATCCCAAATCACTACTCACAGTCATTCTGTAGCTTCCCTTCCCGGAATTTTAAAATATTTTTATTTTATTTATTTGATTTAAATAGTAATTTTAGAATTTTTGTAAATAATTATTTGGTTAATTATTACGGTAGATGATTTCTAATCATGATTAAATTTGGAGTACAAGGTGACTAGAAATCATGGCACGGATAGTGCAGTGGCGTGCCTTGACTAGTGTATTTGTCATGCCAAGGAAAACCTAGCCATAGGGATGTCCTAACTAGAAAAATTAGACCAAGTTGTGACATGACCATTATAAATAGTTATTATTTATTATTATTATTATTGACGTTTAAGTGATCCAGTAGTACCAGAGTGGTCCGGACTGGACCCGGACCGGACCAAGCCCATGTAGTCATGCGGCACGTCCAATGACGTTCGTGTCAATGGAATTTGGTATGAGGGTATTACATTTCGTTTTAATGGTTTAATGAATATTTCCTAAGTTTTCGTATTTTAAATATTAAAAATATTACTATTAGTATTATTCAATGACTTTTGTATAAAATAGGCCCTCGTATATTCTGAAGATTTTAGACTGTACATATTGGCATATACGCCTTTATTCGGTTGATCATATTTCGTTATTATTATTATTATTGTTATTATTATTATTATTTCAATATTAATGAGGTTAGTAAGAAATAAACTATTTATTATTATTAGTTATTATCAATTTATTCTTTATCAAAAGAATAATTATAATGTGTATGCGTATTTTATAAAAATATATATATGTATATATACGTAGGTGTATTTATATATAAATACATAAAAGTATAAATGTGGTTGTATTATATAAATAAATGCGTGTGTGTATAAATACATATATAGGAGGATCTGTGTATGTATACGTATATATACATTGGGTGTAAATATGTACGTATATATAAACGTATATAAGTAAATATGTGTATGTGTATATATAGATAAATAAATTATATATGTATATATATATATATATATATATATATATATATATATATATATATATATATATATATATGTATTTGTACGTGTGTATATAAATATATATATATATATTATTTGTTTATATATATATATATATATATATATATATATATATATATATATTTTGTTTATATATATATATATATATATTTTGTTTATATATATATATATATATATATATATATATATATATATATATATATATATATATATATATATATATTTTATATATATATATATATAATATATATATATATATATATATATAAACAAAATATATATATATATATATATATATATATATATATATATGTGCAAACGTATGTGTATATGTGTGTGTGTGTGTATATATATATACATATATATATATATATATATATATATATATATATATATTATATACGTATATGCGCATATATATGTATGTATACTAATACATACGTATTTAGGTGTATATATATATATATATATATATATATATATATATATATATATATAAATATATATGTATATATATATATAAGTAATAAATAGAAAAAAAGAAAAAAGAAAAAGAAAACAATATAAGAATAAAACCTTGTTACAACAAGGCCCAACAGTAGGAAAACCCAACCGGCCAAATGTACCTAGAGCAGCAACCGGCCCAGCAAAAATTTTCTCTATGCATTAAGACTCCCCCACCCCTCACCCGAACGGAAACATACCTGAGCCCGACTGCTACTAATCGCATATTCACCTTCGACTCTAAACCCTAGCACGCCGTCACCCTCCCCACGTGACCCCAGGCCTGTGCACCGCCCAGGTGGCCGTGCGACGCCGAGCCACCGCCGGCCGTGCGGCAGGAGGCGCGCGCACGCAGGCGTGCGCACATGCGCGGGGTAGAAAGAACAGCAGTACAGACGCGGAGTCAACTTCGTGGCCAGAGTTCTCCTTCCTCGGTCGACGAAACGTCGTCCCGATTGCTCAGGTACGACTACAACATAACAACCTTCGAATCCCAGTAGTTAGGTTTCGAAATAGTCGTACGATCGACCCAAGTAATCGACACGAAGTTGATCAAAAACCTGTTCGAAAACAGGGAATATAGCAGTCCATGAACCCATATTTGAGGATCGTTTCCGATCAATCCAGCCCCATATTAGAAATTCTAATTGAAGGCATTTATTGACAACATGTAGGGCTTCGAATCCCTTTTTACGGAATTTGATTTCATCGACTACGTGCCGCGAAATCAGATTCCGAAGTTTCCCAAAAACCTGTTTTAAAAACTTAGAAATTCATCCACACGACGTGTGTACCGCCATTCCGGGCGACGTGGTCGCGAACCGAAAGGATCGAAAGCTATGTAACGGCTTTGTGGTCGTGTGGGCTTTGACGGATTTCAAATTGGTCGCGTGTGCGCGACGAATTTGATGCATATCCGTCGAAATTTATCGTATCTTGCACTTTGCAAATTTCTCAATTATTTTGTGCACGCTCGTCAGATCGAGACAAAACTTGGGCCATCAGGACTGTATCATTTTTCTGGTCCTGTATGCCAAGTTTGGTCCGATTCTGAGACCGTTGATAAAATCATCGTTTTGCGGGCCCCACGGTCCCACTCAACGGGCAATTTTGTGCACGGCCCGCCGGAATCCAACTCTGGACATACGGTTGGGTTCATATCGGAAAACTGGATTCGTAGACATATAGTTTGACGACTTTAGAGACCATTGACTCTGGCACGCTTTTCGGTGCAAAGCGGGTCTAACGGCGGACATCGTTTTTGCCCGAAATTACCGTTTTGCCCCTGTATCCAGAATTGGACTTCAGGACAGGAAATCCTAGCAAATTTGAATATTTTGAGATCATTTGTACTGTCTATTTCAGATTTCGGGGACTGTTGTAGGGGTTTTGACTATTGTAGCATACTGAGTGGCTCAGATTATCGGTTTCACCAGCACAGGACCACAGGCGAGTACAGTTTATTGTCTGCATTTCGATATTGATCTTTACTATATTTCATTGATTAGTCATTGGTTATGTGATTTTTATACTCTATTATAAATTGTTGAGTCGGGAATGAGAAGTACCAAGGATGTGTGATCCGACCGTAGACCGTGTTTATTTTCATGCAGTAGACCTCGTAGACCGTGTTTATTTTCTGCAGTAGACCTCGTAGACATTGTTTATTTTCATGCAGTAGATCTCGTAGACCGTGTTTATTTTCTGCAAGTAGACCTCGTAGATAATATTTATTTTCTGCAGTAGACCTCGTAGACATTGTTTATTTTCTGCAAGTAGACCTCGTAGACATTGTTTATTTTCTGCAAGTAGACCTCGTAGACATTGTTTAATTTTTGCAAGTAGACCTCGTAGACCGTGTGGTGTAGCACCCCTGACCGATCACATGTCAAAGGTACTTCTAACGGTGGAAAGTATATTGGTCTATTTATTACTATTGATTTTTCTTACGGCTTTACTGTTATTTTTAAAACTCATGATTGATGCCTAACCTTTGTCTTATAGTCATTTTCTTTATTTGAAATTGCATTCAGTGAATTGTGCTCGTTCATTCCTTACTGGAAACCATATTTTCCAGGTTAGCCGTTGATTCATTTAGCATGGGGAGTTCGGGTGTACTTGCAGACGAGCCTAGAAGACTAGTTAGATAGTTATTCAATATTTGTACAAGTTTATAGTTTCCTGCAAATGTAAAACTTCTGATCATTGTAAATTAAATTAATTATGTGAATGAGCATCTTTGTGATTATAATCTTCATGGCCGTAATAGCGTACTACCGCCGACACTGCGGCGTAGGCTGGCTTGGACACGTTTCGTATCCGTTTAAAAAAAAACGGGTGCGGGTCGTGACAAGTTTTTGTGGTGGCCCATGCAGGTCAGTCTTCGCAAATCATGCGAACTCATGATGGTACTTAAGTTAGTTGTACTATTACGACCCTGCGGCAAGGAAATGCTCATTCACGAATTAAGATTAATTTAATTTAAGAGAATGACTAGGACTAGGAGTCCCCTATACAAATTTATCGATGGGTAGTCTAGGCCATGCAATTTAGATAAGGAGTTATTAATGTTGATGGTTTGTCAGATTCCCATAGGTACACTATTATCTCTCGATATGACGACACGATCCAAAATGGACAGATTATTCACTTGGTGAGACAGGGCTTCATATAATTTATGATCTAACCTGGATAAACTATTAAATTCCTTCTCTTTAGACATCATCCTCTTATCTTAGTCTGGATTGCCTGTTTAGTTCCTATTTTTGCCCTAAGTATTATTTTTATGTAAATATCTGATTACGTTATCCACATACGAAACTCAAGTTAGTTTCGATTCAAGTTTTTCCTCAAAGGCTTGAATACACATGGAATAGTTAGAATGTTTGTATTTCTTTTGTCCTCAGTTATTTCTCCCTGTTCAATCCTTTATTTTAAGTGTTGTGACTGATAGGACGAATACCTATGTTTTAACTTTGGTCAACCTGTTTGAATCTCTAGAAGCCCCTAAATTTTTACGGATATAGGAATGGTTAGACAGCAGCGCACTGTCGTCAATTATTTGAGAGTGAAGATTGTGGGTTCACTGCAGCCGACAGCGCACTGGCAAGGCACAACCCATAGAATTGAAATCGTTTCAAAAAATCATAGTCTATGGAACCTTGCAGAAACTATGTTCTCGTTGATTTTTTTAAATCTTAGATACCCTTGTGTCAATATAGGTAGAGTGTCTGATAGCCTATCACATTTGAATCACGAAATCCAGGGTTATCGTAGCCAGAGTATACGGGCAAGGCGTAATTCCCGGTAAAATAATTTCAGATGTGGTTACAAGTTTAGAATATTATAGAGAATAGAGACTGTCCTGTATGACCCTAAGATCTCAAACCAATACTAGTGTAAGTTCTGTAAGTCGAGTAGCATGTCTCCCAACCTAGCGTTATGTGGTTCATGTGATCTATTAACAAAGTAATTGACCGACAATAACAGGTTTATCCAGACCATAGGAATTAGAATTCCATAACCCATTAGTCGACCAAGGTCTTACGGATAGAAAGATAGTAGGAAGACTGTATAGGCAAGAACATCCAGGTAAGGTTTTGATTCTCTCAAAACTCGAACTACTTACTCCTCCTTCCAAAAATCCCGCATGCTTGAATTTTGACTATTTTTGACCAATGTTGCTATTACAGCCTAGTTTTTGCAAGCTTACTCTTTTATCGAGCTTGATTCAAGACACATGTTTATTGGGGACACCCGCTAACATATTGTCTAATCAGAATCATTGTATCACGGTCTGATCAACTATGATACATTTGGTATGCCTTTTCTTCTAATTGTCCTACGTGGATCGAGATGTAGATGCCCTAGGATCTTATCCGCGACTGCTTTGACAATTCCTCTTGAATTAAACATTCACCCTTGAATCATGTAATTGCGTTCTGTAAACATCTCTTGAACTCTTCAGTAACATCTCTCTTGAACTCTTTATTGTTTTCGTCATCACTGATTGGAAAGACAGTAAGCTCTCTAGAATTTTGGAGTATACCGAATGATTAGGATAAAATTCCATTAGGATGATAATTAGTGCCCTTGGACTCCCACTTTCCATTTAGATTATTTTACGTTCCCGGATGTGTCATTAATATTTGGAGCACGAGACTAGTTGTTACCTTCCAACAAACTTCATATACAAGATCTAGACGAGTCCACCCTCATCTAGGTATATCATGTCCCACTCAAGTCCGTCCCCTTGTACTCTATTTTTATGGTACGACTTTCAGGATAAAAGGCCTAGCTATAACCTTTACGATAGTACCGGTATCCATTCACGACTTCCATTAGAGCCTCAACCTTGACTCAATTCATTCGACCCAATATATGGTTGTGATCTACTCGAAGTCCATTACGCACATGCCACTAGTGTGCCACCCAATTGAGGTCTCATGTGATCCTTAAACACAAAAGTCACTGAAGACACATTTTGAGCTTTAGGGACCTAGCTAACCAACCTGACTAGCAACTAGCTCAACCCCTTGGATAGAAACCTATTCTAGAATACCCTAACCTAGTAGGAATAGTTTTATCATTGGAATCTTTTCCAGTCCATATAGATTGCAATCCAAGGTTTTCCCAACCAACGAGGGATGTCCAATCAGGAAGCCCATTAAGACCCAGTAACACCCATCCAAGCATACTCCCATATTCGGACTATAGGACTGAACTATTTGAAATCGGCCCCTGTATCAATTATGTAATCTCTACCCCTTAGAATGTGAATCCATTCGTAAGCTTTATCCCATCTACCTGGAAGCCAAAATACGATCTTGTATTGCAATATTATTCCTTGCTCGTGTATTTAAATGACCATGGAAAGATCACAATCTTGGTTATGTTCTATTTTGGAATCTTGATTAGAACTTCAAGAACAAAATTTCTGTATTGCATGGATTGTAAGCCCTCTAAGAGCGAAGGGTTCTTTGATGTAGCAAGTGACTGGACTAGAGTAGCCCAATCTAGCGAATAAGACTATAGGTTCGTAAATACTCTTTCTATCTGTATTATTGTAAATTCTCTACCGCTCTTTAAACTTCATAATTGCCCTTGATTGTTCCTCCTTATATTCTGTCCTCTCTATTGCAGATAGATGAAGGTCATACTTATTAGAATTCACTAATATTTCTTAACTACTTGTGTGAATTACTGCTTGCTAAGTTCAGGTTGCTCGATAGATACGAGAGGATTATAGATACCGTATGCCTATATATTTGTTGGTAGGATTGTTAGCACCAGTTAGAAGATTTTAAGATTTTAGTGTGAGGAGTAGTGTGACCAAAGGTGGGTAGAAGTCCTCGAGGCTATTTGGCTAGGAGAAGAATACAAACTATTTTTTTGAGGAATTAAAATTTGAGAAGATTGTGGTAATAGTGGATTTATTCCTTTACTTTTTAAATTTTAGGCATGGTTATGAGTTAGAATTTCGAGGACGAAATTATTTTTAAGGTGGATAGATTTGTAGCTCCCCTTCCCGGAATTTTAAAATATTTTTATTTTATTTATTTGATTTAAATAGTAATTTTAGAATTTTTGTAAATAATTATTTGGTTAATTATTACGGTAGATAATTTCTAATCATGATTAAATTTGGAGTACAATGTGACTAGAAATCATGGCACGGATAGTACAGTGGCGTGCCTTGACTAGTGTATTTGTCATGCCAAGGAAAACCTAGCCATAGGGATGTCCTAACTAGAAAAATTAGACCAAGTTGTGACATGACCATTATAAATAGTTATTATTTATTATTATTATTATTGACGTTTAAGTGATCCAGTTGTACCAGACTGGTCCGGACTGGACCCGGACCGGACCAAGCCCATGTAGTCATGCGGCACGTCCAATGACTTTCGTGTCAATGGAATTTGGTATGAGGGTATTGCATTTCGTTTTAATGGTTTAATGAATATTTTCTAAGTTTTCGTATTTCAAATATTAAAAATATTACTATTAGTATTATTCAATGACTTTTGTATAAAATAGGCCCTCGTATATTCTGAAGATTTTAGACTGTACATATTGGCATATACGCCTTTATTCGGTTGATCGAATTTCGTTATTATTATTATTATTGTTATTATTATTACTATTTCAATATAATGAGGTTAGTAAGAAATAAACTATTTATTATTATTAGTTATTATCAATTTATTCTTTATCAAAAGAATAATTATAATGTGTATGCGTATTTTATAAAAATATATATATGTATATATATGTAGGTGTATTTGTATATAAATACATAAAAGTATAAATGTGGTTGTATTATATAAATAAATGCGTGTGTGTATAAATACATATATAGGAGGATCTGTGTATGTATATGTATATATACATTGGGTGTAAATATGTACGTATATATAAACGTATATAAGTAAATATGTGTATGTGTATATATAGATAAATAAATTATATATGTATATATATATGTGTTGGTACGTGTGTATATAAATATATATATATATATATATATATATATATATATATATATATATATATATATATGCAAACGTATGTGTATATGTGTGTGTGTATATATATATATATATATATATATATATATATATATATATATATATATATATATATATATTATATACGTATATGTGCATATATATGTATGTATACTAATACATACGTATTTAGGTGTATATATATATATATATATAAATATATATGTATATTTATATAAGTAATAAGTAGAAAAAAAAGAAAAGAAAAAGAAAACAATATAAGAATAAAACCTTGTTACAACAAGGCCCAACAGTAGGAAAACCCAACTGGCCAAATGTACCTAGAGCAGCAACCGGCCCAGCAAAAATTTCCTCTATGCATTAAGACTCCCCCACCCCTCACCCGAACGGAAACATACCCGAGCCCGACTGCTACTAATCGCATATTCACCTTCGACTCTAAACCCTAGCACGCCGTCACCCTCCCCACGTGACCCCAGGCCGGCGCACCGCCCAGGCGGCCGTGCGGCGCCGAGCCACCGTCGGCCGTGCGGCAGGAGGCGCGCGCACGCAGGCGCGCACACATGCGCGGGGTAGAAAGAACAGCAGTACAGTCGCGGAGTCAACTTCGTGGCCAGAGTTCTCCTTCCTCGGTCGACGAAACGTCGTCCCGATTGCTCAGGTACGACTACAACATAACCACCTTCGAATCCCAGTAGTTAGGTTTCGAAATAGTCGTGCGACCGACCCAAGTAATCGACACGAAGTCGATCAAAAACCTGTTCGAAAACAGGGAATATAGCAGTCCATGAACCCATATTTGAGGATCGTTTTCGATCAATCCAGCCCCATATTAGAAATTCTAATTGAAGGCGTTTATTGACAACATGTAGGGCTTCGAATCCCTTTTTACGGAATTTGATTTCATCGACTATGTGCTGCGAAATCAGATTCCGAAGTTTCCCAAAAACTAATTTTAAAAACCTAGAAATTCATCCACACGACGTACGTCCCGCCATTTCGGGCAGCGTGGTCGCGAACCGAAAGGATCGAAAGCTGCGTAACGGCTTTATGGTCGTGTGGGCTTTGACGGAATTCAAATTGGTCGCGTGTGCGCGACGAATTTGATGCATATCCGTCGAAATTCACCGTATCTTGCACTTTGCAAATTTTTCAATTACTTTGTGCATACTCGTCAGATCGAGACAAAACTTGTGCCATCAGGACCGTATCGTTTTTCTGGTCCTGTATGCCAAGTTTGGTCCGATTCTGAGACCATTGATAAAATTACCATTTTGCGGGCCCCACGGTCCCACTCAATGGGCGATTTTGTGCACGGCCCGCCGGAATCCAACTCTGGACATACGGTTGGGTTCGTATCGGAAAACTGGATCCATAGACATATAGTTTGACGACTTTAGAGACCATTGACTCTGGCATGCTTTTCGGTACAAAGCGGGTCCAACGGCGGACATCGTTTTTGCCCGAAATTATCGTTTTGCCCCTGTGTCCAGAATTGGACTTAAGGACAGGCAATCCTAGAAAATTTGACTATTCTGAGATCATTGGTACTGTCTATTTCAGATTCCGGGGACTGTTGTAGGGGTTTTGACTATTGTAGCATACTGAGTGGCTCAGATTATCGGTTTCACCAGCACAGGACCACAGGCGAGTACAGTTTATTGTCTGCATTTCGATATTGATCTTTACTATATTTCATTGATTAGTCATTGGTTATGTGATTTTTATACTATATTATAAATTGTTGAGTCGGGAATAAGAAGTACCAAGGATGTGTGATCCGACCGTAGACCATGTTTATTTTCATGCAGTAGACCTCGTAGACCGTGTTTATTTTTTGCAGTAGACCTCGTAGACATTATTTATTTTCATGCAGTAGATCTCGTAGACCGTGTTTATTTTCTGTAAGTAGACCTCGTAGACATTGTTTATTTTCTGCAGTAGACCTCGTAGACATTGTTTATTTTCTGCAAGTAGACCTCGTAGACATTGTTTATTTTCTGCAAGTAGACCTCGTAGATATTGTTTAATTTCTGCAAGTAGACCTCGTAGACCGTGCGGTGTAGCACCCCAGACCGATCATATGTCAAAGGTACTTCTAACGGTGGAAAGTATATTGGTTTATTTATTACTATTGATTTTTCTTACGGCTTTACTGTTATTTTCAAAACTCATGATTGATGCCTAACCTTTGTCTTTTAGTCATTTTCTTTATTTGAAATTGCATTCAGTGAATTGTGCTCGTTCCATTCCTGACTGGAAACCATATTTTTCAGGTTAGCCGTTGATTTATTTAGCATGGGGAGTTCGGGTGTACTTGCAGACGGGCCTAGAAGACTAGTTAGATAGTCATTCAATATTTGTACAAGTTTATAGTTTCCTGCAAATGTAAAAGTTGTGATCATTATAAATTAAATTAATTATGTGAATGAGCATCTTTGTGATTATGATCTTCATGGCCGTGACAGCGTACTACCGCCGACACTGCGGCGTAGGCTGGCTTGGACACGTCTCGTATTCTTTTAAAAAAAATGGGTGCGGGTCGTGACACATTCAGAGAGTCAGAGCAAGTTCATTTCGTCGTCAAATCGTCAACAGAGCACACTCCCTAACGTTTAAAATACAAAAGTTCTTCAAGTTATTGTTCATGGAAAACACTCCCTAAGTTGATGCCCCTCTGCGCCGCAAAACAAGCACACTCCAAGCCTTTCCTGTAAACATTCTAGATATGGCCGAGCTTCTTACAGAAATGACAAGAAAGAACTTGTTGTACCTATCTCGGCAGCTGCTGTAGTGCCTGCTGAAACTGCTGCAGTGACTAGATGGACATCTGTTGAAGCTGGGGATTCTTAGCAGGCCCCGTATTGCTACTAGCCCCCACAAAGAAGCTGCAATCTCTATTGGCCTTCAAGCCCAGCTACTGCTCAACCTTGTGTGCCTTCGTAAGAATCTCAGCATAGGTCTCGTGAAGAGACGAAATAAGGATCTTCACTTTCCAGTTCAGACCCTCCCGAAAATGACTTGCCCGAATCTCCAAATCTCGTATGATGTACTCTGCGTACTGGTTCAGCCTGCCAAATTCCATAGTTTACTCCTCCACTGATATTCCTCCCTGCTAGAGGTTCTGATACGGTCGAGCTGGAATCAATCTATCAATCGAAAAGAAAAACTTCTTCTTGAAAAGGTCCTTGTAAACCTCCCAGGTTTGCCCTGATTGGTAAGAAGCGGCTCATTTTTGAACCAAATGCAAGCGATGTCCAACAACTGAAGCCCTAGTATCTCAACCCTTAAGTCCTCGTCGAGACGAGACACCCTCATAAGACGTTCTATATCCTCAAGCCTGTCATCAGCATAAATGATGCCCTCTATCCCTCCGAATTCTCGAGATCCCAGCTTCTTGAAGTCCTAGATATTACCCGGCTAATCTGGGCAACTTACTGCTGAGTTGGAGCTCCCCTCTCAACTGCAGCCAAAGCTAGCTGGTGGGCGCTCTCGATGCCCTGTTGCATCACGTTCGCTTGCCTCTGATGTGCATCGGACTAAGCCCTCTGGGCCTCCAGCATCTTCTTGAATAGTACGAACATCTGTGCCATATTAGTCGACACTGAAGGTTGAGGAGGAAGATCTGCAAGAATAACTGGAATAGTCCTCTGTACTGGAAGATGAACACCTATAATAACCTATGGGAAAGTCTTCTGAACTGGAACCTTCGAAGGCAGCTGATACACAAATCCACGGAGAAGTAATATGAGTAGGCCTATGGGAAGTCACAGAACTCTCAGAGGCTGGTCCCGAACGTTGTGACCTCGTCTTAGGCGGCATCCAAAAGATTGTCACGCCCCAGAACCAGAATACTGGAGAGCGGGGCCAGACATAGCCAGCTACGTATATTGAAATGGATTCCATCTCGCTATACGGTCACGGCTGTCTAGATACATGAGGGTTTACTACAAGCCAACAGTCTCCTATGGTCATGAACAAGCCTAGTGTCTCAATCACAAGCAAGTAAGTAAATGTTATAAGATGTATGATCATTAAATATACAATAATAAGGCGTCACAAATATTACATATTCAGCTGATCATGAAGCTAGTCGTTACAAAATGTTAGGACTAGCAAGAGTTTTAGTCATACATGATCAACCCTAGGATCTGTTAATCATGTTACAGCCCGTAGGCAGACAGTAAGTAAATGCAATCGAGCTAAACAGGTGCTCGTCGGCTAAACGCCTCAAAGAATATTTTCACAATAGAGTAGAAGAGCTAAAAATAACCCACTCGTTGCCAGGGTTCCGTCTAGTGGCCACCATCTTGCTGGAAGGTCGGTAGATCCTCTGGAGCTGCTCCGAAATTTGGCCACACAAAACCAGCTGGGTCAGACCCCAGAAAGAGCAAGTGCCACAAAGGAGGCTTCACTTAGGAACTAAAACCAGCAATCAGCACAATATATACATAAAAGTAAGAACTGGAAATAAAAAAAACACATCAGGATAATATACGACGAGATAACCATGGAACTATTCAGATAAACAGGTTACAATCCGTAAACCAAACAAGGACCGGGGTTGTAACCCTTCGTCTGAACAGAACTTGGAATTCTTACCATTTATCGGTAAAATAAATACAAGCATCCTGGTCATTTAATAATCTGGAATAGGATCAGGGCAAGACTAGACTGGTTAGACTCCATCCAATCACTTCACGGCCAAGCAAGAATTACGGCTTGATACTTTAACTAACTAGGGTTATCATAGGCCTAATTACTAACAAGATGCAGTAAGACTATTCCACAGCCACAAGCCCTGCAGACCATCCAGGTTACCCGGGTTAAAAGAATTTAGAGTTAAATTCAGGTGGGTACATCGTCCAGGAAACGAATGTACCCTTAGGTAGCTTGAAGGGTGCAACACATGACAGTGTGCTGGAAATGTGCCCTACTCGATGGCAGGCTACAGATCCCAAGGCGTGCCCAGGTAACGAGATTGCCTGTAGTTGGGAGATCTCTTCATGACTAGTGTATTAATCTAGTTATTAGTCTTAGTTCATTTCAATGGGTACTCCTAACCGTGGTACTCAGGAGTCCCCTCCTAGACATGATGCAAGACAGGATTGGATTATTTGTACAAGCACAATCCCCTACGGTGTCCAGGTTAATTATACAGGTCATGTCATGTCAGGTAGCCGTCGCAATAGCTCATCGAGATATATTATGTCAGGTAATCATGTCAAGTGTACTAGTCAGGAGTACGCCACGATGGGCCACTATCAGGTCATGTCAGGTTATTATGTCAGGAGTGCACCACTACGGGTCACTGTCAGGTCGTGCTCAATTATCAATCCCAAACATATCAAATGAATTCATGATTTTCAAGTTCAGAACAAAAGGCGTAAGGATGTAAAATGGACGTAAAATATCTAATAAAATATCAATATACAGGGCTATAGAAGAGCCATGCGGCTAAGGCACATGCGGCCAGGAAGTGATCTCATACGGTTGGGGAGGGAGTCGGGTTCAATCGGCTCAGGGTCCAAAGCTCATGCGGCTCACGGGATAGGGGCACATGCGGCTAGCGGGGGAATGGGTGCGCATGCGGCTGAAGGGGCAGGAACCTATGCGGCTGGGAGTGGGACTAGCTCCAATGCGGCAAGAGGGAAGGGAGGTCCCATGCGGCTAGGATGAATTGGGCTCATGCGGCAAAAAAGGCAAGACACATGCGGTCAGTAGAAAGGGTACTTATGCAGATGGCGGGGATGGGTCCATGCGGTCGGCTGACAAATCAGGTATATGCGGCTGGGAAGGAGCAACCCATGCGGCTGCGGTGAGCGGGTTCATGCAGCTGGCGGAAGAGAAGTCCATGCGGCTAGATTGGACCAGGCGCATGCGGCTCAGGGGGACGAAGGCGCATGCGGCTCAGGAAATAAAGGATGCATATGCGGCTGGGATTAATCAGGGTCATGCGGCCCGAACTAAGAAGTCCATACGGCTGAGAGGGAACTTGCCGCAAAAAAATGCTCATGCGGTCAAGTCAAGCCCATGCGGCTACGAATGGGACTCGGCCTTATGCGGCTGGGACTAAGTTTCATGCGGCTTAGAAGTACAAGGGTTTCATACGGCTGGGGGCAACTTGCCGCATGAATACTCATGCGGTCAAGTACATCCATGCGCCAGGGAACTATTCTTCTTCTCCAAATTTCCGAGGAGAAGAACACTATGAGCCCATGCCTTCCAAGCTTCATAAAACCTTCATCCGAAGCCCAAATTCGAACTTCTATAGGTCAAAATGTGGTAGACGAAATTCTCTACAACATGGAACCATCAAAACTAGAAAATAACAAGATTAAGTAGATCCAAACCCAAGAAATCCAAAAATAAAGTAAATTTAGATCTACAAGAATCTAGACATGGAAAGTGAAAATGCCAAGTTCTAAAGTGCTTTAGAATGTAGTAAAGAAGAGAATGGAGCAATAAAATCAAAGTTCCTCCATGAAGCAAGTTGCACTTGCCTAGACCTCTCTCTCTCTCTCTCTCTCTCTCTCTGGTAGGTAAGAAAGTAAATGTGGAAGAAGAAGATGATTAATGAAGAGAGAGAATGAAGAGGGCTAATAAATGGTAGTGGTGGTGGTAGGTAGGGGGTTCATCCATGGGTTCATCATGAACCAATAGCAAATCCCAAACCGAACCAAGCTAACCCGGACCAAGAATAAACCGAGCCAAGAAGGAAAAGCTAAGCCAGGAATCATGCAATATAGAATAAATACGTACACGTATTCCAGAAATACGTAATACGAACCACAGGCATTACAAAGATGGACCGAAAGAAAGAAGTTAATATGGCACAAGATAGAATATATTCAAAGAAGGACAGTTAAAGTCTAAAGAATCAAATATCAAAGAAGGATAGTTACATTAAAAAAATAGATTTAGAAGTTTTTTCTAATCGTGATTAAGAATCTCTCAGCCTACAGCTTATATCATACATCATATAAAAGGCTCATAATAGCACTCTAAGTCTGAGTACCACTACGATATCGTCCTAATTGCGACCTCGAAGACCTGCATCGGCCACCACTAAAACGTTTCACGACCCGCACCTGAAGTAAGTGGGTACGTCCAACCTACGTCCCTACATCGACAGTAGAATGTTGTCTAGGTCTACTATACTAACTAATACAACTCATGAATATGTATTACAACCTGTCAATGATATCTCAACTCTAAAAGGAGGACAATATAATGATAATACTCATTCTCAATAACAATAACCTATAAGGAAGATAAATGGCACGATAATGACATAAAAGATAGATATGATAATCCCAAAAAAGTCTAGAAATATAACATAATCCCAAATCCACAAACAGAGTCTATGAGTCTATTATCTCAACATAACATGAAGTCTCAAAAATAATAACATCCCAATGTACCATAAGTTGGAGACAAATCCAGTAATAATAGCTAATCTAACTAAATCGCTACTAGTGTCTCCTCTATTGGAGCTACTGTCTCATGGGCCAAAGTCTCCTGATGTACTCCCACTTCATCATGTGGTCCATAGTAGGTAGGGCATCAATCATCTAAATCATCCAAAAAATATATCTAGTCATGATTGGATCGAAGTGCACCTCTAATAACAGTACCATTAAATGCTATAGACTATGTTATAATAAATAGAGAGAATATACATGATAATAGAATAGATAAATGAACATGACAAGATATGGAAATGTTGTATGTAAGTACAAGAGTTGGAAATATCATGTACAAGAATCAAGAATAAATTATCTATGTGAGTGAGCACTAGTTCCAATATATGATCTGCTTGGAAACTTGCACAAGGATAAATGGCCTGGTTAATCATACGTGCAGTGTGTGATTAACACTCACAAGGAATAAGACATGCACTAGGTGGGTATGATCACATATCTACACTAACACTCCCCACCCCCGACTAGTATTGTAAGTCCAACCATGGTACTTTACGACACAGGATTCTCTAAGAAGGTATCTAAAACTCTCAGGAATCAGTGTCCATACAAGTAAAAGAACAACAACAAGGCTTGCACAAGGTACATTAAAATTTACAAGGAATAACATCTCATGATGGGATCCGAAAATACCAATCCGTGTGACCGATGTTTCAAAAAATCAAGGATATCTACACTAGATACAAGAAATATAGAAGATATTATAAACGAAAAATTATCAGAGAATATACTCGCCTGGAATTCGGGGTGAAGTATTAACAATACCCCTAACAGTTCCTTGAAGACCTTAATATGGAATATTAATGTCAATTGGTGTTTCAGAATGATAATCATTGATATATAATTTGAAATATAATTTATAGGTCAATTTTAGGTCGTGTAAGTCAAATTAGGTCATACCTTGCTAAACTAGGTCAAACTAGGTCTCTAGGTTTAAGGTCCATACCTTGCCCTACCAAGGTATCCTAGCTAATATTAGGCAATACTAGCTCATACCCTATATTTCTTCCCTATAATGTATATGTATAGGCTCACGCCAATATACCTTAGCTATTTACCTTTACCCTATGCATACCATAACATATACTAATGCATACCCAAACCATATCCATACCTTACCATAGACATTACCTATACACTACACATAGCTACATAAGCCATTTACCTATTACCTATCCCATATCCTATTACTTATTCTATTTACCATTATCCACATCCATATCTATGTTTCCTTACCTATTCTACATATGCATAGGTATACTCAAATACCCATGTACACATTACCCCAAAGCAACTTGACTATTGCACCTATCTGCTACTCCAATCTACTTGGTATCACTGCCCTGCTGCTATTGGTTCACCCTCTGCACAATCACACTAATCCACCTTCATCAATCTACTTCACATACCACACTACACAAATCTATACACACACCACCCTATAGACACCTACACTCACAATCGTATACACATAATACACATCTATATATCCAAATTCACAGACACATTTATTTATGTAGATACATACATATATCTATATATAGAGAGATACCCACACACACATATGCATATAGGTATCCACACACTCATGTATGTATATAGATACATATATACATGGGTATACATATAGGTACACACACATCTAAATCTATGTATCACAAGGCACACAAACGTCCATGTGGTATCACACATGTGTACCAATGCCTACCACTAACACATATACCCACACAATATACTCCTACACACACATATATATATATATATATATATATATATATATATAAATAGGACACACATACACATATGATACCTACAGAATTGCACCTTACCAAACAATTGGTATGCATCACCCTAGTATCGTACCAATCTACGATACTTTGGTGGTACGTCCAAGATACATATACCAAACCCTGTCCGAATCTACCCAGATCACATGAGCATGCCTAAAACATAAATTAGAATCTAATTAGAAAAATCTATGGCTAATACAACGTGTCATGGAGAATTGGATATGTGTACCACAAGTGTGGGATAAAAACCCTCTAAAATGCCTGTGTTCTACTGTATCATGAAACGGCCTACTCATATCCAATTGTGGACACAGATCTAGACACACACAACTAAAATAAGTCCAAATTGATCTAGATTACCAAATGACAAATACTTGGTGCACCAATCTCCGAATTTCCTTAAAATTGGCACAAATCTCAACGTAACTTTCACATAAAGGGTCATTAGAGCCTAATTCTTCCTCATATAGGTAGTCCTAGTCTACGGGTGAATTCCTAAAGGGTCAAATTAACCAATTAGAGTCTAATTAGAGGAGAAATTGAGATGTATATCTATTAGGAGTTTGATTTCCAATGCAAAGGCCAATGGACACGATCCGGACACGAACTTCTAGCAATTAGCCTCCTCTTCTAGTGCTCCTAACCACCAGGCTCCTAGACTCCTCCAAGTGATGAGAATGAAGAGAATTAGAAAGGAATTGGAGTAAAACTGATAAAAATTATGGAGGATTTAATCAATTTGGGGAAGAACATCAAATTGGAATTAAATGGCACAAATAAAATGAAGAGAGAGAGAGGGCTCTCCTCCCTATAAGGGTCGGCCACATGTGGTTATCTCCATGTAATTAGAAAATGTCTAATATGCCTCCTCTAAGCTTATCATGAAGACTAATTAATGGATGTGTAACGCTCCGGTCACAAAATACGTAGGACTAGGTAACGTACATGACAGCCGTATAACAAATATATGTAAGCTGTAAATGCAGTATATAGATAGTCATGGGCAAACTAAATTTCATTCATAGAAAATAAGGAATAAAGAAATCATAAATCAATTATGAAAAATGTCAATGATCAAGTTGTTGGTGGAGATAAATCCACTACCAAGCGAAATATATAGAATAGATTGGAATACATGAGTAAAGAATAACAATAAAATAAGTCCACCATCTTGTAGGAAGTTACATAGTTCGCAAAGGAAGACTCCAGCATGGAATCGTACTTATCGGGATACTGTCTATCGTCAATACCTAGAGAGATCACCAGGTCCTCAGAGGAACATAACAAAATACAGAAAAATATGTCATATAACTGAATAAAAAACTGCTCAATAATAATCCGAATCACAACATGGTCCAGTATTCTATCATCGAAGAAATGAACCACCCCTACAACCAAACAAGGACAAGGGGTGACACACTATTCCGCGACAGAATACTATTCCATGTCATGATCAAGCATAAGTACATACACCATACAGAAAAGTATGAATAACGAAATGAATAAAGGTCACCTAACCATACTATGTGATATATGCACTTTTGAAGACAACGTTCCATGCAGGGGCTCTCTGAAAATAAAGGCACAGTGGATTAGCATTTCAACCGAGGTACTAGTGGCATCTAGAGAAGAATAAATGCACGACACACTAACTCTCGGGTGAGTCATTAATGGCATCTAGAGAAAAGGAAATGCATGGCACACTAGAACTCGACTGAGTCTACTAGCGGCGACTAGAGGAAAATAAATAAATGGAAGCCCCTACGCCTAATAGATGTCTTCTCCCTCCCTCTGATACTATACATGCGTTGTCTCTATGACACACAAGTATGTGTTGTCTCCACAACACAATTTTATCCTTAATAACTGCAAAATCTTTTATACAAATCTACTAGCAGTTATATTCTAACGCACGGCCTGTCTGCACCGATGATCAGTCGGTACGCAAGTCCTTATATATGCGACTCGCGACTTCATGGCACACGGTGTCAAGGCCAATAAATGCAGCATAACAAAGAGTGGTCTCTTTATTTTAGGTCAAATGTGCGTAGAAATAAATAAGTAACGAGAAAAAAACAAAACAATAATTTGCATTCTAAATATGATTTTGAAAAATAATTTTATATTGCAAAAAATAAATAATAAATAAATGCATGCAATATGGTGAACTAAAGTAAACAAACAGTAATGGCAAACTATCTTGCCTGGTGGTGGTGCGCCGATCAGACAATGGCCAAATTAGTCCAATAGCCATGGTTGATATGAAGGAGTCCAAAGTCGCAAAAGAAATGGGAATATTGGATTAGTCATGGTTAAAATGGTAATCGAAGGAAATTTGCATAACAAATACATATATACTACATTTTAGAAAATGTTTATAATATTTAAAACTAGATATATTTTTATTCAGAAAATATTTATAACTTATATTCAAAAATATATATTATATTTGAAAACTATATTTAATCAAAATAATTTTGGATAAATACTTTGGAAATCCAGGAATATCATTTTAGAATTTTTAATGGATAAGTCTACCCCCCAAATTTAAATCAAATAAATATAAAAACTAGATAATCAAATATTAATCCAATAATTTATCACCATAAAAATTGAAAATAATATTTCATATCATCAAAATAATTTAAATCAAATTCAATACTTATGAAAGTAATTTAAAGTATATTTTTATAAATCCAAATCTTATTCAAAATAGTTTTGGAAATATTCTTATCAATTAAATATATTTAAGATCTTCAAACTAAATTTTGAAACCAATCTTTTTAAAATAATAAGATAATATCTTTATAATTTCAAATATAAAATTATTAAGAAGAATTATTTTTATTAAATTTAATTAGTATTTTTAAACCATTAAATTTTAAGTAGTTTTGATTTGTAGAAAATAACACAATATTCTTTACAAAGTTTCAAAGAGAACTTATTTTCTAAGAAAAAATAATAATTAAATAAAAAATACTATTTTGAAAGTTCTAAAAAAATATTGGATACAAAATTCTATAGGTATATTATATATATATATTATATATATATATAACTTCATAAAGTAATCCATATATACATATACTGTATATACACTCAGTATATACCATACTTATTCTAATTAAACAAATAAATAAATATTGCAAAAATTTAGGGGGTTTACATCCTATCCAACTTACAAGAATTTCGTCCTCGAAATTAAAACAATTGCACGATCTAGAAAATATGAGAATACAATATGGTAGAAAAATCAAGTACGAAAAATCGTAACTCGAACTCGAAAAGATGAGATAAAAAATATATGTAATTAATTTCCAAAAGGTTGGGTTGGTCCGGTATAGATGAGACAATGTGGCACGTATGGGTTCTAGCGCATGAGGTACTTGCAAATGAAATCAAGGTTAAGAAGGAATATAGGAAGGGAATGGATAACTTGAAGACAGATCGATAGGATGGAAGATGAGTGGTTACTTCTTGGATATACATAGATCCTCGGTTCAGTCGGTCTGATGGTATGTAAGGACGTCCCTTCATCCTAGAAATCTTTCATATCTTATTACTTCTCCATTGCACATATTGAACTCCTTAAAATCTAAATTTTCACTATTAAAATATAAATCTGACCTCAATTTAAGATTTAAATCCCAATCAAATCTATCGTAATCTCCTTAAAATTTAAATAAACAAAATCTATATTCAACCTGTCATAATCTTCTTCAATTTTAAATAAATATAACATTAAATCCAAATCAAATCTGTAGTATCCTCCTCAAAATTTAAATAGACAATATTTATTCAGTCATATCTCATTCCAAATTTATACCTTTAGAATTTCGTAATCTTCAAATCTTTAAATTAAATTCTATCTTCGAAGTTTTAAATCGATGAATCAACCCTAACAATTTAAAATCTAAATCAATCCTTAATCTGTAAAAAAATAATTAATCAAATTTATCAAAATTAAATTATTTTATTAAGATTAACTTATTCTCATAGTAAATTAATATCCTCAAAAAAAATTATATTAGCCCAAATAAGTCATAATAATTCTTTTAAAATTTCTCAAAGGTCAAAATCACTTAGCTTCCTCGATCTTACATGTATATCTTCTTCATCATCTAACAATTCCACCAGCAATATGTAAATAAAATTCTAAACTATAATAGGGATTTTGATAATACCATTTCTACCCAACTTGAAATATACTAATCTTTCACGTACGACTATATCCTTTTAAAAAATCCTTAAAAAAGTAAATAGTGTAATCAACCCTCAAAATGTTTTACTACAGTCATAACTTAAATATTGTCCATAATACATCCTCAATTAACAAAATATTCTATATGATAATGTACTACCCTATGGGACATATACTACTGCTAGTCATCTTTGTAAGCCCCATAAAACATGAGAAAATAAGATTTAAATTAGGACAGTCAAGCAAGATGCAAGTCAAACAGTGAATGAGAATTAAAAAATGGAATCAAGGAAGGTATCTAACGTGTGGATGAGATCCTAAACTCTAATCCTATATGCAGGCTTGTTCGGTACAGTAACCTGAAAAAAATATGCTTTTGACCTGCATGGGCCACCACAAAACATGTAACGTTCCGGTCCAAAATACGTAGGACTAGTAACGTACATGCCAGTCATATAATAAACATACGTAAGCTGTAAATACAGTATATAGAAAGTCATGGGCACACTAAATCTCATCCACGAAAAATAAGGAATAAAGATATCATTAAATCAATTATGAAAAATGTCAATGATCAAGTTGTTGGATGGAGACAAATCTACTATCAAGCAAATTCTAAAGAATTGATTAGAATACATGAGTAAAGAATAACAAGAAAATAAGTCCACCGCCTAGGAGAAAGTCATATAGTCCGTAAAGGAAGACTCTAGCACATGAAACCTTACTCCTCGGGATACTGTCGATCGTCTATACCAGGAGAGATCACCAGGTGTCACAACCCGTACCCGAAAGTTCGGAAACGAATATGTGGAACACGTCCAGCCTACGTCGTAGATTCGACGTCGGTATGTTGTCTAATCCTCAAGTATATCCTGATCCAATCAACATAATATAAATCATGATAACAAGATTTTAACTCAATCAAAGTGCTAATAGGTAGATATGAGATAGAAATGACAAGTCCACAGAGTCCAATACAGAAAGTAAGATAAAAGAATCCTCAGAATAGAATACATCTCAATAAAGTTCTAACAATAGAAATCTAATCGACAGAAAGTAAATGCTAAACTAAACTAAGCCTCCTCTAGCGGTAAATTTGCTACCGCATCCTCTGCATCGTTAGATATACCGTGATCAGCCTCAGGTGTGCCATAGTAAGTGGGACATCTGTTCTCTAAGTCATCGCCTAAAAATGTGGTTATCCAGTCACGATTCGAACGAGTACAATACAGGAACAACTACTCATAACACGATAGAAATTATATAACAGGAAATAAAAGATAGGATACGGACATGAAACAGTAATTATAGTAAAAACAGATAAATAGACAAGAAAATCATGGCATATGACATAAGCAATATGAATTCAAAAGTTATAACTACACTAAGTGAGGTTGAAGTACCATATTATGTATGTGATCGGCTGATGGGATCTACTTGGTACGTCTCAATCATATGTATCGTATATGATTACCTATTAGGCAGGGAACAAGAAATACTGGGTTTGATTATACTAAGGTACTTCGCATCTAACTAGCAATCATGGATTCAAATCATGGCAAAAAACATAAATAAAATAATAATAAAAATAGTACAAACAGGAACACAGTAATCCTGACTGGAATCCTCAAATACTAATCTCGTATGATAAATATGACAATAATCATGGCATGCACATCTAAATCGTAAAATATAATAACTATCAGGAAATAAGAGTATTCACCGTAAGTACTTGCCTCAGGTATCTGAAGTCGACGTGCACGATATGAACGTCTCGATACGAAAAGTATCAAAGTCTAAAGTCCAGAATATAATAATAATTCCCAAGAAAGCATCGTCCCAAATTATAGTCATCGAAGATCATAACGTCCCATAATAGTCCAAGATCGTACCATCATCCAATATAATCCAAAAGTAGTCCATAAATAATATAGTCTGTAATCCTATAGATTTAGAAATAGTTGATCAGAAACATAGATAGAAACACACGATTAGTGAATGAGTAATTAAACCAGGTCCCTAGAGGGACATAATAAGATACTAAAAAATGCCATATAACTGAATATAAACTGCTCAACAATAATTCGAATCACAACACAGTCTAGTATTCTATCATCGAAGCAGTGAACCACCCCTACAACCAAACAAGGACAAGGATGTCACACTATTATGCGACAAAATATTGTTCCATGACATGATCAAGCATAAGTACATAAACTATACAAAAAAAAGTATGGATAACAAAATGGATAAAGGTCACCTAACCATACTATGTGATATATGCACTTTTATAGACAACGTTCCATGTCGGGGCTCTCTGAAAATAAAGGCATGGCGTATTAACATTTCAACTAAGACACAAGTGGTACTTAGAGGAGAATAAATGCATGGCACATTAGCTCTCGTGTGAGTTACTAATGGCATCTATAGTTAAGTAAATGCATGGCACACTAGCAATCAACTGAGTCTACTAGCTGCAACTAGAGAAAAATAAATAAATAGAAGCCCCTACGCCTAATAGTTGTCTTCTCCCTCCCCATGATACTATACATGTGTCGCCTCTACGACACACAAACATGCGTTGTCTCCACAACACAATTTTATCCTTAATAACTGCTTAGTCCTTTATACAAATCTATTAGCAGTTATATCCTAACGCATGGCCTGTACGCACCAATGATCAGTCAGTATGCTAGTCCGTATCAATATACGACTCGCGACTTCGTGTCACACAAGTGTCAAGGCCAAAAAATGCAGCATAAATAAAGGATGGCCTCTTAATTCTAGGTCAAATGTGCATAGAAATAAATAAGTAACGAGAAACAAAACTAAACATTAATTTTCATTCTAAATATAATTTTGAAGATAATTTTATATTACAAAAAAATAAATAATAAATAAATGTATGCAATATAGTGAGCTAAAGTAAACAAACAATAATGGCAAGGTATCTTGTTTGGTGGTGGTACGACGATCTGACAATATCCAAATTAGTCCAATAGCCATGGTTGATATGAAGGAATCCAAAGTCGCAAAAGAAATGGAAATATTGGATTAGTCATGGTAAAGATGGTAATCAAAGGAAATTTACATAATAAATACATATATACTATTTTTAGAAAATATTATACTATTTAAAAGAATATTTATTTTTATTTAGAAAATATTTATAACTTATATTAGAAAATATTTATTATATTCGAAAACTATGTTTTATCAATAAAAATAGTTTTAGATAAATACTTTGGAAATATAGGAATATCATTTTAAATCAAATCTATAATTTAATCAGGAAAAAATATTGCAATAATATTTCTATATTTTGCCAATTGTAAATAAATTTTGTCACAAATATAATTTTAGGTTAAAAACCATATTTTTAAAATAGGTAAAAATAATCTTAATAATTTATTTAGGATTTCTAAACCGACTTTGAAATATATATAGGGTCCAAGTCCCAATATATATATATATATATATATATATATATATATATATATATATATATATATATATATATATATATATATAGCATTATATATAGCATTACTAGGTAGTACGTCAATATTTATATGGGCCCAAAATAAAATTAAAAATTACTTTTGAAAAGTTTTACGCTATAGGTCTTTATGCCAGCTTTTCAAAACATAAAAAGAATCACGAGACTGAGTTCGAGTTCTCCCAAAATCTCAAAAACAGTACGACGCATCAATTTTTGGACAACTGACACTAAAACAATTTTATAAAAAATATGTTACAAATTTGCTAAAGGAATTACATATTATTGAAGCTAACCTCAATAGGGTTCAAACAAAAAAAATGGAGGTGAAACAGAGTCCGGAGTTGGCCGCAACGGCTTCGTGAAGTTGCTACAGCTTCTGAAAAATGGGGCTAAATTTTATGATGAATTTTGGACTATTTTGGACGAAAATGATAGGAGTTTTGGGAAAGAAAAATATGAGAGAGATCTTACTTCATAGGTTCGATAGGTATATATAATATGCAAAAATTAGTTAATTAGAATATAATTATAATTCAATCAATATGATTGATTAAGATTTCCTAATTTGAATAGAATTAGGATTACGTCAAATAAGAAATAATTTAAATAATTGTAGATATAATTTCAATATGATTAGAATTTCTAATGGATAAATCTACCCCCTAAATTTAAATCAAATAAAATTTAAAGAATAGATAAACAAATATTAATCCAATAATTGATCACCATAACAATTGAAAATAATATTTCATATCATCAAAATAATTTAAATCATATTCAATACTTATGAAATTAAATTAAAGTATATTTTTATAAATCCAAATCTTATTCAAAAATAGTTTGGAAAATATTTTTATCGTTTAAATATATTTAACATCTTCAAATTAAATTTTGAAACCAATCTTTTTAAAATAATAAGATAACATCTTTATAATTTCAAATATAAATTTTTTAAGGATAACTATTTTTATTAAATCTAATTAGTATTTTCAAACTATTAAATCTTAAGTAGTTTTGAAACGTAGAAAATAACATAATATTCTTTACAAAGTTTCAAAGAGAATTTATTTTCTATGAAAATAATAACAATTAAATGAAAAATACTACTTTGAAAGTTCGAAAAAAATATGAGATATAAAATTCAATAGGTAGATTATAATATATATATATATATATATATATATATATATATATATATATTTTCTTTATATATATATATATATATATATATATATATATATATATATATATATATATATATATATATATATATATTGAAGAACAAATAGTCTACTCTAGAGGGGGGTGAATAGAGTTTATGACAATAATGTCCAATTAAAAATTTAAACTCTTTCACCAACAGTAAATAATCAGAGTAAATGCGGAAATAGTTAAGTGCAAGAAAGCATACGCAAACACAGCCAATTTTTAACCTGGTTTCCCTCGTGGAGGACTAGTCCAGGCCTGAGAACTCTAACTCAGGATTAAATCCACTATTTGTGAAATAGTAGTTACACCCCGTGCATTTTCTTTAGAAGAGCACGTCAACTTCTTACAGAGATCGTAGTGGCGATGCTTGGAATTTTTCCAAGCAACTTCTTGAACTCTTGCACAAACTCCTAACTGAAAAGTACTGAGCACTTTGAGGCTTATGGAGCTTGTGGCTAGTAGATGAGAAGGGTATGACTTGTATAACGCTTTAGAGAGAAGAGAAGAGAAGATTGGATGATTAAAAATGAGAGAATTCAAGGCCTATTTATAGGATACCAGGTAGGCAGAATTCGGCCAGAATTCTGGGTCAAATATTCAAAAATTTGGCCATTGGACAACTAGCATCCAGCCAACCCTAAAAATTAGGGTCCTAGATTTTAGGAGATAGAGTTCGGCCCGAACTCTGTGTGGAGGCAGAGTTCGGCCCGAACTCTGTCCCCAGAGCATAGAACTGGTCCAATGGGTAAATGGGCCACTTGGATTTTTGTGGGGCTTTTGGTTTGAGGTATAGGTATAGGTTAAGTCTCAAATTGCTCAGTATGACTCAGTTTACATATATCTAGACTCAATAAAAGTGTAAAATATAGACTCAAAACATTGATCATAGCAGGTGCGAGCTGTCGTCCATCTTGTACTGAGTTCAGTCTTCATGTGTCGTATTGAAATATTACAAGTATCATGTCGTCAACTGTATCAATATTTGGTTGACTGTGATTTTGTGTCAACAATCTCCCCCATATTGATAATTGACAAAATGATATTTGTATATTCAATATTCATACCTGGACACATTAAAGAGCAGTAGCGTAACTCCCCCGTAATTAGTACAGAGCTGTCAATAGCTCCCCCATAAATATTGCTCTATTCCTATTGTCCTGATACAAACATTCTTTTCCCAAAGCATAGATACACAATGCTAAAAATATGATATGATATGATGATGAATATAGCAAAATATTTCTTCCTCTTTTGGCAATTATTAAACAACCAGAAATAATAACTGGCAAGCACACCAATAAAACATTTGGCTACAAAATTTTAAGGTATTCGGCCAAGTCAAAATCATCAAAAGAAATATTAATGCCCATAACACGTGAAAATAGATGTGTATCATCATGAGTAAGGTTGCAATAAAACATTTCGATGGCATTGAGATAAATGACGGAATTAGTAGTGACAAGTTCATCAAGACATAGATCATAAAATAATGGATCATATTGTGAAAAGATGATAAAATTTATAGGATGACCCGCGTACACGGGACGTGATCAAAAATTACTAAACCACTCATTGGAAGCGTCTAGTGATACAAATATCCGGTCATCGTACGTGTTGGGGTCGAGTGGACGAGGTGGGTTGAACAATGGGTGAATAGGTTGTTGGTTAGGTTATTCAACGGGTTGTTCAACACGAGGAGGAGCATTCGAAGAGGACGCACCCTTGGTTCGAAGTCTCTTCCCTCTATTGAACAACTTGGGAGCCATAAAATAATGAAGAAAATTGAAGAAATTGAGATGGAGAGAAGTGTGAAAATATACCTCAATTTGTTGATGAAAGATGAAAGAGAATGGTGAGAGAATCCTTCTCCTTGAATTTTGAGAAGAAAGATGCACTAGGATGGAAGAACTAGGGTTAGGGTTTGAAGAGGAGTAGTTTGGAAAAGTTTAGAAGGTGGCAATGGAGGAGAGAGAAGAGGAGAACCCAGTTTTAAGTATAAGGGTTCGAATGGTCGGAGCAATTTTGGTCTATTGGATCAAAATTTGATCAGCGGCTGAGCCTGCTTTCGATTCTGGAAGGACCAGACCGAATTTGGCCCAAACTCTGTGTTAGGCAGAGTTCGGCCCGAATTTTGGGTTTTGTGGCCAGAACAGAAATCAGGCTGAATAAAGAAGTTTGAAAAATAAGTGAGACTAAAAGGAATACAATAATGGATAGATGCATATATAAAGTTTAAAAATCCAAAGAGAATAGCAACAAGAGAACGCTGAATCAAAAAAGAAGTTTGAAAATTTGAATTTAGCATGTGATAAAAATATACCATATAATAAACAAGGAATTTTGCCACAATTCAATATTTTGAAGTTGCCATGGGGTAGCTGCAGGGGCCGGATCCCAGCTAGCGGTAGTCCCGAGGACTAGTGCACCGTGTCGCTAAGGTTTTTACGCCTTATTGTCAGAAAGACCCTTTCGACTTGTACCGGTAGCAATTTCATCATAAAGAATCAAGACATAATCGATATTTTTGCAGGTTACTTTAATGAATAACAGCTTCATCCAAAATTCCTAGTTTACGACAAAGAAAGTTAAAATGCTCTTCGAATAGTGGTTTTGTAAAGAAATCTGCTAGCTGATGATCCGTGTCAATAAATTCTAAGTAAATAGTGCCATTTTGCTGGTGATCACGCAAAAAGTGGTAACGTATTTCAATGTGCTTCGTGCGTGAGTGACATATGGGGTTCTTAGCGAGATTTATAGCACTAGTGTTGTCACAAAATATAGAAATGTGCATAAAAGATAAGTTATAGTCTTCAAGGGTTTGCTTCATCCACAGAATTTGTGCAAAACAACGACCAGCTGCGATATATTCAGCTTCTGTTGTGTATAGTACGACAGAATTCTGCTTCTTGCTAAACCAAGAGACTAGAGCCTTTTCTAATAAATAACACGTGCCGCTCGTACTTTTACTGTCGACCTTGCATCCGGCGAAATCAGCATCAGAGTAACCAATGAGGTCAAATGATATTGATTTGGGATACCATAGGCCCACTGTAACCGTACCCTTAAGGTATCGAAAGATACGCTTAACGGCAGACGTGTGATTCCTTAGGATTTGCTTGATATCTAGCACACAGGCAAATGCTAAACATAATATCAGGACGACTAGCAGTTAAATAAAGTAGTCTGCCTATCATACCTCGATACTTATGTTGATCCACAGGTTTGCCGCCTTCATCTGGTTCTAGTTTAGTTGTAGTAGCCATTGGAGTGCCAATTGATTTGACGTTGCCAAGGTCAAATTTTTTCAGCATGTTCTTTGTATACTTTGACTGACAGATGAAAGTTCCATTTGATGTTTGTTTGACTTGCAGTCCAAGAAAGTAATTGAGCTTCCTTATCATGCTCATCTCAAACTCGGTCTGCATACACTTGGCAAAATCTTGACAGAGAGTTTCATCAGTAGAACCAAATATAATATCATCAACGTAAATTTGTACTAAGAGAATAGTGTCTTTAAAAGATTTTATAAAAAGTGAGTGTCAACTTTCCCGTTTGAAAAACCTTTTTCGAGCAAGAAATTGCTTAGCCGTTCATACCAAGCTCTAGGGGCTTGTTTGAGGCCATATAGCGCTTTCTTCAGCTTGAAATCATGGTCGAAAAATTTGTGATTTTTAAAACCAGGGGGTTGTTTTACAAAAACTTTCTCCTTAATAAATCCATTCAAGAAAGCACTTTTAACATCCATTTGAAACAGTTTAAAATTTTGAAAGTTAGCAAATGCGCAAAGTATCCGAATGGATTCTAATCTTGCAACAGGAGCATACGTCTCATCGTAGTCGATACCTTCCTCTTGGTTGTATCCTTGAGCTACTAGACGAGCTTTGTTGCGTGTAATTGAACCATCTTCATTTACTTTGTTTCGAAAAACTCATTTAGTACCAATAATTGAGTGATTTGTCGGCCTAGGAACAAGTTCCTAGACTTGGCTTCTCTCGAATTGGTTGAGTTCCTCTTGCATGGCAGAAATCCAAAATTCATCGTTAAAACCTTCTAAAACATTTTAGGCTCAATTTGTGAAATGAAGGCAATACTAGCAATGGAGTCTCTTAATGATGATCTAGTACTTACTCCGCGTGAAATCTCACATATAACCAAATTTTTTGGATGTGACGGCTTGAAAGAGAATTTCTTTGGTAAGCCCTCCAGAGAATTGGTTTCAGTGGTGGTATTCATCAGAGTAGAAGTTGATGGCTCAACATCATCATCAAGAGTAGCTGTTGTACTGTTATCCTCATCAAAAGTCATATTTGTAGACTCTTCCAAAATTAATGAGAGTTTGTTGAACACTCTATATCCCTTGCTCTTGGCCGCATAGCCAAGAAATATACCATCGTCAGCATTGGCATCAAATTTGCCTAAGTTGTCTTTGGTGTTAAGGATAAAACATCGACAACAAAAAACTCAAAATATGAAACATTTGGAGTTCTTCCAAACCAAAGCTCATAGGGTGTTTTCTTCGTAATAGGACGAATGAGCACCTTATTTAAAATATGGCACGCTGTACTGACAACTTCAACCCAAAAATATTTCGGAAGAGAGAATTTATTCAGCATGACTCTAGCCATATCGCCAAGAGTCCTATTCTTCCGCTCCACAACACCATTTTGTTGAGGAGTTCTCGGACAAGAAAACTCAAGATTAAAACCATTTAAATCATAAAACTTTTCAAAATCATTATTTTCGAATTTGCCTCCATGATCACTTCGGATTCGAGTAATCATGTAGCCTTTTTCGTTTTGAACTTTTTAGCAAAAATTTCGAAAACAAAAATGGCATCACTTTTGTTTGTAAGAAAGAAAACCCAAATAAATCCAGATAAGTCATCTACTAGAACAAAAGCGTAGAGTTTTCCACCTAGACTGGCTACTCTACTAGGGCCAAATAAATTCATATGAAGTAATTGCAAGGGTCTAGTAGTACTTACAGAGATTATGGAATAAAATAAGGACTTGGTTGCCTTATTCAACTCACATTCGGCACATACCGTATCCTTTTTGAATGTGATGTCGGACAAGCCTCTAACTAGCTTCTTAGTCGATAGCCTGGATATAGTATTCATATTGGCATGACCAAGATACTGATGCCACAATAATCTTTCATCCTTATGAGCATAGAGACATCTTTCTGCACTGTTACTATCTCTAGATAGGTAGAAAATATAAATGTTATCCTCTCTTATCCCTTCAAAAGCGATGTCTCCTGTTGACCTATCATAAATATAGCATTTATTTTGTCCAAAGTTAATATCATTCCATGATCAGCAAGATGTCTTATGCTGAGCAGGTTATGCTTTAACTGGGTCACTAGGCAGACATCCTTTATTACAGGAGAAGGAGGATGACCAATAGTACCATTACCTATAATATACACTTTTAGGTTATTATTGAAGGATACATATCCTTCTCTTTTCATCGATAGTGATGCGAAAAGATTTGCGTCTCCCGTCATATGTCGTGAGCATCCACTATCGAGAATCTACTTACTCTTAGTTGAGGAGGGAAGGTCCACCTACATCAAGGGTAGATGTGACCTTTGGTACCCAAGTTCTTGAGGGTCCTGAAAAGTTAGTTTTCGACAACCATGCATATATATTCCTATCTACTAATCTCCTAACTCTACATTGTGGTGAGATGTGTCCATGTAATCCACAATAAGTACAAATAGCATTCGTATTTATGTTAGGAGCATGTTGATGATGTCTATATGTAGCATGGTAAGAGTGGTGTACAGTAGCATGATGATGATGTCTATATGTAGCATGGTAAGAGTAGTGTGGAGCAGCATGATGATGACTATATATGGTAGCAGGATGATGATTATATCTATATGCAGTATGGTGGTGATTTTGTTTATGTGCAACATAGTGATGATTATGTCTATGTGTAACATGGTGATTATGTGTCACATTAGAATGATAGTTATGAGAATTATTTCTACGTGCATGTGGTTTGTGTGCTTTATGAAAGTGGGTGTACATGTAAGCATGATTACATGCTGCAGGTGGATGACGTGTTTGACTAGTATCAGTAGTGTTGTACTTTGTGTGTGTCTCATGTGATTGGGTTTGAGATTGAGTAACCTGTTTTCCCAATCTAGTCTCTAATTTCTTAGAGAAGCCTGTAGTTCATTAATCTTAGTATTCAAACCATAAATCTTAGTAATAGAGATCTTGTGTCTTCTTTTCTTCAACAATCTCAGTATTGAGTGCTGTGATCTCTTGTTTTTTCTTTTCAATACGTGCTTCGGCATCATGTAGGCATAATTTAAGCTTAGATACCTCATTTGTGACTTCTGTGGGTGAAGTGTCTCTAGTATTATCAAGCAATGAGGAGAGTCTTTGAATCTCGACTTCATAACTTTTGATCTTCTCCTTGGCGTGTTTATATTTACCAATGACTTTCTTGTGGTCATTGAGTAAATCATTGAATGCATCGCCAAGTTCATCAAAAGTAAAATCATCGAGAGTTTTGCTAGTTACCTTGTTTAATGTTGACATTAGGCATACATTGGCAGTATCTTGAGGAGAGTCCTTTTCTTCCTCGGAGTCACTAGCTTCGCTTTCATGCCAAATGCTTGTGTTGGCATATTTTCTTGAGGAAGCCTTCTTGTATGGTTTCTCATATCGGTTGTCCTTCTTTACGAATGAACAGTCTTTTCGGACGTGTCTAGTCTTCTTGCAGCCGTAGCATGTTGGCTCTTCTTCGTCATCTTCTTGTGGTTCCTTCTTTCTTCGATTGAAGCGAAGGAATTTCTTGAAGTTGCAGACAAGGAGAGCTTGATCATCACCTTTCGATTTGTCGTCATCCGTCTCTTCAGGATCAGCCCTTCGTCGGTGAGCTTTAAGGGCAATCTCCTTTGCCTTAGGAGCAGGCTCTTCGAAGTCTTTGAGGTTAAGCTCATGAGTCATCAACTTTCCCATCAAAGTCTCCATAGACATAGTCGTGAGATCTTTTCCTTCTATGATGGTTGTCACCTTAGGGTTCCAAATCTTTGGTAGCCCCCTAAGTAGCTTGCGGATCTTTTCGTGATTTGTATATTGCTTGTCGAAAGAAGACAAGGGGTTGATGATGTCGAGGAATCTTGTAAACATTTGTGTGATCGTTTCATTTGGCTTCATCTTGAATGCCTCATATTCTTGAGTGAGATGACTTATTTTTGACTCCTTGACTTGGGTGGTTCCTTCATGCGTCACTTCTAGAAGTCTTCATACTTCGTGAGAGGTGGTGCATGTTGAGACCCTGTTAAACTCATTCATGTCTATTGCACAAAATAAAGCATTAATAGCTCTCGCGTCTAGACTTGCCTGTTTCTTTTCCTCGTCAGAATATTTATCATGTGGTTTCTCAACGAGATCACCATTGACAACTATCCTGGCGGGCTTTTTGTAACCATCGGTAACAATGGTCCACAGGTCGAAGTCTAGCGACTTGAGATAAAAGCTCATCCTTGTTTTCTAATAGGTGTAGTTTATCCCATCAAATAGGGAAGGCCTATGAGTGGGCTGCCCTTCACCGTGATTGGAAATCATAGATTGTGTGGTTGCCATGGATCAACTCTAGGATGTTAGTCCTTGTTGAGAGAACAGAGGTCTGATACCAATTGAAGAACAAATAGGCAACTCTTGAGGGGGGTGAATAGAGTTTATGACAATAATGTCTAATTAAAAATTTAAACTCTTTCACCAACAGTAAATAATCAGAGTAAATGCGGAAATAGTAAAGAGCAAGAAAGCATACAAAAACACAGCCGATTTTTAACACGGTTTCCCTCGTGGAGGACTAGCCAGGCCTGAGAACTCTAGCTCAAGATTAAATCCACTATTTGTGAAATAGTAGTTACACCCCGTGCCTTTTCTTCAGAAGAGCACGTCAACTTCTTACAGAGATCGCAGTGGCGATGCTTGGAATTTTTTCAAGCGACTTCTTGAACTCTTGCACAAACTCCTAACTGAAAAGTACTGAGCACTTTGAGGCTTAGGGAGCTTGTGGCTAGTAGATGAGAAGGGTATGGCTTGTATAAGGCTTTAGAGAGAAGAAAAAAGACGATTGGATGATTAAAAATGAGAGAATTTAAGGCCTATTTATAGGATACCAGGTAGGCAGAATTCGGCCAGAATTCTGGGTCAAATATTCAAAAATTTGGCCGTTGGAAAACTAGCATCCAGCCAACCCTAAAAATTAGGGTCGTGGATTTTAGGAGACAGAGTTCAGTCCGAACTCTGTGTGGAGGTAGAGTTCGGCCCAAACTCTGTCTCCAGAGCACAGAACTGGTCCAATGGGTAAATGGGCCACTTAGATTTTTGTGGGGCTTTTGGTTTGATGTATAGGTATAGGTTAAGTCTCAAATTGCTCAGTACGACTAAGTTTACATATGTCTAGACTCAATAAAAGTATAAAATACAGACTCAAAACATTGATCATAGCAGGAGTGAGCTGTCGTCCGTCTTGTACTGAGTTCAGTCTTCATGTGTCGTATTAAAATATTACAAGTATCATGTCGTCAATTGTATCAATATTTGGTTGACTGTGATTTGTGTCAACATATATATATATATATATATATATATATATATAAAATATATATATATAAATATATATATATATATATATATATATATAAATATATATATATATATATATAAAATATATATATATATATATGTATATATATTTATATATAAAAAATAAAAAAATATATATATATATATATACATATATATATATATATATATATATATATATATATATATATATATATATATATATATATATATATATATATGACGATGGATCCTTTTCCACCCTCCCCTTCTTCCTCCTCCCGTCCCCTTCCCCTTTCCTAGGCTCAGTGGGACCGCCCGGCTTTAGTCGGGTCACATCCCCCTCCGGCTCCCCTACTCCCACCGTTTCCCCCTGTCTCGCCGTCGTCGCCCTCCAGCTCCTCTCCTACTCCTCCTGCCTTACGAAGCTGGGATGCCTCTCGTCGCCCCTTGGTCGACCGACCAGCTCCGTCTGGTCGGACTTCCTCCTCCGGCCGGCGCAGCTGACGTGCCCCCTCTTGTTTGGCCTCCCCGAGCGTCTCCCCCTCCCGTCTCGTCCCCGTCCCCCTCCTCCGTCCGTTCCCTCTCCTCCACCTTCCCCACCCTTCATCCACTCGCTGTCTACTCCCACCCTCCCCCCTTGGGCGTACTCCACTCCGTTCCCCTCGGCTACGCTGTTCCCCCCTTTCTCAGTTTCGAAATTCAAATCCCCTATTTCTTGCTCAGCTTCCCTCGCCTCAACGGTGCAGACTAGCGTTCCACCCGATTATGCGCCCTCCCAATCTGTGCCCACATGCGCCCTCGAGGTCAGCCAATTATAAGCCCTCATGATCCCCACCATCTCTCCTCAGCAGCTCCCGCTAGGTGCCCTCCCCTCAGCATATAGCAGCGGTTTCAATTCCCCCCTCAGCGCCTCCTATGCACCACCAACCACCATGTCCTTATGCGCCCCCCTCTTTTAGCTCCCTATGCGCCTCCTCCTGTATGTCCTATGTGCCCCCCCTCCGGCCCCTCAGGCTCCTCTTCCTCTTGCTGCCCCCCCTCAGCTGGCCTCCTCCAGCGCAGCATCTTCCTCCCTCAGTTCCCAGCTCTCTCCCCAAGCGCGGGGCCCCCTCCTCGGTCATGGGTTCTCAGTCAGGCTCCTCTTCGTTCGCAGAAATTGTTCTCCCGGACCGTCTGTCCCAAAAACAATCCATCCTCCCAGATGACTCTCTACCCGAGATCGACTACCCCACTCCAGCGGAAGGTCAATTGTTATCAATTTCGTTCTCTAACGCGAACCTGGAGACGCTTTATGAAAGGTTTTCCTCTATGTTTGTGCTAAGATTCCCCTCAAAATGTCCCAAGCTAGTCCGAGTTCAGAAAGAAGTTTCAAATAGAGCCTTACTACGGAGTATCGCGGTAGCTCATCTTGATCCCAAAAACATCCTTCTCCACTTACCCTCAGCCACTGATCAAAAGATAGTCCAGTCTCAGAGAACTAACAAAGTTGACTCCAAAATCATGACAGTGGTCAGATGGTCACAAAACCTTAACCCCATTGAGGACTCAGCCATTGTGTATGCATGGGTCACCCTCCCAAACCCACCTCTGATATGTTTCATACCGGTAGCTCTGAAAAGGATTGTCAACTCCTTCGGCACCTTCGTAGCCATGGCGGAGGAAACAAGAAATCTGACCAGAGCCAATTATGCTAAAGTCTGTATGGAGCTCGATGTCTCCACAGAACTCCCAAAATACATCAACATCGAACTTGGAAATAAGACCCACTCGCAGCCAATCCTTTATGATAACAACATCATATACTGCAATCATTATAAAAAGAGAGGGCACCAAATCAAGCACTACAACAAAGCACACCCAGAGTTGAATCACAAGCCGGCACCAAAGGAACACAAACCAAAAAGGATTCAGGATCAAAGATCCCCCCTTTTACTTCCCCCAAACTCGTATATCAGATTCGATGCCAGCCCAACATCGACCCAGACATCCAACAATATCGACGGGCAGGAAAGTAACCAAACCACCCCTAAAAGCACCCACGTCAACACCCACAACAAGTTCGACGTTCTGGCGGAAGAAGAAAACATCCAGACAGAAGAAGCACACACTAGCAAAGCCACCACTACAAGGGAAAGCAACCCCTCACCCCCCACATCACTAGTCAAGCTAACCTACAAGGTAACACCACCCCCGACAACAGATCTTAGAGTACTGTAGAGAGGTCAAACCACAAAAAACCAAACGCATGCTGCTCCACGGAGGGCACCGAACTCCAGCAGAGTCAATCACCGAGACACATTCAGGCCGACGAACTAGCCATCATCGGGCCCGAGCAAGTCATCCGTTGTCAGCAAGCCATAGAAGCAGGAGCATTCTCCCCCATCAACCAACTTAGGATCACCTCCTAGCCCAGAAAAAGAATCAGAGACCCACAATACAAATGAAGACCCCTCGAGCACCCTGTAGAAGCGTTGAAAATATGGGGTTTATACAAATCATAACTGGCCGTATGAGCAATTTTGGCCAAACTGATCGGCATAAAGGAGAGCCGTATGACAGATTCAGCACCCCATGTGGCCCGTCTGCAACTAGACTGGTTTGAGTCGAAGAAGGAAGATATACGGCCAAGTTGATCAGTCCTTCTGATAAAGCTGACAAACTCTGTTAAAAATGACAAAAATGACAGCTCTAATGCTCTAACAAAAAGATAAGACGTGATCAGACAAAATGTCATGTCAGGGTTCATGTGCCTAAACATAGTCATACGGCCAGAAGGATTACTACCCGAGCCGCATGAACCTTGTACGGCTTAACCTATGCCCTAAAGTCTTTAAGCATCATGCGGCCAAGAGTGACTGTAACCTAAGCCGCACGAGCTTTATATGGCCCAAAATACAAAATCTATGCGGCTCAAAAGTCCTCAAGCTGAGGGAGACAGCGGCCTAAGCCGCATGAGTCTTATGCGGCCCAACATGGCTTAAAACTGAAAGACTCATGCGGCTCAAAATGACTCCAGCAAATTAATCCTATCCTGTGATAGGACACGTGGCAGGCTGACCAAGTCTCAACCACCTAGATTTGCTGCAACAAAATCCCAATAAATTGCCAACTGGTGGCCAAAGTGAGGATCTTTACGTGCTGATTAGCCACGAGCCATCTATGCGGCTAAAAACACATATCACTATAAATAGCAGGGTGCCACACCCCTGCGAGAGGCTGGCAACCTACGAAAGACAATTTCTTCAAGAGCTAGAGACTGCATCGGATAGTCCAAGAAGTAAAGCAGAGTTGATACACTTTCCCGAGCCTCCACCGTCACCTCCTAGAATAAAAACTAAACAATTGTACTTAGATTGTTTTCTAGGATTTCTTTCTAGGTTTTTTTTGTACAAGCGAGTTTGCAATTAATTTCAGTATTTCTGTAATACTTGCCTTTGATCTTTTAATGGCAAACACGATAGCGAATCTACTGGGGACGTCCTTCTCCTCTGATGAGAAGCTGGTGACGCAAACGCGTCCAAGCTCGGCTCTACGCAGTAAATGCTTGTGGTTCATTTTGACCTACAAGCCTTCGAAGAAATGCTCTCTGATGGAAGTTCCAGCCCGTCACAGAAGCGAGCCAACACAAAGAAAGCTCGTAGGACGTCGGTGGACAAAACTGTTTCCCCTGACCAAGTTCTCGAAGGAGCTCCTTCTGTAGCCCAAGACGGTGATCGAAGCTCTCTTGTGGCTTTGCTTCCGACCGCAGAGGACCCTACTGTCCCCAAATCCAGCAAAGGAAAATACTATGATGCTAAGTTTTTAGGGACACAAGGGAAATCCATGCGGACGAAGAAGAGGCCGCATAAGGGAAATGGGCAGTCTGTCCATGCAGTTGCCAACTCTGGCCGCAGACAGATGACCCAGGCGTCTGCAAACTCTGACCGCAGAAAGATGGCCCATACGGCAACCAACTCTAGCTGCAGGAAGATGGTCCATGAGGCAGCAAGCTCTGGCCGCAGAAAGATGGCCCATGCGGCAGCCAGCTCTGGCCGTAGGAAGATGGCCCATGCGGCAGCCAATCCTGGCCTCAGACAGGATGTCTCATGCGGCCCTGTCAGAAGCTCTGTATTCGACCGTCTTTTATGCGGGCCCGACTCCATGCGGCCCATTAAGAATGTGAAATATTCCAATTAGGACTCTTCTTACTATACGCATTCAGGCACTAAGTTGAAAATGTCCAGGACAGTGTGGGCCCAACAAGCCCAGTCAACTGTCCAAGCTACTGACCGTCAGCGGGCACCGTTAACTGTTATACGGGCTCCTGATGGAATGTTGTACAGAACCACCCGCGTCCAGTCTCCTATGGCTAACGGACAGGGTGGGTCTTTAAAGTCTCCCTCCAACGATCAAGAGCAAGTGCTTTTACTAGCCTTGGATTAGGGAGCAAACATGATACCTACGCACCTGTGTGATTGGGATACCCGAGTCCACAAGTTTGATGCAAAGGTAGATCATCCTACTATCGACTTGTGGAGTGATTACTCATAAACGCAAAGAGGCAACCTTGGAATGCGATGAGTCCCTCTCGGGACATCGTTGCACCCAAGTTATCATCAACTGCTGCTGTAATAAGTCGACAGCACCTGAAGATCGACAGTCCGTTTTCCAACGACTGCAGCAGCCAGCACCTGTCCGATAACAACTTACAAAACATGTGCAAATTTTGGAAGACGAGAGTTTCCTTTCGCCTCCTGTAATTCAAATCGAAAGGTTCCTCCTGGCAAGGGAGGAAAGAAGAAAGGCTCTTCCACCGCCCGGCAATCTCAGCCAGCACTGCAAGAAACTCTCATCTGGAGGGTTGCCACCGACAGCCACAGGGGGTATCTATTTAGGCACTCGATCCAGAAAAAAGCTTCCACACCTAGGGTGCAACTTCGGCCT
>JANAVB010019600.1:5882368-6173709 GCA_029216955.1 Iris pallida | reverse complement strand
ATAGCGCTTTCTTCAGCTTGAAATCATGGTCGAAAAATTTGTGATTTTTAAAACCAGGGGTTGTGTTACAAAAACTTCTCCTTAATAAATCCATTCAAGAAAAGCACTTTTAACATCCATTTGAAACAGTTTTAAAATTTTGAAAGTTAGCAAATGCGCAAAGTATCCGAATGGATTCTAATCTTGCAACAGGAGCATACGTCTCATCGTAGTCGATACCTTCCTCTTGGTTGTATCCTTGAGCTCTAGACGAGCTTTGTTGCGTGTAATTGAACCATCTTCATTTACTTTTTCGAAAAACTCATTTAGTACCAATAATTGAGTGATTTGTCGGCCTAGGAACAAGTTCCTAGACTTGGCTTCTCTCGAATTGGTTGAGTTCCTCTTGCATGGCAGAAATCCAAAATTCATCGTTAAAACCTTCTAAAACATTTTAGGCTCAATTTGTGAAATGAAGGCAATACTAGCAATGGAGTCTCTTAATGATGATCTAGTACTTACTCCGCGTGAAATCTCACATATAACCAAATTTTTTGGATGTGACGGCTTGAAAGAGAATTTCTTTGGTAAGCCCTCCAGAGAATTGGTTTCAGTGGTGGTATTCATCAGAGTAGAAGTTGATGGCTCAACATCATCATCAAGAGTAGCTGTTGTACTGTTATCCTCATCAAAAGTCATATTTGTAGACTCTTCCAAAATTAATGAGAGTTTGTTGAACACTCTATATCCCTTGCTCTTGGCCGCATAGCCAAGAAATATACCATCGTCAGCATTGGCATCAAATTTGCCTAAGTTGTCTTTGGTGTTAAGGATAAACATCGACAACAAAAAACTCAAAAATATGAAACATTTGGAGTTCTTCCAAACCAAAGCTCATAGGGTGTTTTCTTCGTAATAGGACGAATGAGCACCTTATTTAAAATATGGCACGCTGTACTGACAACTTCAACCCAAAAATATTTCGGAAGAGAGAATTTATTCAGCATGACTCTAGCCATATCGCCAAGAGTCCTATTCTTCCGCTCCACAACACCATTTTGTTGAGGAGTTCTCGGACAAGAAAACTCAAGATTAAAACCATTTAAATCATAAAACTTTTCAAAATCATTATTTTCGAATTTGCCTCCATGATCACTTCGGATTCGAGTAATCATGTAGCCTTTTTCGTTTTGAACTTTTTAGCAAAAATTTCGAAAACAAAAATGGCATCACTTTTGTTTGTAAGAAAGAAAACCCAAATAAATCCAGATAAGTCATCTACTAGAACAAAAGCGTAGAGTTTTCCACCTAGACTGGCTACTCTACTAGGGCCAAATAAATTCATATGAAGTAATTGCAAGGGTCTAGTAGTACTTACAGAGATTATGGAATAAAATAAGGACTTGGTTGCCTTATTCAACTCACATTCGGCACATACCGTATCCTTTTGAATGTGATGTCGGACAAGCCTCTAACTAGCTTCTTAGTCGATAGCCTGGATATAGTATTCATATTGGCATGACCAAGATACTGATGCCACAATAATCTTTCATCCTTATGAGCATAGAGACATCTTTCTGCACTGTTACTATCTCTAGATAGGTAGAAAATATAAATGTTATCCTCTCTTATCCCTTCAAAAGCGATGTCTCCTGTTGACCTATCATAAATATAGCATTTATTTTGTCCAAAGTTAATATCATTCCATGATCAGCAAGATGTCTTATGCTGAGCAGGTTATGCTTTAACTGGGTCACTAGGCAGACATCCTTTATTACAGGAGAAGGAGGATGACCAATAGTACCATTACCTATAATATACACTTTTAGGTTATTATTGAAGGATACATATCCTTCTCTTTTCATCGATAGTGATGCGAAAAGATTTGCGTCTCCCGTCATATGTCGTGAGCATCCACTATCGAGAATCTACTTACTCTTAGTTGAGGAGGGAAGGTCCACCTACATCAAGGGTAGATGTGACCTTTGGTACCCAAGTTCTTGAGGGTCCTGAAAAGTTAGTTTTCGACAACCATGCATATATATTCCTATCTACTAATCTCCTAACTCTACATTGTGGTGAGATGTGTCCATGTAATCCACAATAAGTACAAATAGCATTCGTATTTATGTTAGGAGCATGTTGATGATGTCTATATGTAGCATGGTAAGAGTGGTGTACAGTAGCATGATGATGATGTCTATATGTAGCATGGTAAGAGTAGTGTGGAGCAGCATGATGATGACTATATATGGTAGCAGGATGATGATTATATCTATATGCAGTATGGTGGTGATTTTGTTTATGTGCAACATAGTGATGATTATGTCTATGTGTAACATGGTGATTATGTGTCACATTAGAATGATAGTTATGAGAATTATTTCTACGTGCATGTGGTTTGTGTGCTTTATGAAAGTGGGTGTACATGTAAGCATGATTACATGCTGCAGGTGGATGACGTGTTTGACTAGTATCAGTAGTGTTGTACTTTGTGTGTGTCTCATGTGATTGGGTTTGAGATTGAGTAACCTGTTTTCCCAATCTAGTCTCTAATTTCTTAGAGAAGCCTGTAGTTCATTAATCTTAGTATTCAAACCATAAATCTTAGTAATAGAGATCTTGTGTCTTCTTTTCTTCAACAATCTCAGTATTGAGTGCTGTGATCTCTTGTTTTTTCTTTTCAATACGTGCTTCGGCATCATGTAGGCATAATTTAAGCTTAGATACCTCATTTGTGACTTCTGTGGGTGAAGTGTCTCTAGTATTATCAAGCAATGAGGAGAGTCTTTGAATCTCGACTTCATAACTTTTGATCTTCTCCTTGGCGTGTTTATATTTACCAATGACTTTCTTGTGGTCATTGAGTAAATCATTGAATGCATCGCCAAGTTCATCAAAAGTAAAATCATCGAGAGTTTTGCTAGTTACCTTGTTTAATGTTGACATTAGGCATACATTGGCAGTATCTTGAGGAGAGTCCTTTTCTTCCTCGGAGTCACTAGCTTCGCTTTCATGCCAAATGCTTGTGTTGGCATATTTTCTTGAGGAAGCCTTCTTGTATGGTTTCTCATATCGGTTGTCCTTCTTTACGAATGAACAGTCTTTTCGGACGTGTCTAGTCTTCTTGCAGCCGTAGCATGTTGGCTCTTCTTCGTCATCTTCTTGTGGTTCCTTCTTTCTTCGATTGAAGCGAAGGAATTTCTTGAAGTTGCAGACAAGGAGAGCTTGATCATCACCTTTCGATTTGTCGTCATCCGTCTCTTCAGGATCAGCCCTTCGTCGGTGAGCTTTAAGGGCAATCTCCTTTGCCTTAGGAGCAGGCTCTTCGAAGTCTTTGAGGTTAAGCTCATGAGTCATCAACTTTCCCATCAAAGTCTCCATAGACATAGTCGTGAGATCTTTTCCTTCTATGATGGTTGTCACCTTAGGGTTCCAAATCTTTGGTAGCCCCCTAAGTAGCTTGCGGATCTTTTCGTGATTTGTATATTGCTTGTCGAAAGAAGACAAGGGGTTGATGATGTCGAGGAATCTTGTAAACATTTGTGTGATCGTTTCATTTGGCTTCATCTTGAATGCCTCATATTCTTGAGTGAGATGACTTATTTTTGACTCCTTGACTTGGGTGGTTCCTTCATGCGTCACTTCTAGAAGTCTTCATACTTCGTGAGAGGTGGTGCATGTTGAGACCCTGTTAAACTCATTCATGTCTATTGCACAAAATAAAGCATTAATAGCTCTCGCGTCTAGACTTGCCTGTTTCTTTTCCTCGTCAGAATATTTATCATGTGGTTTCTCAACGAGATCACCATTGACAACTATCCTGGCGGGCTTTTTGTAACCATCGGTAACAATGGTCCACAGGTCGAAGTCTAGCGACTTGAGATAAAAGCTCATCCTTGTTTTCTAATAGGTGTAGTTTATCCCATCAAATAGGGAAGGCCTATGAGTGGGCTGCCCTTCACCGTGATTGGAAATCATAGATTGTGTGGTTGCCATGGATCAACTCTAGGATGTTAGTCCTTGTTGAGAGAACAGAGGTCTGATACCAATTGAAGAACAAATAGGCAACTCTTGAGGGGGGTGAATAGAGTTTATGACAATAATGTCTAATTAAAAATTTAAACTCTTTCACCAACAGTAAATAATCAGAGTAAATGCGGAAATAGTAAAGAGCAAGAAAGCATACAAAAACACAGCCGATTTTTAACACGGTTTCCCTCGTGGAGGACTAGCCAGGCCTGAGAACTCTAGCTCAAGATTAAATCCACTATTTGTGAAATAGTAGTTACACCCCGTGCCTTTTCTTCAGAAGAGCACGTCAACTTCTTACAGAGATCGCAGTGGCGATGCTTGGAATTTTTTCAAGCGACTTCTTGAACTCTTGCACAAACTCCTAACTGAAAAGTACTGAGCACTTTGAGGCTTAGGGAGCTTGTGGCTAGTAGATGAGAAGGGTATGGCTTGTATAAGGCTTTAGAGAGAAGAAAAAAGACGATTGGATGATTAAAAATGAGAGAATTTAAGGCCTATTTATAGGATACCAGGTAGGCAGAATTCGGCCAGAATTCTGGGTCAAATATTCAAAAATTTGGCCGTTGGAAAACTAGCATCCAGCCAACCCTAAAAATTAGGGTCGTGGATTTTAGGAGACAGAGTTCAGTCCGAACTCTGTGTGGAGGTAGAGTTCGGCCCAAACTCTGTCTCCAGAGCACAGAACTGGTCCAATGGGTAAATGGGCCACTTAGATTTTTGTGGGGCTTTTGGTTTGATGTATAGGTATAGGTTAAGTCTCAAATTGCTCAGTACGACTAAGTTTACATATGTCTAGACTCAATAAAAGTATAAAATACAGACTCAAAACATTGATCATAGCAGGAGTGAGCTGTCGTCCGTCTTGTACTGAGTTCAGTCTTCATGTGTCGTATTAAAATATTACAAGTATCATGTCGTCAATTGTATCAATATTTGGTTGACTGTGATTTTGTGTCAACATATATATATATATATATATATATATATATAAAATATATATATATAAATATATATATATATATATATATATATATAAATATATATATATATATATATATAAAATATATATATATATATATGTATATATATTTATATATAAAAAATAAAAAAATATATATATATATATACATATATATATATATATATATATATATATATATATATATATATATATATATATATATATATATATATGACGATGGATCCTTTTCCACCCTCCCCTTCTTCCTCCTCCCGTCCCCTTCCCCTTTCCTAGGCTCAGTGGGACCGCCCGGCTTTAGTCGGGTCACATCCCCCTCCGGCTCCCCTACTCCCACCGTTTCCCCCTGTCTCGCCGTCGTCGCCCTCCAGCTCCTCTCCTACTCCTCCTGCCTTACGAAGCTGGGATGCCTCTCGTCGCCCCTTGGTCGACCGACCAGCTCCGTCTGGTCGGACTTCCTCCTCCGGCCGGCGCAGCTGACGTGCCCCCTCTTGTTTGGCCTCCCCGAGCGTCTCCCCCTCCCGTCTCGTCCCCGTCCCCCTCCTCCGTCCGTTCCCTCTCCTCCACCTTCCCCACCCTTCATCCACTCGCTGTCTACTCCCACCCTCCCCCCTTGGGCGTACTCCACTCCGTTCCCCTCGGCTACGCTGTTCCCCCCTTTCTCAGTTTCGAAATTCAAAATCCCCTATTTCTTGCTCAGCTTCCCTCGCCTCAACGGTGCAGACTAGCGTTCCACCCGATTATGCGCCCTCCCAATCTGTGCCCACATGCGCCCTCGAGGTCAGCCAAATTATAAGCCCTCATGATCCCCACCATCTCTCCTCAGCAGCTCCCGCTAGGTGCCCTCCCCTCAGCATATAGCAGCGGTTTCAATTCCCCCCTCAGCGCCTCCTATGCACCACCAACCACCATGTCCTTATGCGCCCCCCTCTTTTAGCTCCCTATGCGCCTCCTCCTGTATGTCCTATGTGCCCCCCCTCCGGCCCCTCAGGCTCCTCTTCCTCTTGCTGCCCCCCTCAGCTGGCCTCCTCCAGCGCAGCATCTTCCTCCCTCAGTTCCCAGCTCTCTCCCCAAGCGCGGGGCCCCCTCCTCGGTCATGGGTTCTCAGTCAGGCTCCTCTTCGTTCGCAGAAATTGTTCTCCCGGACCGTCTGTCCCAAAAACAATCCATCCTCCCAGATGACTCTCTACCCGAGATCGACTACCCCACTCCAGCGGAAGGTCAATTGTTATCAATTTCGTTCTCTAACGCGAACCTGGAGACGCTTTATGAAAGGTTTTCCTCTATGTTTGTGCTAAGATTCCCCTCAAAATGTCCCAAGCTAGTCCGAGTTCAGAAAGAAGTTTCAAAATAGAGCCTTACTACGGAGTATCGCGTAGCTCATCTTGATCCCAAAAACATCCTTCTCCACTTACCCTCAGCCACTGATCAAAAGATAGTCCAGTCTCAGAGAACTAACAAAGTTGACTCCAAAATCATGACAGTGGTCAGATGGTCACAAAACCTTAACCCCATTGAGGACTCAGCCATTGTGTATGCATGGGTCACCCTCCCAAACCCACCTCTGATATGTTTCATACCGGTAGCTCTGAAAAGGATTGTCAACTCCTTCGGCACCTTCGTAGCCATGGCGGAGGAAACAAGAAATCTGACCAGAGCCAATTATGCTAAAGTCTGTATGGAGCTCGATGTCTCCACAGAACTCCCAAAATACATCAACATCGAACTTGGAAATAAGACCCACTCGCAGCCAATCCTTTATGATAACAACATCATATACTGCAATCATTATAAAAAGAGAGGGCACCAAATCAAGCACTACAACAAAGCACACCCAGAGTTGAATCACAAGCCGGCACCAAAGGAACACAAACCAAAAAGGATTCAGGATCAAAGATCCCCCCTTTTACTTCCCCCAAACTCGTATATCAGATTCGATGCCAGCCCAACATCGACCCAGACATCCAACAATATCGACGGGCAGGAAAGTAACCAAACCACCCCTAAAAGCACCCACGTCAACACCCACAACAAGTTCGACGTTCTGGCGGAAGAAGAAAACATCCAGACAGAAGAAGCACACACTAGCAAAGCCACCACTACAAGGGAAAGCAACCCCTCACCCCCCACATCACTAGTCAAGCTAACCTACAAGGTAACACCACCCCCGACAACAGATCTTAGAGTACTGTAGAGAGGTCAAACCACAAAAAACCAAACGCATGCTGCTCCACGGAGGGCACCGAACTCCAGCAGAGTCAATCACCGAGACACATTCAGGCCGACGAACTAGCCATCATCGGGCCCGAGCAAGTCATCCGTTGTCAGCAAGCCATAGAAGCAGGAGCATTCTCCCCCATCAACCAACTTAGGATCACCTCCTAGCCCAGAAAAAGAATCAGAGACCCACAATACAAATGAAGACCCCTCGAGCACCCTGTAGAAGCGTTGAAAATATGGGGTTTATACAAATCATAACTGGCCGTATGAGCAATTTTGGCCAAACTGATCGGCATAAAGGAGAGCCGTATGACAGATTCAGCACCCCATGTGGCCCGTCTGCAACTAGACTGGTTTGAGTCGAAGAAGGAAGATATACGGCCAAGTTGATCAGTCCTTCTGATAAAGCTGACAAACTCTGTTAAAAATGACAAAAATGACAGCTCTAATGCTCTAACAAAAAGATAAGACGTGATCAGACAAAATGTCATGTCAGGGTTCATGTGCCTAAACATAGTCATACGGCCAGAAGGATTACTACCCGAGCCGCATGAACCTTGTACGGCTTAACCTATGCCCTAAAGTCTTTAAGCATCATGCGGCCAAGAGTGACTGTAACCTAAGCCGCACGAGCTTTATATGGCCCAAAATACAAAATCTATGCGGCTCAAAAGTCCTCAAGCTGAGGGAGACAGCGGCCTAAGCCGCATGAGTCTTATGCGGCCCAACATGGCTTAAAACTGAAAGACTCATGCGGCTCAAAATGACTCCAGCAAATTAATCCTATCCTGTGATAGGACACGTGGCAGGCTGACCAAGTCTCAACCACCTAGATTTGCTGCAACAAAATCCCAATAAATTGCCAACTGGTGGCCAAAGTGAGGATCTTTACGTGCTGATTAGCCACGAGCCATCTATGCGGCTAAAAACACATATCACTATAAATAGCAGGGTGCCACACCCCTGCGAGAGGCTGGCAACCTACGAAAGACAATTTCTTCAAGAGCTAGAGACTGCATCGGATAGTCCAAGAAGTAAAGCAGAGTTGATACACTTTCCCGAGCCTCCACCGTCACCTCCTAGAATAAAAACTAAACAATTGTACTTAGATTGTTTTCTAGGATTTCTTTCTAGGTTTTTTTTTGTACAAGCGAGTTTGCAATTAATTTCAGTATTTCTGTAATACTTGCCTTTGATCTTTTAATGGCAAACACGATAGCGAATCTACTGGGGACGTCCTTCTCCTCTGATGAGAAGCTGGTGACGCAATCCGACGCGTCCAAGCTCGGCTCTACGCAGTAAATGCTTGTGGTTCATTTTGACCTACAAGCCTTCGAAGAAATGCTCTCTGATGGAAGTTCCAGCCCGTCACAGAAGCGAGCCAACACAAAGAAAGCTCGTAGGACGTCGGTGGACAAAACTGTTTCCCCTGACCAAGTTCTCGAAGGAGCTCCTTCTGTAGCCCAAGACGGTGATCGAAGCTCTCTTGTGGCTTTGCTTCCGACCGCAGAGGACCCTACTGTCCCCAAATCCAGCAAAGGAAAATACTATGATGCTAAGTTTTTAGGGACACAAGGGAAATCCATGCGGACGAAGAAGAGGCCGCATAAGGGAAATGGGCAGTCTGTCCATGCAGTTGCCAACTCTGGCCGCAGACAGATGACCCAGGCGTCTGCAAACTCTGACCGCAGAAAGATGGCCCATACGGCAACCAACTCTAGCTGCAGGAAGATGGTCCATGAGGCAGCAAGCTCTGGCCGCAGAAAGATGGCCCATGCGGCAGCCAGCTCTGGCCGTAGGAAGATGGCCCATGCGGCAGCCAATCCTGGCCTCAGACAGGATGTCTCATGCGGCCCTGTCAGAAGCTCTGTATTCGACCGTCTTTTATGCGGGCCCGACTCCATGCGGCCCATTAAGAATGTGAAATATTCCAATTAGGACTCTTCTTACTATACGCATTCAGGCACTAAGTTGAAAATGTCCAGGACAGTGTGGGCCCAACAAGCCCAGTCAACTGTCCAAGCTACTGACCGTCAGCGGGCACCGTTAACTGTTATACGGGCTCCTGATGGAATGTTGTACAGAACCACCCGCGTCCAGTCTCCTATGGCTAACGGACAGGGTGGGTCTTTAAAGTCTCCCTCCAACGATCAAGAGCAAGTGCTTTTACTAGCCTTGGATTAGGGAGCAAACATGATACCTACGCACCTGTGTGATTGGGATACCCGAGTCCACAAGTTTGATGCAAAGGTAGATCATCCTACTATCGACTTGTGTGAGGTGATTACTCATAAACGCAAAGAGGCAACCTTGGAATGCGATGAGTCCCTCTCGGGACATCGTTGCACCCAAGTTATCATCAACTGCTGCTGTAATAAGTCGACAGCACCTGAAGATCGACAGTCCGTTTTCCAACGACTGCAGCAGCCAGCACCTGTCCGATAACAACTTACAAAACATGTGCAAATTTTGGAAGACGAGGAGTTTCCTTTCGCCTCCTGTAATTCAAATCGAAAGGTTCCTCCTGGCAAGGGAGGAAAGAAGAAAGGCTCTTCCAGCCCGGCAATCTCAGCCAGCACTGCAAGAAAACTCTCATCTGGAGGGTTGCCACCGACAGCCACAGGGGGTATCTATTTAGGCACTCGATCCAGAAAAAAGCTTCCAGCACCTAGGGGTGCAACTTCGGCCTCCTTGGGAGTAGATGAAGCTGGGAGTAGCAGTCCCCTCAATATATGCGACAACCCGGTATACCAAGAGCATACACAGGGGGTAGATATTCCCTATTATTACGCAACAGACTTGGACTTCCCTGAGGGCGACCGCCCTCGCCAAGACGATGCGGCTTCCTTCACAGGGGGTAGTACCCCTTTCAAGTCCGAGGAAGATGACATTCTGACATTCCTCGACGATTTCTCTATACGAGAATATGACACAGAGAGCACCTCTGCTACAGTTCGTTCCACCTCTACCCATGTATGGACAGTCTTTATGGCCGACGATGATTATGAGGCGCCTACTGACCGAAAATGTCTAGAAGTACTTGAAGCCATGCTATTATCATTGGTCAAGTCTATAGATGAAATCAAAGCCGCCTTGCCTACGTAACCAGCAAGGATGCCAGGACAAACAAGCTAGGGACCCGCAGTCAACGCAGACTCCAACACGACTGTCCCTCCTTTCCGTGATGATCCTTTAGGGGCATCCGTTCCTTCAGCTGCGGATGAAGCCAAGGAGGCAAGGAGGGAAGTCTAAAAGCTTCGAGAAATGTTTAATGCTTGTGACTCTTCCCGAGACCTTAGAATTCGGCAGCCATATCCCGTCGCGTGGAGAGATGTTCCTTTTCCCCTACGGTATAAGCCGTTTCGTATCGATTCGTATGACGGGAAGTCCTCTGCTAGTCGGTACATAACTTACTTTGAGGTCACAATCGACCACTTGCTGTATAGTGATGCCATCCTCACACGATTATTCATCGAAGCATTAGAGGGGATCGCGTTCGACTGGTACCGCAACCTTCCTGACAACTGCATCCATTCTTTTGACAGCTTCAAGCACATGTTCATGGAGAGGTTCTACGAAGTGGGGCATGATGTGAGAATGTCGTCTCTCATGGACATCGTTCAGTGAGAGAGGGAGTTAACAAGGAACTATATCGAACGGTTCTGCCAAACCGTAATGAGATTGCCCCAAGGCAATCCTGAGACCTCCTTGATTGAAATCTGCCAGAAGAAGTTGCTCCCCGCAATTAGCCTCTGGATGGGCGACGATCAGTTCAGGGATTGGACGACCTTCATCATAAGTGCTACAAATACAGAGGCAAAGTTGAAGAAGGCTCGCCAGTTGGGATTACACATCCCAGATGGAGAGGATAAGGACAAACGTCCTGGTTCTACCTCCAGCAACAACAACAGTAGCGGTACCTCCAATCGGGACAATAAAGGAAAATAGGCTATGGTCGCTGATACGACCAAGAAGCCTGAACAAAAACAGGCGGAAAGTTAATGGCCCAAGATGAATTATTTATTTGAAGATAGTCATGTCAAACCTATCTTCGATATGCTCTTGCAAGGTGGCAGGATCCAACTCCCTCTACCAAGACGCGAGCCCCGAAAGGCAGAAATGGAGGACCCAAAATATTGTCACTTCCACCGCTATGTCCATCATTCTACTCATGACTGCTTCCAATTAAAGTGGTACATCCAGAGTCTTATCGATTCAAAGCTATGTCGATAGATTTCGAAGAGGTCATGGTGGCTGCGAACATGGTATCAGTTCAATTAGGTGATTTTCTCCAACAAATACTCCAGACGGGATTATACTTGTCCCGCGGGCAACGATGGAGGTTACTAATCTTCTACCCATTCGGAACCAGACATCTGGTTTGGTACCTCTCACCACATCATGAGGAGAGATCATGTGGGTGCACCCGGACATAGTGCCCGAAGTTACCCATGCGGTGTCATCTCCTACCAACGAGAAGAAGGGCATAAAGTCTAGATCCAACCATACGATTTCAGCTGAAGCTAAGGAAGCGGCAGCTGTTGTTACCCGGTCTGGGGCACAAGTCATGCACACACTGGGTATTTCAGTTGAGGATCCTCAGTCGGTAACATTGTCTGTCTCTGATGTTCTAAGGCCGTCTCAGCCTCCACCAGCAGATAAGTCCAAGCCAAAGGAAACCCGCTTCGACAGGCCACTTCGTAACGATGCACCTTAGGGGCTGGAGAGACCTTACAACATTAACATATTAGCACAATTGGCTAATATGCTAGCAAAGTTGTCGTTATACGAGCTCCTAAGGCTCTCCAAAGATCTTCGTATCGTATTGAGCGAAGCACTCCAAAATGTTGACACCTACTTAGCCTAGGTCAAGCCTCCAGGGGAAGACCCTTCAGCAGATCTACAGGTTAGCAATTGCCCAGATGCAATACCCAACATCGAATTTACCCCGTAGGACATGTTGATCAAGTCCAACTTGCATGATCGCCCATTATACTATACTGGATACATAGGCGACATCAAGGTGGATCAGATGCATATCGACCTTGGCTCGTCGATAAGCATCATCCCGAAAAGCTTGCTCCAACTTCTGGGCATCCCTATGCACCGGCTAGCGGCGACCAATACTGCCATTAGCGATTTCAACTCGGAAAGGAGCTATCCCCTAGGAAAGATCTGTTTGAAATGTCAGATTGGTGACCTGAAGATGGAGGTTATTTGCTACAGCATAGATGCAGACACGTCCTACAATATCCTCCTGGGACGTCCGTGGATATATAACTATATAATCGTACCATCCATCCTTCACCAGTGCTTCAAGTATGTCCGTAAGCAAGACTTTGTGAAGACTGAATTCGCCGACATCAATCCCTTCAAAGGGGTTGAATCTTATTACTCTTCATAGGCTTGTCTATATGTCGAATCCAAGAAACACATAACTGACGAACTGGAGGCCATCACAGGGCCAGAGGAACCCTTGAGAATTCATCTCCAGGCCCGTAAACCGGGCAAAGTCGCGCCCCTCGTCGCAACTTTGCATAAAGAGGTGCCCGGTTCTCCTGCCTCACCTGCATAGTTGGAACCAATGGTCATCCGGCTCCCGATATCCAGTCAGGAGCCAAAGCCTGTTAAAGGGCCGATGGTGATCCAATTGCCGAAATCCAGTCAAAGACAACAGGAAGATGCGAGGCCCTCTATGACGCCGATGGTGATCCGATTGCCAAAATCCACTCAAAGGCAACCTGAAGACACAAAGTCCCATGCCGAGCCGATTGTCATCCGTCTTCCCAAGACGAGCTGGCAACCAAGTGTCGATCCGGCACCCTCAGGCAAGCCAATGCCACAAGCTGAACCCTTGGTGGTCAAGTTGCCCAAGACAGCATCCCGACCTCTGGGCTCGCAGGGGGTAGCCAAAGAGGACATAGAACTCGCCAAGTACCTGGTGGCACAGGGGATAGCCCCTCTCCTGATGATGTAATCCCTGTGGACAAAATTCATTATTTCATCAATAAGAGGCTACTGTTGGACTAAAAAAAAGACGAATACTGCCTAGAGTGTTGAGTTATGTACATCAGGTACCTCTGAACTTACACTCTGTTCCCTCCGAGGGGACCCATATTGTATCTCTCCGAGTGACAAGTCATGTATATTGATACCTCTGAACTTCCGCTCTGATGTTTCGATTGTCATATATCACGTCCATATTACCTCGGATATAGACAATCTCCTAACTTAACACCTGTACCCAACCCGGAATAAAAGACATGGTGTTAAGACCACAAAACCTACCACGTCCATATTATCTTTGTTGTGTTTTATCTCAAAATCTATTACTCGCACCACCAGTACGCAGAAGAGTAATAGGTCCACCAAAGATTATGCCTGATTATCCTGTGTCACGTCTATATTACCTCTGATACCAATAGCCTCCTTACTTAACATCTGTACCCAGCCCGGGATAAAAGGCATGGTGTTGAGACCACAAAACCTATCACGTCCATATTACCTCTGGTAGGTTTCGTTTCAAATCTATTACCCGCACTACCAGTGCGCAAAAGGATAATAGGTCCATAGAAGTTATCCAAATCTATTACTCGCGCCATCAGTGCGCAAAAAGAGTAGTAGGTCTACAAAATATCATTCAAATCTATTTGCTCGTATTTATAGATGCACAAAAGGGCAATAGGTCCACAAAAAGTCCCCCAGTAGGATATTTTTTATTAAAATATTGTATTAGGCCCTCTAATACAAGCACCTCAGATACTACAAATAAAGAGTGGAGTTAATTTATTCTGCTTATTCAAAATCAGTTACATTCACAAGATTACATCTCAAAAAAATAGAAGGGGGAAATTCACAACTCATCATCAACACATAGCTTGATGAGAATGTCTTCCAGCTGCGCAGTTGCGCGCTCAATTCTCAGTCTGGCTCGGCGTTCAGCTTCTTGGGATAGCTTTTCACCATCCTCAAGATGTGCATGAGCCTGCCAATTCTTCTCTAATTTCTTCAGGGCACCCTCTAGAGCAGCAGAGGCTCGTGTAACTTCATCAGTCTCCTTGCAGATCTTCTCTCTCTCCTGACGAGTGGCTTGGTGCTCAGTCCCCAGGGATGTCAGTCTGGCCTAGAGCTGGAGGAGCTGCTCGTTAGTTTCGGTCATAGCACGAACGGGGGTCTCCTTACGAGTTAAGCAAATCTCTTTCTCTCGGCTCAGCTTGTCATATTTAAGAGACAGCTTATAAAGGTCCTTCTCCAAGGTGGGCTTGGTCGTCTCTGAACAGCCTTTACCTTTTCCACAGCTTTTATAAGGAAAGCACGCTCCTGCTCCACTACAGCAGACACATCAACTTGCTGCAGTTTCTGTAATTGGTTTAGGCACTGATCAGCCTCTGCCATCTTGTGCTCCAGAAGGACGGCCACCCCTTCTCCACCTGGGAGCGTCTTTAGCAGTTCAATCTGACCGCAGGAACAATGACAAGCTACAGCAAACGATGTTCCCCTTCTCAAAGCAGCCTCAATCCTCCGTTTCAAATGGCGATAAAAGCTCTCGATGATGTCCCTTGACGACTCGTCTAAATTCTCCAAAAAGGACGGCGTCAAAGTGATGGAATATAGGGAATCTAAAGACGTCTGGGAAGGAGGCGCGCCTGAGCTTGATGACCCTGTTAGAAGGGAAACAAACTCCAAGCAATGAGATCTCAGCGCAGCGGCAATCTCCTCCTCTGCAGCCCGAAGAAGCTGAAAACTGGGCAGGACAGAATGTTCAACTTCCGGGGAAGAGGCAGTTCCAATCGATCCTGCATCCCCCAAAGAGGTTGAAGGAGCCGGGACTTCTGTGCTCAATATGGTGGAAGGCCCCTCAACTCGAGCCGGAAGGAAAGAAGGAACACTTCTTGCTTGTACTGGGTCAGCCCCTGGGTCCTTTTCTATCCCTTCCTCCGCGGTCACATCCACCATCGGTAGTAGAGAGGCATGTCTTGTAGGTCCAGAACAACCAACAATCAGCTTGACCCGAAGAAGATGGGGTTGAAGCAAAAAAATCTCCTAATCGGTAAGAAAGCGACATAGCTTACCAGAGGTGAGTGGCAAAGACTAGGACTCAGTCAGAGTAGTCTCAGCTCCTCTCACCGCCTCTACAACTCCAGTGAGGTCAGTAGCAGCACCCGAACCATCCATGTCGGCCTCCTCAGCCCCTGTCGCTCCAGGTAGAGATGTAATGATATCAGCACCAGTTAGAGAGGGCCCCATAACTCCAGGATCGGACCCAAAGAGGAAACCGTATGGGTGACATCTGGTGATAGAAGGTTCGCTCTCTCCGATGCCTGTAAAGGAGAGCCGTCAGATAACATCCCAAGGACGACATTGGGGCTTATCGTGAAAGAACTTACCCCCGTTTCCTCGACAGCAAGCCCACGGAACCTAGTCGCAACTCGCTTTTGGGAATGAGGTCTATCAACACAAGAGGTTCAGGCCTGTTTTGATTACATGGAGGATTTGACACAGGGGAAGGCACACGTATAGTCAAAGGACTTGCAGGGGCTGGAGATCTTCTAAGTTATCTTCCTCCTCCTCCGTGCTGTCGGAGTCAGAATCGGAAGCTTTCCTCTTTCCCTTCCTCATCCTCTTACGGGAGTCCCTCGGTCGCTCCTCCAATTTCATACCAGCAATAAAACTGGTACGTGGATCAAAGTCGTTCGAATGCGCATTCATAGACACATAACGAAGGGCCGCCATGTACGTGATATGCTCCAAAGTCTCTGCGTCAGGTAGAACGAAGTTGGCCTGGGTATGGATCGCCGAATAATAGTGCCAGGCCCGGATACCATCCAAGACGCTCCCCTCGAAACCCAGAAAAGGGTTAGGGCTATCCAAATATAATTGGCTATACCCGAATTGTCAAGAATACCGGCTAGGTAGGTATGGCTCTCGGTACACAACATTACGGTTGTAGTACACCAAATGTGAGGGACGGTTACTCTACAACCACCGAAATAGTTTTTAAGACAGAGCCTGGGGCGCAACAGCACTATCAAGGTGAACACGTCCCATCTCTTCCTTAGTGAAAGACGGAACTGACACAAAAAAAGAGTATCTATCCACCCGCGCAAGTGCGACTCGGCAGTCAGGAAAGCTGGTACAGTTCTAGGGCATGTCGCGATAGTGGTAGATGAAGGCATCTTCATTTGTCGTATTGTCCTCCGGACCAGGTCGTATCAAAGAGGGGCAATGCATCAACAGCCACCCCCATTAAATAATAATACGGCAGCTCGATTCTGTTGAAGGGTTTCATAAGATCACGAGCGATGACTTTTGACATCAAAATACGAAGACCCTTATGGATGCTGCATACCACAGCAGGAAGCAGAGCCAACTTGCCCCCAAAGATCAGCTTTATCACCGGAAGGATTAGGTTGCGGCTAATCCTCCCAATCGAACCAGAGCCCGCCGAAACGACGTAAACCCTCAACCATATCATCAGGTATCCGGCCAAGATAGCCTTAGCAGACATAGGCTGGGTATCATGATAAAAATAGTTAAAAGTGTCGCTCAGGTTCCCAAATATGTCACCAGCAGCACGGGCCCTCTTAGTGCTTTGCACCTGAGCATCCACCTGTTCCAGAGATTGGGGACTCCTAACAGCAACTCGACCAGAGGCGCTAAGGCTAAAAAGATAACCAATCCAAGCCTTGGTATGAGGAAGGTTCTCTTCCGAACTATCGTCCTTTTTCTTGGATATTTGTTGACAGGTACTATGGTGACATCACAATTCCTGATATACGGCAAGGAACACGGGATATCGCCGCTCTAGTTCCTCGAACTCTTTGTTTGTTGGGGTATACTCCTCATAAGCTTCATCGCCCCAGGACATTTTGGACACACCATGCATCTCGTGAAGAGCAAGCCCCATCTCTCCACCGGGAGTGAAGAAGGTCCCCGTCAGACAGTTGTACATCTCAAGCAATGCCATAAATAATTTTGGGTTCATAAACAAGCCGTAGCAGGAGCCCCTAATGGCATGATAGAGGCGAATCCATCGTAGGATGTCCTCATACTCCGCCAGGATCTAAGAAGTCAGATTAACGCATGGAGGGGAACGATGCTGCCAATTCAGTAATGACAATCTTCCTGCAGGGTATGACCCTTTGTGAGCAATCCGATTCAAAAAGGTATCAGCCTCAGAGAATAGTATGTTGGGCTTCAGTTCATTGATGAGACTGCCAGAAGCCAGCCTAATGACGAAGTAGCTCATTGTTTCTCTTACTGCAACCACTGACCATGTAGGGTTATTAAAACGGATATGGCCCACGAAGATCTCCCGCTGATCCAGAGTTAGAGAACCCAGCATCTTTCTCTCAAAAGCTACCATGTTGAAACCTGATAGGGGAAGTGGCGCTCCATTAAGGGTATGGGAATTGCTTTCCCCTAAAAATAGAAGTCCCAGCTCTCAGATGTCTCTATGATGCTCGGGTCTAAAATACTCAGGCCATCCCTGAATAGAAACATAGGCTTCAGATGAACGTCATTCAGTTGCCCGGAGTTCATCATGCTAAGTAAGAAGAAGAAGGACTGGCTTCTGATCACCCTGAGCCGGTCTTTAGGTTAATTTCAGGTGATATGAGTCAACAGATGTTCGACTATCTGGTCAAAACTCACACCCAACGCAGATTGGGCATATCCTATCAGGAGCTCCACCGATGGAGCTGTGGGCAAGTTCACTGCAAAGGACATGGAAGAAATAAAATAATAAGAAGTTCATTCTTCAACAATGCGGCCCAGCCAAACAGAACCTATGCGGCCTAGCGGCTTAAAGAACATAAGACGCATGCGGCTCGGTCATACAGTGCTCATATGGCACAGTCATGAGACACTTAGGCAGCTCAGTCATGAAGTGCTCATGCGGCTCAATCATGAGGCACTTATGCGGCTCAATCATGAAGTGCTCATGCGGCTCAGTCATGAGGCACTTATGCGGTTCATCCGGCTCAATCATGAAGTGCACATGCGGCTCAGTCATGAGGCACCTATACGGTTTATGCGGCTCAGTCATAAAGGGCTCATACGGCTCAGTCAGGAGGCACTTATGAGGCTCAGACATGAAGTGCTCATACGGCCCAGTCATGAGGTACCTATGTGGTTCATGCGGCTCAGTTATGAGGCACTTATACGGCTCAGTCCTGAAGTACTCATGTGGCCCAGTCATGAGGCTGACTCAGTCATGAAGTGCTCATGCGGCTCAGTCATGAGGCACTCATGCGGCTCAATCATGAGGCACTCATACGGCTCAATTATGAGGCACCTATACGGTTCATGTGGCTCTGTCATGAAGTGCTCATACAGCCCAATCATGAGGCTGGCTCAGTTATAAAGTGCTCATACGGCTCAGTCATGAGGCACTTATGAGGCTCAGTCATGAAGTGCTCATGCGAATCAGTCTTGGGGCACTTATGCGATTCAGGTTTAAATGTGTAACACTTATGTGGCTCAGCCCATGTTGCCCTACCATACAGAACACATGCGGTCCAAATGAGATAGGGCATTCATCGACCAGGCTTAAAGTACAAAGGCGATATATGATAGGCCCGTGCATAAAATATGCGATATGGACATTCAAAATTTTAGTCGTCGTCTTCCTACCGTCCTTACCCTTGATAGGGGGTTGCACGTCAGGATGAATGGAAGGAGAATCCGCTGCTCTCGATAGAGAGGCAAGTTCCTTCTCTTTGGCCGTAGTACCAGTCGACTTGGAAGCTTTTGGAGCCATGGCTAAACTGAAGACGAATGAGAAAAAGGTGAAAGAAAAAAATCTCTCTCCAAATGACCCCTATTTATAGAGTTTCTGAAGAGCGCCGCTACGGTTCTCGAGATTATTAAACATAATAACGACATTTTGGGATTTTATCCCTAGTAACCGTCGGCTTTATCTCGAAAATAGAACCCAAATCCAAAACCAAATCAAAAAACTAAATACAGCAGTGACACCTGGCATGCTAGATGGGGTCTCTCTGTGGCTCAAGATCTCTCTGCGGCTCAAAATTTCCCTGCGGCTCAAGATCTTTCTGCCGCTTGAAATTTTTTTGCGGCTCAAGATCTCCCTGCGGCTAAAGGTCTCTCTTGACTTGAAGACTCCCTTCGGCTTGACATATTTTCATGCTTCTTATTCAAAGTATTCCAAATTTGCAACTTAAAAACATTGAATGGGGTCTTGTAGAAGTATGGAAAATATGGGGTTCATACGGATCACAACTGACCGCATGAGCACTTTGGGCTAAACTGGTCCGCATAAAGGAGAGCCGTATGACATATTCAGCACCCCATGCGGCCTATCTGCAACCCGACTGATTCGAGCCGCAAAAGGAAGATATGTGGCCAAGTTGATCAGTCCTTCTGATAAAGCTGCCAAACTCTGTCAAAACTGACAAAAATGACAGCTCTGCCACTATGACAAAAAGATAAGACGTGATTAGACAAAATTTCATGTCAGGGTTCATGTGCCTAAAAATAGTTATGCGGCCAGAAGGATTGCTACCCGAGCCGCATGAACCTTATGCGGCTCAACCTATGCGGCCCTAAAGTCTCAAAGCTTCATGTGGCCAAGGGAGACTATAACATAAGCCGCATGAGCAGTATACGGCCCAAAAGACAGAATCTATGCGGCTCAAAAGTCCTAAAGCTGAGGGAGACTGCGACCTAAGTCACATGAGTCTTATACGGCCCAGCATGGTCGAAAACTGAAAGACTCATGCGGCTCAAAATGACTCCAGCAGATTAATCATATCATACGACAGGACATGTGGCAGGCTGACCAAGTCTCAACCACCCAGATTTGCTGCAACAAAATCCCAACAAATCACTAGCTGGGGGCCAAAGAGAGTGTCTTCACGTGGTGATTAGCCATGTGGCCACAGACCATCTATGCAACTCAAAACACATATCACTATAAATAGCAGGGTGTCACACCCCTGCGAGAGGCTGACAACCTACAAAAGATAATTTCTTCAAGAGCTAGAGACTGCGTTGGATAGTCCAAGGAGTAAGGTAGAGTTGATACACTTTCCCAAGCCTCCACCGTCACCCCCAGAATCAAAAACTAAACAATTGTACTTAGATTGTTTCCTAGGATTTCTTTCTAGGCTTTTTTTTGTACAAACGAGTTTGCAATCAATTTTAGTATTTCTGTAATACCTGTCTTTGATATTTTAATAGCAAATATACCCTCCGAAAGCAGAACCCAGACAAGCTAGCAGCCAACAAAAGGCTGAGTTCTAAAGGAGCCACCGAGTCCACGGCCATGACCACCAGGTCGGCCGCGAAACTCGTCAAACACCAACAACCAAACAAGTCAAATGCCTAACATCTTATCCTGGAATGTTAAAGGCCTCGCCAATAAACCAACCTTGAGAAGATTATGCAGCCTCAAGAAAATTCACAAAATTGACATCCTTATTATCTTAGAGCCCAAAATCCCCCCTAACAGACTCAAATTGATTCAGCTGCAGCTGGGATTCCACTCCACCGTCGCTGGCAGACATGACATATGGATCCTTTACTCCTCTGAAGTTAATATCAGCATTGTGCTCGACACCATGCATGCTCTATCGTGTTGGTTAGAGGACCCGACTCTTCCGAATCGTGCTATCTCCTCAGCTGCTTATGGTAGCTACGACATCAATGACCGTAAATAGCTCTGGGAGGACCTTTTTGACACTGTATCCAGCACCTCCTACCATCCCTGGCTGTGTGTTGGAGATTTTAATATAGTCACTTGTAGAGACGAGAAGACGGGCGACAGACCTCCACCCCCAGCGGCCATGCTAGATTTCAATAACTTTATCTTCAATGCTCACCTGTCTCATCTCCAGTTCACCGGCACCGCTTTCACCTGGTATAAAATGTAGGAAGGTGACCGTAGGCAATACTCTCGTCTGGACTGAGCCCTCATCAACGTGCAATAGAAAGTCATGAGTGTCGCTTCTAACCTCGCCCACCTTAATGCCACAGAATTCGATCACGCTTCCCTCCTCATTGAAATCAATTGTAACTTAAACCAGATCAAGAAAAAATTCACTTTCCTAGATTTTTGGTGCCATCACCCTCAATTCTTGGAGATCGTTGAAGACATATGGTCCAGGACTGACTCCATCGACCCCCTCATTCGTGTGGCCAATAAACTCAAGGAAACTAAAAAAGCTCTCACCACTTGGAGCAAGCAAGCTTTTGGAGATATTTTCCAAGCCGTTCGTACCGCCGAAGATGATGTAAATCGAGTCGAGGCTCTCTATTTGCGGATAATTCGCCAGCCATGAGAACCGCCCTGAACCTTTCCAAAGCCATCCTCAAATTTTGTCTTAAAGTCGAAACTGACTTCTGGAAGCAGAAAGCCAGACTTAAATAGGACAGTGATGGGGATAAAAACACCAGTTACTTCCATGCCTACGTTAAGGGTCGCAGATAGAAGCTCAACATCCATCAGATTGTCGACGACAACAGGAACTTCTACAAGGACCATCAGGGCATCCAACAGGAAATAGCTAAATTCTACTCGCAGCTGTTCTCTAAAGAAACTGCCACGCGAGACACTGATTTCCTTTCGAAAATCCCTTATCTCACCAACGACGTGGACAACATCTGCCTGGAGACCCTCCCATCAGAACAAGAAGTGAAAGCTGCCGCCTGGGCGGTGGAAGCCCACAGCGCTCCACGCCAGGATGGTTTCAATGGCATTTTTTTTCGCACATGTTGGGACATTATCAAGACAGATATTCATGAAGCGACGACGGCCTTCTTTCAAGGAGCCAGGTACCCTAGATCTCTTTCTTGCACTAATCTAGTCCTTATCCCCAAGCAGGACAATCCAGAGACTTTTCGTGACTTCAGACCGATCAGTTTATGCATCGTCACCAACAAAATCATCTCCAAGATTATCGCCACGTGCATGGCAGACATTCTTCCCAAAATCATATCTGAAGAACATAGTGGCTTTGTCCGGGGCAGAAACATCCAAGACAACATTATGCTGGCCCAGGAAATGATTACGTGCATAAAATTACCGTCTAGAGGCAGAAACATAGCCATCAAATTAGACATGGAGAAGGCTTATGACAGGCCAGATTGGCAGTTCATGATCTGGATTTAAAAAGCGTTTAGATTCTCAAAAATGTGGATCAGTATTATCTAGCGATAGATCAACAACTCGTATTTCTCCACGGTTATCAACGGGCAAGCGGACGACTTCTTCCATTCCAGTCGAGGAGTTAGGCAAGGAGATCCTCTTTCGTCTATCATTTTCACCATTATCGCGAAAGCCCTCAGCAGAAACATTAACAAACTGCCGAGGACCCCTAACTTTAAACATTTTCATACCGTTAGCGGATGCCCGATCATTACTCACCTAGCCTACGTCGACGATATTCTTATCTTCTCCTCTGGAGAAGTGGGGTCTGTTGAAACCATTCAGAACATTCTCCTAAGGTACGCTCGTTGCTCTGGCCAAAGAGTCAACCCCAAAGAAAGTGTCATTTTTGTCCACCAAAAAGCCAACAGAAAGCATACCACAACATTGGCCAACATCACAACCTTCACAGTCGCGTACCCCCTTTCTCCTACCTTGGCTGCCCGCTGGTATACGGCAGATCAACCGCGACAATCTTCGTGGGTCTCATAGGTAAAATTAGGAAAAAAATTGAAGGTTGGCATAACGCTACACTATCGCCAGGCAGCAAAATTATACTGATTAACTACGTGCTCTCCTCCGTCCCCATATACACCCTTGCAGCTTGCTCCCCCACGAAGAAGGTTCTCAAATCCATCGAGAACCTCATCGCCAACTTCTTCTGGGGCCATAATGACACTAAAGACAAATACTATTGGACCAGCTGGGACTCCATGGCCAAGCCCACCATCGAGGGTGGTTTAGGCTTCTCCCGTTTGCACCACATCGTCAACGCTTTCTTCATAAAACTATGGTAGAAGCTTCGTGTCGGACGCAACCTCTGGGCTTGATTCATGAAGGCCAGATACTTCAAACACATAAACCCGGCAGCCACCATCAACAACAGCAGAGCATCCGTGACTTGGCAATACATTCTACAAGGATGGTCTCTCGCTGAACCGCAGATTCTCCTTCAGCTGGACGACAGAGAGTCAACTTTATTCCTTGAAAGATGGATGGGAGACGACCTTATTCCTAGACTTCCAGCCGCCTCTGCTACTGGCAAGATCAAAAATTTGTGGAACAACGGAGACAACTGGAATTGGCAGAAAGACCGGGATTGGAGTGGAGATGAGAGCGTGACCACCCTGCGGAACTCTGGTTTGAAGATTAGCACGGAAGACGACATGCTCTCGTGGACGAAGGTCACTAGCGGCACTTTTAATATTGCCTCCACGAGAAGGGTCGTTCGCGGCAACGGACCTCCTACCCCTTTATTGAGTCCCTTCTGGCACCCATGTATTCCAAAGAAATAGTCATTCCTGGTCTAGCATGTCATCCGCAAGAAACTCCCTACTGATGATGTCCTCACCACCATCGGCTTTTGCCTCGCATCTGCTTGCCATTGCTGAGCTGAGAAACAGTCAAAAATAATTGACCACATCCTAAGCAACGGAGAGTCCACGATCACCGTCTGGGCGTCCATATCCTAACGTTGCAGTATGACCAGTGTTAGTGGGTGCGTCAACGATCTTCTAGCAATCTGGGCTAACGCGTCGCATTGCCACCAGATCATCGCAGCCGCCACAACTTGGGTTATCTGAAAGAATCGCAACAAACCTAGATACGAAGGACGCCAATTTAACGTCGCTCAGCTCACTCAAGAGGTCATCCGTCAGAGCCTTAAGACTGCACGTCTTTGTAACCATGGTCCGCAGGCTTTTTGTGATTTTTTGTCCTCCTGATTTATTCAGGAGAGGCCCCCTCCCACTTTGTTTTAGTCTTTTTGCGCTTACTCGTAAAGGCTTCAGCATTTTGCGCCTTGCTTGAATAAAAGGGGGGTTTATATATATATATATATATATATATATATATATATATATATATATATATATATATATATATATATATATATAGTTTTTCAAATAAAACTTCATAAAGTAATCCATATATACATATAATGTATATATACTCAATATATACCATACTTATTCTAACTAAATAAATAAATAAAATATTGCAAAAATTTAGGGGGTTTACTGGATGAAAGCTTCTAATCCTAATTTGGTAAATAGATTAATCCCTAATCATTGAATGGAATGACAAATTGAATCTAATTGGGCCTTGTCCAATGTTTTGGTCCATGTGTCATGTCAATCTAATTGTTGGGCTCTAGTATCATGTCTAGTCTAATTGGTCCACTAACACAAGTCTAATAAATAGGCTAGCCCATTAACATAATAACTAAAACTAAAATAAAAAAATAGTTATGCACAATAATATATATAATATGAATTAACAAATTAACCCTATTTAGAAAAGTGGTAGTAATATTTGTAATCCAAAAAGGCAAAGGCAATAAACTTTTCTTTTTCTTAATTTGTGATGACAATAACCATCAAATATGGTGGCTTATTTTTGGATTGGCATTCTTCATTATTAGTGTAAATGGATTTCACAGTTGCCATGGGTTCAACTCTTAGGATGTTAAGCCTATTGAAATATAACTTGCTCTAATACCAATTAAAGGCAACTTAAGCAACTCAAGAGGGGAGTGGATAGAATGTGTCACTATTACCTAATAAACTAAGGCTAGTTACCAACTTAGAAAATAATAATAACAAGTATAGAAAGTAAACAGAGTAAGAAGTCACAAACACAAATACCATGATATATATTCGTTTTCCTCGTAGAGGACAAGTCCAATCCCGAAAACTCTAGCTCGGTATTAATCTACTATTGAATAAATAGTTGTACACCACGTGCTTGATTCGAAGGACATGCTGACTTCTTACAACCACAAGCTTTGATCAGAAGAGCTTGTTGACTTCAAACAACCACGAACTTTGAATAAAAGATTTGCCGACTTTAACACAAACAATTGAATTGTTACTTGGGAATTCTAAGCTTTATAACTCTTGAATACTTCTAACCGAGATCACACTTGGCACATAGAAGCTTAGGAGAGTTATCTTGGAGATGGGAAGGTTAAGGCTCTGAAGGTAATAGATGAAATTTTTTAATGTGAATGACTGAGTAAGAATAGGAAATTTAATGTCTATTTATAGGCATTTTGTGAACCGAGTTCGGACAGAGTTCGGTTCGCAAATGTTCAAAAAGTTAAACATTGGAGCCTAATATTTAGGAAGACTAAGAATTTTAGGGTTTTTGTTTTTTTGCTAACCGATCTCTGTCTTACAATTTATAGAATGTTGGGTTCAAAGATTTTGAGGACTTTTAGTTGATTTAGGGTATGGTTGTAGAAGCATGGAAAAGATGAGGTTCATGCGGATCACATTACAAAAGAAAGCTGACCGCATGAGTGCTCTAGGCCAGGATAATTTAGTCCGCAGAAGGGAGAGCCGCATGACAAACTCTGCGGTCTAAAATGCCCCAAAATTCCATGTGGCTCATCATTGTTGTCTCAAACAGATTGATTATATTAAAATGCGACCAAGCTGATTCGGGCTGCAGAAGGAAAAGCTACTTATGCGGACAAGCTAATCAGCCGCTGGAGCCCCACTGACAAAGCTGACACCTCTGAGAAAGCTGACAACTCTGACACATCTTGACAAAAAGATGAAGATAAGATGTGACCTTTAAAAAAAGATAAGAAGTGTCATGTCACCAGACATAGGGCCCACGTGCCTGATCCTAGTGCCCACGTGCCTGAGAATTCATGCGGTCTGAGGCATGGTCCGCAAGAGTGTCATGCGGCTAGAGGACTGCAACTTGAGCCGCATGAGCCTTATACGGCCCAGAATGCAGGATCTATACGGCCTAAAAATCTCCAAGTTTCATGCGGACTGATGGCACTGTTGGTGGGATATGTGGTTAAGGAAGACTGCGACCTGAGCCGCATGAGTCTTATGCGGTCCAGCATCGCCAAGCACTAAAGAACAAAGGAAACCTATGCGGTCCAAAATGCCCTAAATTCCATGCGGCTCATCATTGCTGTCTCAAACAGATTGTGATAAGGCACATGGCAAGTTGACCAAGTCTCAACCACCCAGATTTGCTACAACGAAAAAATCTCAACAAACCACCAGCTGGCAGCCAAAGAGCGAGTCTTCATGTGCTGTTACAGCCACGTGGCCACGAGACCATCTATGCGACCTAAAATATACTTTATCCCGAAATCACAATAAATAGCATGGTACCACACCCATGCTAAGGGCGAGCAATTTCCTGAAGAGCAAAGACTGTCTGATAGTCCAAGGAGTAAGGCAGAGTTCCTACACTTCTCCCGAGCCTCCACAGTCACCCCCCCAGAATCAAAAATTAAATAAATTGTACTTAGATTGTTTCCTAGGATTTCTTTCAAGGATATTTCTATTGTACTTTCAAAATTTGCAATCAATATAGTTCCTCTGTAGTTCTTGTGTTGATAATCAATGGCAAACACGATGGCGACTCTGCTGGGGACTTTTTTCTCCATTAATGAGAAACTGATGACGCAATCCGATACGTCCAAGCTCAACTCTATGCAGCAGATGCTTGTTGTTCGTTTCGATCAACAAGCATTCGAGGAAATGATTTTCGATGGGAGCACCAGTCCAGCACAAAAGCGAGCCAACCCGAAAAGAGCTCGTAGGACATGGAGGCCCAAGGCTACTGCCCCTCACCAGGATCTGGAAGAAACTCCTCTCGCCACTCAAGACGACGGCCAAAGCTTCCATGCGGCCTCGCTTTAAACCACAAAGGACCCCATTGTCCCTAAATCCGACAGAGGAAAATACTACGATAGTGGACTTTTGGGGGCACAAGGGAAACTCATGCGGTCTAAGAAGAGGCCGCATAAGGAATATGACCGCAGGCAGACTGCCTATGCGGCAGCCAATCCTGACCGCAAGCAAACTTCCTATACGGTAGCCAATCCTGGTCGCAGACATAGTTCATATGCGGCTGCCAATCCTGACAGCAAGCAGGATGCCCCATGCGGCCCTCTTAGAAGCTCTGTCTTTGACCGTCTCTCATACGGACCAGACCCCATGCAGCCCATTGAGGATGTTGAAGCTTCCAACTTGGACTCTTCCTACTATGTACCTTCGGGTGCTAAGTCGAAGAAGTCTAAGGCTGTGCGGGCTCAACAAGCCCAGTCAACTGTCCAATCTGCTAACCGTTAGCGGGTACCGTTAACTGTTATACGGGCCCTTGATAGAAAGTTGTACAGAACCTCCCATGTCCAGCCCTCTGCAGCAAATGGACAGGACAGGTCCCAAAATTCTTCCTACAACGATCGAGAGCAAATGCTTTTACTAGCCTCAAATCAGGGAGCAAATATGATACCTACGCACCCGTGCGCTCAGGATACCCGAGCCGACAAAACGGATGCAACGGTAGATCAATCTGCCCTCGACTTACAAGAAGTACTCATCCACAAACGCAAGAAGAGAGAGGCAACCTTGGCATCTGGTGATCCCTTTCTAGGACATCATTGTACCCACGTTGTCATCAACTGCTGCTGTGACAAGTCGACAGCACCTAAAGACCGGCAGTCCGTCTTCTAATGACTGCACCAGCCAGCAACCGTTCGACGACAAATCGAGAAATATGTACAAATTTTAGGAGATGAAGAATTTCCTTCGCCTCCTGTAACTCAACTCGAAAGGTTCCTGCCGACAGGGTAGGAAAGAAGACAAGCTCCTCCAACTTGACGACCTCAGCCAGCACGACGAGGAAACTCTCATCTGGAGGATTACCACCGACAACCACAGGGGATATCTACCTAGGTACCCGTTCCAGAAAGAAGCTTCCAACACCCGGGGGTGCATCTTCGAGTTTTTTGGGGGTGAACAAAGCTGGGGGTGGTAGTCCCCTGAACATATGCAACAACCCAGTCTTCCAAGAGGATACGCAGGGGTAGCAATCCACTGGAATTATGCAACAGACTTGGACGTCCCCGAGGGTGATCGCTTTCGCCCAGACGATGTAGCTTCCTACGTAGGGGGTAACACCCCTTCTGAGTCCGAGGAGATGGACATTCCGACGTTCCCTGACGATTTCTCTGTACGAGGGTACGATACGAAAAGCACATCCTCTACGGTCCAATCCGTCTCTCCCCATGTACGGACAGTATTTATGGCGGGAGATGATCACGAAGGGCCTAGTAATCGACAATGTTTAGAAGTACTTGAAGCAATGATCCTAACCTTGGTCAAGTTGGTAGACGAGATCAAGGCTGCCTTGCTGACACAACCATCAAGGACACATGGACAAATAAGTTTGGGCCCCGCAGACAACGGGGACTCGAACACGATCGCTCCTCCTCTGGACGATAATCCTCCTGGAGTATCTGCTCCCTCAGCTGTAGATGAGGCCAGAGAGGCAAGGAGAAAAGTCCAGGAGCTTCGAGCAATGTTCAATGCCTGAGACTCCTCCCGGGACTTCAGAATACGATAGCCTTATCCCGCTGCATGGAAAGACGTTCTTTTTCCTTCGTGGTACAAACCGTTTTATATTGATTCACATGACGGAAAGAGCTCTTCTAGCTGGTACATGACTTATTTTGAGGTTACAACAGACCACTTGCCGCATAGTGATGCTATCCTCATACGATTATTTATCGGAGCATTGGAGGGAATCACGTTCGACTGGTACCGCAACCTCCCGGACAACTGCATCTATTCCTTTGACGGCTTCAAGCACATGTTCCTGGAAAGATTCTACGAAGTGGGGCATAAAGTGACAATGTCGTCTCTCATCGACGTCGTTCAGGAAGAAAGGGAGCTAACGAGAAACTACATCGAACGATTTTGCCAAACCACGATGAGATTGCCCCAAGGCAATCCTGAAAGCTCCTTGATCGAAATCTACCAAAAGAAGTTACTTCCTGCAATCATCCTCTAGATGGACGAAGACCAGTTCAGGTATTGGACGACCTTCATCATAAATGCTACCAATACGGAGGCGAAGTTAAAAAAGGCTCGCCAGCTGGGATTACACATCCCAGATGGAGAGGACAAGGGTAAATGTCCTGGTACCACCTCCAATAACAACAACGATGGCGGCACCACCAATATCTGGGACACCAAAGGCAAATAAGCCATGGTCGTTGGTACGACCAAAAAGCCTGAATAAAAGCAAGCAAAAGTTCCGAAGCCCAAGGAGATGACATACTCTTTTGAAGATAGCCATGTCAAGCCTATCTTCGACATGCTCCTGAAGGCGGGTAGGATCCGACTCCGTGATGTAGAGCATAAGCCTCGACCAGCAGAGATCGAGGATCCACAGTATCGTCACTTCCACTGGTATGTCCACCACCCTACGCAGGAGTGCTTCACACTAAAGCGATACATCTAGAACCTCATCAACTCCAATGCTTTATCGCTGCATTTTGAAGAGGTTACCGTGGCTGCAAATATGGTATATGTTCAGTTCGGCGACTTCCATCAAATAAAAACTCAAGAAGGGGTAGTACCCGTCCCCCGGGCAACGATAGAGGTTACTAACCTTCCACTTGCCCGGAGCCAGACGACTGGATTGGTGCCTCTCACCACGTCATGAGGGGAGGTCATATGGGTCCATCCAGACTTAGTGCCCAAAGTTACCCAGGCGGTGCCATCTTCAACTAGCAGAAAGAAGGGCAGGAAGTCCAGATCCTGTCATACAATCTCGGGCGAAGCTGAGGAGGCGGCAGCCGTTGTTACCCGGTCTGGTGCATATATTCAGCCCACTCTGGGTAATTTAGTCGAGGACCCTCAGTCGACAGCGCTGCTTGCAACTGACATTTTGGGACCTTTCAACCTCCACCGGCAGACAGATCCAAGCAGAAGGAGACCCGCTTCGATAGGCCGCTCCGTAATGACGCACCTCAGGGGCTGGAGAGACCTTAAAACTATGACATACTAGCACAAATGGCTAATACACCAGCAAAGTTGTCATTATACGAACTCCTAAGGCTCTCCAAGGATCTTGGCGTCGTATTGAGTGAAGCACTTCAGAATGCTGACGCCTACTTAGCCCATGTCAAGCCTATAGGGAAAGACTCGTCAGCAGATCTCCAAGGCAGCAACTGTACAGATGCAATGCCTAACATCGTATTCACCCTACAAGACATGTTAATCAAGACCAACTTGCGTGATCGCTCCTTGTACTACACTGGATACATAGGCGACATCAAGGTGGATCGGACGCACAACGATCCTGGCTCATCAATAAGCATCATCCCTAAAAGCTTGCTTCAACTCCTGGGCATCCTTATGCACCGGCTAGCATTGACCAACACTGCCATTAGCGGTTTTAACTCGGAAATAAGCTATCCCCTAGGAAAGATTCTCTTGAAATGTCAGATCGGCGACTTGAAGATGGAGGGTACCTACGACGTCATAGACGCAGATGTGTCCTACAATATCCTCTCGGGGCGTCCATGGATACATGACTATATGATCGTGCCTTTTACGCTCTACCAGTGCATCAAGTATGTCAGTAAGCATGGCTTTGGGAAGACAGAATTCGTTGACATCGATCCCTTCAAAGGAGTTGAGTCTTACTATTATTCTGAGGCTTGTCTATATGAGGAATCCAAAAAGCACCTAAATGACGAGCGAACACAAAATGAACTGGAGGCTGCAACAGGGTCAGAGGAACCTCTTAAAATCCGTCTCCAGGCCCGTAAACCAGGCAAAACCGCACCCCTTATCACAACTTTGCATAAAGAAGTACCCAGTTCCCCCGCCCTAGATGCGCAGTTGGAACCAATGGTCATTTGACTCTGGAGATCTAGCCAGGAGTCAAAACCCGTCATGGAGCCGATGGTGATCCGATTGCCAAAATCCAATCAAAGGCGAACGGAAGATACAAGGTCCTCTGTGGAGCCGATGGTGATCCGAATGCCGAAATCTAGTCAAAAGCAAACAGAAGATGCAAAGTCCTCTGTCGAGCCGATGGTTATCCGTCTGCCCAAGATGAGCCGACAGCCAAGTATTGATCCAAGGCCCTCAGGCAAGCCGATGCCAGAAGCAGAACCCTTTTGTGGTCAAGCTGCCCAAGACATCGTCCCAACCTCCGGTCATGCAGGGGGTAGCTGAAGAGGAGACAGAACTCGTAAAATATTTGGTTACACATATTGATAGTCCCTCTGCCGATGATGCAATTCCTCTTAACGATATACCTTATTTCATCAATAAAAGGTTGACATTGAACTACCCTAAGCGCAATAAGCTTCATCTGATGTATGCTATGGATCACGGTCTGGACATTAACCTGCACACATAGGTGACAACCGTCTATAATGCGAACCGACTTACTCCCATTAGAGGTGCCTACTTCCTAGTTCCAGACAGAAGAAAAGGTGATCACACAATCATTTTCGGCCGAAAAGAAGGTCCTTAACCTTTCATGCCAGAAGAGTTCGATCTCGAACCCGACACTGGAAGATTGCCGCTCTACTTGTATAGTTCCCAAGCCAAGTACTTCATGCAAAAGCAGGCGTATGATCTAGAAACTACCCCAGGCCTGAACTACGGCATTGGCCGACGATCACCTCTATAGTCGCCAATCCCGACTGGGAAATCTTGGGATTATTATAGCAATCCGAACATGGTCTAGGTTATGTTACACCAGCAACAATGCCCGAGAGCTCTGATGATGAATGCGAGTGGCATTCTCACTCATTCAAATCGTCTATATACAATTTCGATGATAGCATTAGGGATATATTCAGGAAGACATTGTCTGTCCACATGGCATCCACTGACAGCTGGATGTATAGTGGGAGAAGCACTTTGAACTACGAAACCCTTCCACTGAAGATAAGGTCATGCAAGTTGACCTCGACGATGGATCCTCCTCGAAGCCAATATTCATTAGTAAAAGTCTGACGGACGATGCGCGGGAGTCATTGTTGAAATCGTCAGAGAATATATCGACGTCTTCACTTGGATCTATGAAGATATGCCAGGGCTAAATCCCGAGATTGCACTTCATAAGCTCAATATTCATCCAGATGCAAAACCAGTCAAACAATAGCAACGACAGTTTCGTCCAGACATCATGAATTCCATCGAAGCAGAAGTAAACAAGCCTATAGCTAGCGGCTTCATCCGTGAGGAGCAGCACCCAGATTGGGTAGCTAATATAGTACCTATCATCAAGGAGAACGGGAAGATCCGAATTTGCATCGACTTCCGTAACTTAAATACAGCATGCCTTAAGGATGATTCTCTCTTCTGATCACATATATAATGATCGATAATACGTGTGGCTTCGAGTACATGTCCTTTATGGATGGCTTTTCAGGATACAATCAAATCAAAATGTCTTCTGATGATGAGAAGCATGCATTATTTTGAACACCGATCGACGTGTATTGTTAGACAGTCATGCCCTTCGGCCTAAAAAATGCCGGTGCTATATATCAATGAGCTATAAGTGTCATCTTCAGAGACCACCTGCATAAGACAGTAGAGTGTTACGTTGACGGCATCATCGTCAAAAGCCACTCCAAGGATGATCACTTATACGATTTGTGGACAGTGTTCGATCTCATGCGAGCGTACAATCTGAAGATGAACCCCACCAAGTCCTTCCTGGGCATGTCCAACGGGAAATTCTTAGGCTTTGTCATTACTTCCTTGGGCATTCATATAGACCCCGATAAGACAAAACTAATCCTAGAGATGAGTCCACCAAGGAACCTCCGTGAACTCCGAGGCCTTCAGGAGAGATTAGCCTACATCAGGAGGTTTATATATAACCTTTTAGGACGATGTCAACCATTCAAACAACTCATAAAGAAATGCGTCTCTTTTGTATGGAATGAAGAATGCCAATGCGCATTTAATGACATTAAGGAATACCTGTCGATCCACCAGTTCTGGTAGCCCGGTCGCTGGAAAGCCCTTCCTGCTCTATGTGCAGGCAATGGAACACTCCTTCGGTGCTCTACTGGCACAGAACAATGATGCGGAGCACAAACAAGCCATCTATTACCTCAGCCGAATGATGGTAGGGCCGGAGCATAGGTACACCACCACAGAGAAGGAATGTCCTCCTTTGGTGTTTGCCATTCAGAAAATACGATACTATGTGACAGGACATACCATCCATATTATCTCACGAGTCAACCCCCTCAGGGTTCTCATGACCAAGCCAGGCGCACTCAGTTCCCATCTAGCCACCTGGGTGATATTGTTATCCCCCTACGATATGGTTTTCGTTCCACAAAAGGCTGTCAAAGGTCAAGCCTTGGCCGACTTCTTAGCAGCCCATCCAGGCTCAAAAACAGCCATAATCTATGAAAAAATCCTAGACAAAGTTATTAATTCAAACATAACTTCACATGATGCCATTCGGCGAATGTTCTTCGACGGTGCTTCAAGAATGGGGTCCCAAGGTGATATCGTCGCTGGAGTCAGGATAGTATTAATTTCTTCTTCTAGATTAGTAGTCAAACGGGCATACTCTCTCACAGAACCCTGTTCAAATAATGTAGCCGAATATAACGCTTTGGTCATCGGGCTCTGACTCATAAAAAAAGTGGGGGTCGAATACCTAGAAGCATATGGCAACTCGCAGTTGATTGTTAATCAAATCTGAGGCTCATACGAGGTCTGCAACGAGGACCTGATTATTTATCATCAGACAGCGATTGCCATTATTGCAATCTTGGAGGGGTTCTTTATAGAGCAGGTTCCTAGGCTCCAAAATATTAAAGTCGACGCCCTAGCAGGCCTCGCCGTTTCTTTGGCGGTTCCAAATTATGCTCATCATCTAGTCGACGTGATAGGCCATGATCTTGTCTGTCCCAAAAATAACGTTCAACTAGGTACGAGTTACTCTGCCCAGATAATCAATGACATACTAGATTGGAGACTCCCGTTCATCAACTTTGTAGTATACAGAATTCTGCTAGAGAATGTGAAAGAAGCAACTTCAATCAGAAGGTATTCTCTCATATTCTTTTATGATACAGAAACAAAAATGCTATATCGATGATCCTACGATGGACTACTCCTACGCTGCCTATCAAATACAGAAGCCAAAGAAGCCCTACGTGAGGCTCACGATAGCGTTTGCAGGGATCATCAATCTGGCCTAAAGTTGCAAGACCGTCTCCACTGGATGGGCTATTACTGGCCTACGATGGTAGAAGATGCGATCGATTATTCAAAGAGTTATAGGGCTTGTAAGATCCATGCAGACTTTATACATCAGGCATCCAAATTTTTGTACCCAACATTGGCCTCTTGGCCATTTGAAGCATGGGGAATGGACATCATTGGACCTATCACCCTGCCGTCATCTAAGGGATACCGGTTTATACTTTTGATCACCGATTACTTCTCCAAGTGGGCAGAAGTTGTTCCGCTTGCAGAGATAAAGACATTAAACATGATTAATTTCATAAAACATCAGGTCATCTACCATTTTGGACTGCCCCGGACGATCATTCACGACAATGGTCCGCAGTTCGCAAGATATGCTTTCTATCAATTTTTTGACAAAAATTGGATTCAGAATATGGCTTCAACGGCATACAATCCATCGACTAACGGTCTGGCTGAAGCTTTTAACAAGACCATAATCAAGCTTCTCAAAATGTTCGTGTCTTCAAACAAGCACGATTGGAATAAAAAGATAGGCGAATGCTTATGGGCGTACCGTACTACAATTTGGATGGCTACAGGAAATACACCATTCTCTCTAGTTTCCAAATAAAGGTAATTTTGAAATTTTGTAATTGTAATCATTTAATAATGATATTTAAATCATATTGTGATTTTTGGTAGTTTTTAATCAATTTAAAACTATTTAAAATATTGAATTATGATTTTGATGGTTAACTAGTGTAACCCTAGAATTGCTATTCCTAGAGACTAACCATGACCAAAGGAGCCTAGTCATGTGATTAGGATGACTAATTACTACTTTTTAGCCTAAGGGTATTTTGGTCATTTTTGGCTTATTAATTAAAATGAATTTTGATTAATTAAATATTGTGCTAATTGAATTGTTAGAGACTAACCTAGAAGCTTAACCTAATCTAGATTAGTCTTGAGGTTAGAATCATGGTTATAACATTCCTACTAAGTGCCAATGTTAGTAATATATATTTATATATATATATATATATATATATATATATATATATATATATATATATATATATTCCTAAATAGGATATTTACCCCTTAGGATATTTGTGAAAAAGAAGGCCTTAGGACTAATTGAACCAATAGGAAGGCTTGAAATTGGGTGGACAAGCCCTAGCCACTCATCTACATGTAAAAATAACCCCAATTCATCTAATGACAAGCCATCAAGTGCCCCCCTTCCTATAAAGAATCCTTAAGAAAACCCTTGCCTCTTTTTACCTCTACATAGAACCCTAATTGTTCTTCCCCGAATTCTTTCTCCTAATATCCAAATTGAGTCCAAATTGAGTCTAATCAATTTCAACATCACCCTCTACCATAGTCGAAGCTAGAAGAGGCTTGCTAGCTAGGATTTGGAGTGCTTTGGAAAATTGAAGTTCAAGGGGGAAACACTCATTCTCACCTTTGCATTGAGATATACTCTCAATAGGTAAATACCATAAAACCTATATAAAATCATATTTTCTTTTCATTGATGTATGCATATAGGTATACCATAGTTGTAGAGTTAGTTTGGTGCTAGGTAGTGTCCATTTCGTATCTGTATCGAACACTTATCAGTGTCCTTAATAGAGTGTTCGATGAAATACTTATAAGAGATTTATTTTATTAATTTTAAAATCTAATTGAACAAAAATGTACGTTAATATGTGTATAACCATAATCGTATGGACTGAGTCAAATTTTAGGGGTTTTTCGTGTCCAAAATGGCACGCACACACGCATCCAGGCCCCGTGCTGTCCCCTGCTATTCGAGTGTCAGTGTGGACACGACATGCCACGTGGTGGCCTGCCACTTGGTACAGACCAAGGGGCAGTATCTGACACATCACCCCTTGAGTCTTGAGTCACCTCGTGTCATATTGGACACATACTTGCACGTGCACTGACATTGCACTATCTCGTGCACACTGTGCACATCCCTAAAGATCGGGGTAGACACAGGACACGACATGACACTAGAACGGATGAAACTTGATAGACACGTGGGCCTATTGTGTGACACGACATACACCAATTTTGAGGCAATTTCGTCGAGTGGTTCGAGAGAAATTTGTCTCGCACTCATTTTCTACTAACACTGCACGCACAAAAATCTTTCTCTGATACGCGACTCAAACTCGGACACGACACGACCCCGACTCGATACAGGCACCCTAGGACCTAGCCCTATGACCCCTCTAGGACTGTATACATGCACATAGTGTCTCGTGCACTGTATTGAGTCCATTTTGACTCGACATGGCCGCACGAGGAGTGGTTTTACTGATTACTGATACTTCAGTTTTTAGGTTTTTTGGACACTTTATGTCCTGTAAATTAGACACGAATGGACACGTAGACATGTCAGATCTGCCCATACCTCTGTACACTATGAATTCCTATTTATTTTGAGTTCACTTCTTAATTTGGCTTCGAATATGCAATGTATATGGAATGATTTTAGTTCTCGGTTTTGACAGTTTTTGTGAATTAGGTTGAATTGAGAAGTTCATAGATTTCGAATGATATTGATGTTGTAATCACTCCCAGTGTTTATGTTGATGTTATATTGATTCCCAGTTTTATTAATGTTGTGTTTGATTTAGTTTTCAAAGCAAATAGGTTTTGTATATCCTATTCTCAGGTTATGTAGTTCCTTATTTTCTCAGTTTTTTTTCCTCTTCTATTTGAATGCATGAAACTGAGATTTGTTGGGGGTATTTACATATATTTGTTTATAGTTGAGTTTAAGTTGATAGTTAAGTCTCTAAATATCTGAGTTTAGATATCATCTCAGGTTTTCCTGAGATGATTTTACTTAGTATCAGTTGTAGAGGGCCTGGGTTCAACTCGGGGTAGCAAAGAATTCCCACATTGCATAAGTATAACTGCCCATATGCACCTCCCCATTTACCTTTGTTCAGTTGTGACATAAATATATGTTTGTGTATGTGTCTGTGTCTTATATATATATATATATATATATATATATATATATATATATATATATATTATAGATATGTAGGTATGTATATTTGTATGTATGAGGGTGTGTGCATTGGGGGTTAATTTATAGAATTGCAATGCAACCCTTAGCAGCATGTTGCAGCAGGCCATAAAGGCCATGTAGGCAAGGCATTAGCCACTGCAGGCAGGAAGAATTGCCCAGGTGCAGTGGGCATGACCATAGCCTAGCCTTGGCAGGCCAGGTATAGTGGTGTTTGCCTGCCTTGACTTGGCTTGGCCTGGTTTTGCAATAGCAGGCATGTCTTGGTTTTGGCCTTTAGCCTATTTTCTAGTGTTAGTTTTTAGGAGAGTTAGTGTCAGTCTAGTATTTTAGGTTAGTTGGGGTTGTCTTAGAAATTAGGATTTATGAGTATTCTAGATGATTAGTTAAAGGATTTGTGTTGTTAGTTTGAGTTCAGATTGAATTGAGGGTTCATACATGGGGTAGATGTATGTATGTATGTGTGTGAGTGATTAGAGAGTGAGGGCCACTTGGCCATGTCCTTGTGATTGAACCCATGTATCATTGGAGTGAGTTAGGAAGGTTAGTTTTAGTTTCATGGTTGTGTTAGTGCTAGATAGGATATAGGTTTGGTTATTGATATATGTAAATAGTCGATATATATATATACATAGATGTTACATAGAGGTGTGTATGTGAAGTGGAAGTATGGACTTGGGTTGGTATTAGAATTGAGGGTTTGGGATTATATATGATAATGTATAGATGTATATCTTCAAGGGTAGAGAGTAGGGTTAGAAAGGGATATATAATATATATATATATATATATTATATTATATATATATATATATATAAAGATATATATATTATATATATATATATACAAAAAGATATAGATATATATATATCTAATATATTATATATATATATTATATTAGATTATCTATATATATATCTTATATATATATATATATTTATATATATCTATTATATATATAATATATATATATCTATATTATAACCCTCTATATATATATATATATATATATTATATATCTATAGATATATATATATATATTATATATATATAACAAAAAAATATAGATATATATATATATTATATATATATATATTATATATATATATATATTTTGTTATATATATATAATATATATATATATATATATAATATATATAATATATTTTTAATATATATATATAATATATATATATATATTATAATATATATTTTTTTTTTTTTTTTTTATATTATATATATATATATATATATATATATTTATATATCTATATAGATATATATAGGGTTAATGTATTTAGAAATTCTTATATATATATATATATATATATATATATATATATATATACATAGAGGGTTAAAAATATATCTATGTATATATATTATATACATAGAGGGTTAATGTATTAGAATTCATTAGATCGATATTTAACTTAGGATTTTGAGTTGAGTGGAGTTTGGTTTGATATAGATTTTGACCCAAATAGCCCAGTTGATCATTGCTAAGTTGACCAATAGTGGACTTTTTGACCAAGGTTTGACCCAATAGTTCAAGATTGACTAAGTTGACCAAAAGTCAACATTGAGTCTATATATGACCAGTTTGACCTATTGACTAGAGTATGACTTGGTTTGATCCAGAATTGACCAAGTTTGACTTTGACCTAATTGACCTAGAAATCATGTAGATTGCATTTTAAACTTTATTTACCTTATTTTAAACATTATAACTTGTACTGCTCTATTTAGGACACTGTAATTCTGGTGCAGACATCTGATATTATACTACTCTTTTCAGAGTATCAGGCGAGTACATTCTCTGATAGTTCTCTCATATACTTGTCAATTATTGTATTTCAGTTCTAGTTAGTTTTATGTGATTCTCTGTTATAACATGTCTGGATATTTTTGGATTCATGAATGCGACACACATACCATCTTTTCTGGCCTCTATTACTAGAATTAGGTATCATCATGTTTGGCTTCTGTTACTAGAATCATTCTGGAATCATTGTTGGTATCATCATGTTTGGCTGGACTCATCTCGATTCTCATTTCGAATTCTGGATTCACTTGTATTACGGGGCGGAAAAATATTGTCACGACTTGCACCAACTGAGAGGGTATGAGTACGTAATAGCGCCCAGCCTATGCCGCAGTGTCGGCGGTAGAACGCTGTTCTAGGTCACTATTTAATCAACAACTCATACAATTATATAATGTACTTGTCAAAATCTCCACTCCGAACGGAGGACAAGTATAGATATAATGAATCTCAATCACAGTCTAAGCACGATATGATAACACAGAAGTTTATAACTAAGACTATATAATAACAACAAAACCAACTACTAAATAATAATAATCTCAAAACAATCTCAAAACAAAACATATCTTAACTTATTTACAATTCAAGTGTCACGCTCCAGAATCAGAATACTGGAGAGCGGGGGCAGTCATAGCCAGCTACGTATATGAAATGGGATCCATCTCGCTATACGGTCACGGCTGTCTAGATACATGAGGGTTTAACTACAAGCCAACAGTCTCTTAAGGTCATGAACAAGCCTAGTGTCTCAATCACAAGCAAGTAAAAGAATGTTACAATATGTATGATCATTAAATATACAATAATAGGGCGTCCAAATATTACATATTCAGCTGATCATGAAGCTAGTCGTTACAAAATATTAGGACTAGCAAGAGTTTAGTCATACATGATCAACCCTAGGATTTGTCAATCATGTACAGCCCATAGGCAGACAGTAAGTAAAGTACAACCGAGCTAACAGGTGCTCGTCGGCTAAACGCCTTAAAAGAATTTTTTACAATAAAGTGGGAGATCAAAAATAAACCCACTCGTTGCCAGGGTTCCGTCTAGTGGCCACCATCTGACTGGAAGGTCGGTAGATCCTCTGGAGCTGCTCCGAAATCTGGCCACACAAAACCAGCTGGGTCAGACCCCAGAAAGAGCAAATGCCATAAAGGAGGCTTCACTTAGGAACTAAAACCAGCAATCAGCACAAGAGTATAAATAAAGTAAGAACTGGAAATAAAGAAAATACATCAGAATGATATACGACGAGATAACCATGGAGCTATTCAGATAACCAGGTTACAACCCGTAAACCAAACAAGGACCGGGGTTGTAACCCTTCGTCTGAATAGAACTTGGAATTCTCACCATTTATCGGTAAAATAAATACAAGCATTCTGGTCATGCAGCAATCAAGAACAGGATCAGGGCAAGACCAGACTGGTTAGACTCCATCCAATCATTTCACGGCCAAGCAAGAATTACGGCTTGATACTTTAACTAACTAGGATTGTCACAAGCCTTATTACTAACAAGATGCAGCGAGATTATTCTACAGCCACAAGCCCTGCAGACCATCCAGGTTACCCAGGTCGAAAGATTAGGGTTGAATTCAGGTGGGTACATCGTCCAGGAAACACATGTACCCTTAAGTTGCTTGAAAGGTGCAACACATGACAGTGTGCTGGAAATGTGCCCTACTCGACGGCAGGCTACAGATCCCAGGAGCGCCCAGGTAACGGGATTGCCTGTAGCTAGGAAATCTCTTCATGACTACTGTGTTATTCTAGTTATTAGCCTTAGTCCATTTCAGTAGGTACTCCTGACCGTGGTACTCAGGAGTCCCTGTCCTAGACATGATACAAGACAGGACTGGTTCATTTGTGCAAGCACAATTGTCTACGGTGTCCAGGTTAATTATACAGGTCATGTCACGTCAGGTAGCCGCCGCAACAGCTGTTCAAGATAGTTCATGTCGGTTATCATATCAAGTGTACTAGTCAGGAGTGCGCCACGACGGGCCACTATCAGGTCATGTCAGGTTAGTCATGTCAGGAGTGCACCACTACGGGTCACTGTCATGTCAAAACATATCAAGTAAATTCGTGATTATCAAGTTCATGACAAAAGGCGTAAGGATATAAAATGACGTAAAATATCTAATAAAATATCAATACACAGGGCTATAGGAGAGCCATGCGGCTAAGGCATATGCAGCCAGGAATGATCTCATGCGGCTGGAAGAGAACAGCCCATGCGGCTGAATAGGGTCAGGCACATGCGGCTAAAAAGGGAAAGGCTTATGCGGTCAAAGGGGTATCAGTCATATGCGGCTCGGAGATCCAGTCAGTCATGCGGCTGAGAAAGGCAAGACATATGCGATCAGGAAGATAGGGAACTCATGTGGCTGGCGGGGGAAGGGTCCATGCGGCTGGCTGACCAATCAAGTACATGCGGCCGGGAAGGAGCAATCCATGCGGCTGCGGGGAGCAATGACTATGCGGTAAAGGAAAGCAAACCCATGCGGCAGGGAGACTGTGGTCTATGCGGCTCACGAGTGTTGTATTCATGCGGCTCAGAGTGGACGGAGTCCCATGCGGCTGGACTGGGAAGCTCAGTCATGCGGTTAAGTAAGAAGGACTTCATGCGGCTAGAAGGAATACTTGCCGCATGAACTTGTCATGCGGTCAAGTCAAGGCAATAGTGCATACGGTTGGAACTGACTTGCCGCATGAATGTTCATGCGGTCAAGTGCTACCATGCGGTTCGGGACTGTGCTTCTTCTCCAAATTTTCGAGAAGAAGTACACCATAAGCCATGGCTTCCAAGCTGCATAACTCTATCATCCGGAGCCCAAATCTAAACTTCCATAGGTCAAAATAGGGTAGAACGAAATTCTCTACACATGGAACCATCGAAACTCGGAAATAACAAGATTAAGTAGATCAAAACCCAAGAAATCCAAAAATAATATAAATATAGATCTACAAGAATCTAGCCATGGAAAGTGAAAATATCAAGTTCTAAAGTAAGTTAGAATGCTGTAAGAAAGAGAATGGAGCAATAAAATTGGAGTTCCTCCATGAAGCAAGTTGCACTTGCCTAGACCTCTCTCTCCCTCTCTCGGGTAGGTAAAGAATTAATGGAGGAAAGAAGGAGAGTAATGAAGAGAGAGAAGGAAGTGGGGTTAATAAATGGTAGTGGTGGTGGTAGGTAGAGGGTTCACCCTTTGGTTCATAATGAACCAATAGCAATCCCAAACCGAACCAAGCCAACCCGTACCAAGAATAACCCAAGCCAGGATAGAAACTAAGCAAGGAAATCATGCAATACAGGAATAAATACGTACACGTATTCCAGAATACGTAATACGAACCACAGGTATTACATCAAGTTCTAAAATATGAAACTAAACCAAGTCAACTAGCTAGTCTCCCGATCACTCTGAGTGTCGAGACCAAAGGAGGCTAAAACATCTCCAGGTCCATAGTAAGTAGGGCAAGTGTCCTCAGGGCAATCATCTGTAAAATTTTCAACAGGTCCAGTCAGGACAGGAACGAGTACAACTCATCAAATAAACCCAAATAAATGACAGAGAACTATAAAGCAGTTACAGACAGTTGTATTGATAAATATGGAAGTTTATATTTAGGTGATGGTATAGAGAACAGTTGAGATATAAGGAAAGTATAGTAACTAAACAAGAGAAGAATCATGGCAATAAAGACTGTAAATAGAAACTAGCTGAACTAGAGTAACATGATATAAGTCCAGACAGTAAATGTAAACAAGTGTAAAACCAAAGTAAGTCCAGACAATATGAAACTGATACCAGGTGATTTCAGTACAAGATGAGTCTAGTATAAGATGATTCCAGTCAGTGATCAAAGATTCCAGGATGAGTCTAGACTATACTCTAACAGTGTGTTTTAAAATACCGAGATCGACATGTAAACGGCTATAGGTATTCCGACACATCACACACCTGGCCGGGTGTGAGATGGCTATCATTCCAGTTTAATTCCAAAATTTGGATGATTCCAGATTTGGGGTATGTCTACATGTCTTACTCAAGTATTTCCCCTTCCAGCAAGTACAAGTGAATCCAGAATCCGACACGGGAATCGAGATGAGTCCAGCCAAACATGTTGATACAAGCAATGATTCCAGTAATAGAGGCCAGACAATATGGTATGTGTGTCGCATACATGAATCCAGAAATATCCATACGTGTTGTAATAGAGAATCACATATAACTAACTAGAACTGAAGTACAGTAATTGACAAATAAATGAGAGAACTATCAGAGAATGTACTCGCCTGATACTCTGAAAAGAGTAGTATAAAATCAGATGTCTGCACCGGAGTCACAATGTCTTAAATAGAGTAATACAGGTCATGATATGTAAAATACTAGGAAAATGAAAGACATAATGCAATCTACATGATTTCTAGGTCAAACTAGGTCCAAGTCAAACTTTGGTCAACCCTGGTCAATTATACTAGTCAACTAGGTCAATCCTAGTCCAGTCAAGTCTCACTAGGCCTAACCAAGCCTATACTAGCAACCAAGCAACATCACAAGTCACAAATCAACACATGTTATATACAATATATATATATATATATATATATATATATATATGTATATATATATATATATATATATATATATGAACACTCTATTACCTTAAGCTATAAGTTATCAAATCCTTAGGCTAAATAGATAACCTAGTCTATAACACATATATTCATACAATACTAGACTAAATCCTTAGACATATATATCAATAACCAAATATTTTCGATCTAGCACTAACACAACCATGAAACTAAAAATAACCTTCCTAGCTCCCCAACACCACACCCATTGGCGAACATGCCAGATGGCCTAACCAAGCAAGGCATGCCAATCAAAAGTGGCCAAGCCTACCTCTCACAATATTTGGAGATACTCTCCTCAACCTTAGCCTATAACTCACTCTCTCTCCAAATCCCCTCCTTGAACCTACTGCAATATCAAGCCAATGCCTGGCATTGAAAGGCCCCATTGCAGCTAAGGCAATGCCAATGGACAAGTAGCCTGTACACAAGTAATTTCTAGATTAGTACACAATTTGTACTGCTGCACATCTGAACCTATCCTATAAAACTAATGCAAATGGGTCATTAAGGATATGGACAGGTATTGGAGACAAGGCTTAAACAAGGACTGACCTACATGCTAAGGGATTAAGAACCTGAGCAAATCAAGGTCAAACATGCCTTCCCTCTCCTAACTGCTACTAACCTTAAATATTCCCCGTCACCTGGCTTAACCATGACTGATACAAATAAGGAACATATACATCTATACATATAAATCCTAACTCTCAATACTAACCTAAGAAACTCAACTAATACCACATCACTAACTCTGAGAACTCATCAAACCCTATACACAACAGCAACAAAACTCACAACCCAAACCTAGGGAACTGCTACCACACAACTATGTATATATCAAAATAATATGATAGAGAACTAAACCTATAACACAAGTCTAACAAAAGCCAACTGAAGTTAGACCTGAGCCAACACCCACATCATAAACTCAAGATTCTTGATCAAATAGATGTGTATATACGTGACAGTGAATATAGGTAGCAGTGGTGAAATATGTGTGTGTGTGTGTATAAACATTTATATGTGTATGTACAGTAGATAGCAGTTCATCATGTGTATATACATGTGTCAAGTGTGTGTGTGTGTGAGCTTATAGTGTGTGAACATAATGGGACATAGGACAGCAGCTACTAGGGTGTGTGTTCAGGAAACAATGTACCAATGTTCTCAGGAATTCAAAGTACACAATGACAGTTCAGCTAACAGTCCCAAAAAACCAATTCAAAACCCAAAACCTCTTGTTAACATGAAAACCTATCATGTGACTAATTCTCAGACATATGTGGATGAAATAAAATTGCAAATTAATCATTTAGAATTCAGTTTAGAGTTCAGTTAAAATCTAAGAAATTACAACAGTGAAATGCGTATCAGAATGTTTGGGGAAACCCAAATTCGAATTCAAAATGAACCCAATACTCAAAATTAAGGGTTGGTAAACAAAGTTTCATATGTTTACGTGTCTAACATAGTGACTGTGTCCAATCAAGTGGACACAATCGTGTCTAAGATACTATAATCACCACACGATCATACACTCAGTGCACAGCCTCGTGCACGCGTGCACACATATCTAGTACACGACACAGGCGACGTGGAGACACATGGTCTTGCACATATGTTCGCCTGGGGTAAAGGTAGGTGTCCAACTGCCTGCAAGGAGTCCACATCGTATCGTGTCCGAGATACAATCCTGTATCAGTGCACGTTTTTAACAGTGTGATGTGCAGTATCAATTCGATGCATGTGGGATTTCTTCTAATTCACTCGATAAGATGGCCTAAAGTTTTGTCTGTGTCGTGTCAATCATGTTTCCTAGGTGTCACCAAAATTTCATCTCAAATGGTGTCGTGTCGTGTCCGCTAGGACACCCGAACAGCAGGGGACTGTACAGTAACTGTGTTGTGTCTCGTGCGTGCGTGTGTGTCCCATTTTAGACACGAAAAGTATCCAAAAACATGCTCAGTAGGATACAAATGCAATAAACATGTATAAAACAATATTTTCATTCAATCACTTTTCAAAAACAGCAATTTATTTCCCTATGAGACATTTCAACAAACACATGAATGCATAGACTGATACGTGTCCGATATGGACACCAAATGGACACGATTTCTAACTAAATTTTAGGGACAGCTAGGGGACACCTAGATCTAGGATAGGATGTAAAGAAATCAGAATAATAGCATAATTTGAGGACTTTTACCTATAGGTGTCCAATGGCAAGAAAAGCCCCAAAATAAAGTGTTCCTCCTTGCTAGCTCAAATCCCCAAATTGTTCAAAAGATGGGATTACTGTCCATAAACAGAAAATAGAAGAGTATTAGACTCTAATGCAAGAAACTAGAGTCAAAAAGGAATTAAAATGGAAAAACTATGGATTGGGGAAGAATGGCCATAACTTTCTTTCTTTTTAAAGTATTGATTCAATACAAAGGAGGCAAGAACTAAATGAAGAGAGTATTTATAGGAAGTGAACCCTAGGTGGCTGGTCATAAAAGGATTAGGTTTAGGGTTACACTAGTAGGCTATGGGCCAAGTTGCGTTGGTCATGGAAATCAATTCATGAGTCAAAAGCCTATAAACCTAATCATTGATCCTTCTATTTCAAACTTGGTTTTAAATGACTAAAATTGGGTTGACTTAAGTTAGACTAGGGTCTCACCATGCTAACCAAGTCACCATAGCTAGAGTCAACATCTAGGTTATCCTACAAAGTCTCAACTAGTCAAAGTCAAAAATAACAATCACCACTCCAATAATTAACCAAATAATTCCAATAAGTCAAAATGACTAAATTACCCTATGCTAAAAATTATAAATAAATATCCCAATCACATGGTTAGGCTCTAGGTCTGACAGACTCTAGGGTTTCACTAGTAGCACATCAAAATCATAAGTCGTGACTTAAAACAATTTAAAATTGATTAAAAATCACCAAAATTCATAATGTGATATAAATATCAATAAATAGTAATTATAATTACAAAAGTTCAAAATTACCCTCATTTGAAAAACTGGGTGTTACAAGTCTACCCCCTTAGAAAAATTTTGTCCTCGAAATTTAGATGGTCGTAATCCTTCTAGGTTAAACCCCCAACAATCAAGGTCAAGAAAACTATATCTAAAATATGCAAATTGTGGTCCTACTGGTCGTGATATCATGGTCTTGATCAGGGTCACTATACTATCTATTATAGCATAAAATATCTTAACAGGTACTAATGTAATCACACGACAAGATAGATAGAAGAACAGGAAAGACAGACCTGCTAACCCATCACCCGTAGTGTCGGTCTACTCGACTGTCAGCACAAAATCCCTGCCCCTCTGGGGTATATCCCTTTGATGGTGTGGGGCACGGTGCTGTGCTACAAGTGGCCTAGCTCCCTCTATCTAATCCATGACACTCAAGTAATATCCACACTGATATTCCACTCAATTATACTAGGACACAATCTATATGGTATCTATTATGTAATCTGATAATCATAACTGTCTATCCAGAACCATGTTACCATTACACCAGTAAGTACGGCTGCGATAATCTATAGAGTCTGCAACTAATGTACATACCTCTAGAATCATGGTATTTAAAAATTTTGCATTGCCGCTAGCTTGGCTGCAAAAACTTTAAATTTCCACACCTGAGAAATACATCCAAAATCAGACTCTATCTCATCGCCAAACCAGCTAATATGGCTGTAGAAGACTCTAGATTCCATGACTGAGGCAACCTAGCCCATAATGTTATCTTGGTAGAAAATTAAGTCAATAATGAATACCAAGAATCAAATTCAACGATGAACAAGGAAGTAGACATAAAATGTCGGAATCGAATTTCGAGATAGTTTATAATGAGATTCTCAAGGGTCATCCCAGGAATTTTCTCAAGTAGTCCTAACTGTGATTGAGTACCTCTCCGTTGAAGCCTATCGCTCAATCCTACCGCATGCTTGCAGCAGTACAACTAAGTCGTTGTACTACCACGATATCGTACGAATGCGACTCTAGACCTGCATGGGCTACAACTAAAAATGTGTCACGACCTGCACCCACTGAGAAGGTACGAGTAGGTAACAGCACCCAGCCTACGCTGCAGTATCGGCGGTAGAACGCTTTTGTATGTCACTCTTTAATTAACAACTCACGCAATTATATAATGTACTTGTCAAAATCTCTACTCCGAATGGAGGACAATTATAGATATAATGAATCTCAATCAAAGTCTAAGCACGAACTATATAATAACAACAAAACCAACTACTAAATAATAATAATCTCAAAATAAAACATATCTCAACTTAGTTACAATTCAAGTTCTAAGACATGAAACTAAACCAAGTCAACTAGCTAGTCTCCCGATCACTCTGAGTGTCGAGGCCAAAGGTGGCTAAAACTTCCGCAGGTCCATAGTAAGTAGGGCAAGTGTCCTCAGGGCAATCATCTGTAAAAATTTTAACAGGTCCAGTCAAGACAGGAACGAGTACAACTCATCAAGAAAACCCAAGTAAATGATAGAGAACTATAAAGCAGTTATAGACAGTTGTATTGATGAATATGGCAGTTTATATTTAGGTGATGGTATAGAGAAGAGTTGAGATACAAGAAAAGTATAGTAACTAAACAAGAGAAGAATCATGGCAATGAAGACTGTAAATAGAAACTAGCTGAACTAGAGTAACATGATATAAGTCCAGACAGTAAATGTAAACAAGTGTAAAACCAAAGTAAGACCAGACAACATGAATCTGATACCAGGTGATTCTAGTACAAAATGAGTCCAGTATAAGATGATTCCAGTCAGTGAACAAAGATTCCAGGGTGAGTCCAGACTATACTCTAACAGTATATTTTAAAATACCGAGATCGACATGTAAACGGCTATAGGTAATCCGGCACATCACACACCTGGCCGGGTATGAGATGCTATCATAACAGTTTGATTCTAGAATTTGGGTGGTTCCAGATTTGGGGTATGCCTATATATCTTACTCAAGTATTTCCCCTCCTAGCAAGTACAAGTGAATCCAGAATCCAACACGAGAATCGAGATGAGTCCAACCAAACATAATGATACCAGCAATGATTCTAGAATGATCCTAGTAATAGAGGCCAGACAATATGGTATGTGTGTCGCATACATGAATCCAAAAATATCTATATGTGTTGTAACAGAGAATCACATATAACTAACTAGAACTAAAGTACAGTAATTGACAAATAAATGAGAGAACTATCAGATAATGCACTCGGCTGATACTCTGAAAATAGTAGTATAAAATCAGATATCAGCCCCGGAGTCACAATGTCCTAAACAGAGTAATATAGGTCATGATATGTAAAATACAAAATAAATGAAAGACACAATGCAGTCTACATGATTTCTAGGTCAAACTAGGTCTAAGTCAAACTTTGGTCTACCTTGGTCAATTATACTAGTCAACTAGGTCAATCCTAGTCCAGTCAAGTCTTACTAGGCCTAACCAAGCCTATACTGGAAACCAAGCAACATCACAAGTCATAAATTAACACATGTTATATACAATATATATATTTACATACATGCATAGATACATACATACACAGGTTCATATTCTTATACATTCATACATACATGTATAACATATATCTAGACTAATAGGAACACTCTATAACCTTAAGCTATAAGTTATCAAATCCTTATGCTAAGTAGATAACCTAGTCTATAACACATATATTCATACAATACTAGACTAAATCCTTAGGCATATATATCAATAACCAAATCTATTTCCTATTTAGCACTAACACAACCATGAAACTAAAACTAACCCACCCATTGGCCAACATGCCATATGGCCTAACCAAGCAAGGCATGCCAATCAAAAGTGGCCAAGCCTACCTCTCACAATATTTAGAGATACTCTCCTCAACCTTAGCCTATAACTCACTCTCTCTGCAAATCCCCTTCTTGAACCTGCTGTAATGTCAAGCCAGTGCCTGCCATTGAAATGCCCTACTACAGCCAAGGCAATGCCAATGGCCAAGTAGCCTATACATAGATAATTTCCAGATTAGTGCACAATTTGTACTGCTGTACATCTGAACCTATCCTATAATCCTTCTTAATTCTCACTAACTAATGCAAATGGGTCATTAAGGATATGGACAGTTATTGGAGACAAAGCTTAAACAAGGACTGACCTACAGGCTAAGGGATTAAGAACCTGAGAAAATCAAGGTCAAACATGTCTTCCCTCTCCTAACTGCTACTAACCTTACATATTCCCCTTCACCTGGCTTAACCATGACTGATACAAATAAGGAACATATATATTTATACATATAAATCCTAACTCTCAATACTAACCTAAGCAACTCAACTAATACCACATCACTAACTCTGAGAACTCTTCAAACCCTATGCACAACAGCAACAAAACACACAACCCAAACCTAGGGAACTGCTACCACACAACTATGTATACATCAAAATAATATGACAGAGAACTAAACCTACAACATAAGTCTAACAAAAGCCAACTGGAGTTAGACCTGGGCCAACACCCACATCATAAACTTAAGATTCCTGATCAAATAGATGTGTATATACGTGACAGTGAATATAGGTAGCAGTGGTAAAATGTGTATGTGTGTACAATAGATAGCAGTTCATCATGTGTGTGTACATGTGTCAAGTATGTGTGTGTATGTGAGCGAATAGTGTATGAACATAAGGGGACATAGGACAGCAGCTACTAGGGTGTGTGTTCAGGAAACAGTGTACCAATATTCTCAGGAATTCAAAGTACACAATGACAGTTCAGCTAACAGTCCCAAAAACCTAATTCGAAACCCAAAACCTCTTGTTAACATGAAAAACTATCATGTGACTAATTCTCAGACAAATGTGGATGAAATAACATTACAAATTAATCATTTAGAATTCAGGTTAGAGTTCAGTTAAAATCTCAGAAATTACAACTGTGAAATGCGTCTCAGAATGTTTGGGAAAACCCAAATTCGAATTCAAAATGAACCCAATACTCAAAATTAAGGGTTGGTAAACAAAGTGTCATATGTGTATGTGTCTAACATAGTGTCTGTGTCCAACCAAGTGGACACAATCATGTCCAAGACACTATAATCACCATACAATCACACACTTAGTGCACATCTTCGTGCACGCATGCATACGTGTCTAGCGCACGACACAGGCCACGTGGAGACACGTGGTCGTGCACACATATTCGCCAGGGTTAAGAGTAGGTGTCCAACCGCCTGCAAGGAGTCCACATCGTGTCGTATCCGAGATACAAGCCTGTATCAGTGCGCATTTTTAACAGTGTAATGTGCAGTATAAATTTGATACGGGTGGGATTTCTCCCAATTTGCCTAATAAGATGGCCTAAAAATTTATCTGTGTCCTGTCAGTCATGTGTCCTAAGTGTCACCAAAATTTCATATCAAATGGTGTCGTGTCGTGTCTGCTAGAACACCCGAACAGCAGGGGACTGTACAGTAACCGTGTTGTCTCTCGTGCGTGCATGTGTGTCCGATTTTGGACACAAAAAGTGTCCAAAACCATGCTCAGTAGGATACAAATGCAATAAACATGTATAAAACAACATTTTCATTCAATCACTTTTCAAAAATAGTAATTTATTTCCCTTTGAGGCATTTCAACAAACACATGAATACATAGACTGATACGTGTCCGATACGGACACCAAATGGACATGATTTCTAACCAAATTTTAGGGACAGCTAGGGGACACCTAGATCTAGGCTAGGATGTAAAGAAATCAAAATAATAGCACAATTTGAGGAGTTTTACCTATAGGTGTCCAATGGCAAGAAAAGTCCCAAAATAGAGTGTTCCTCCTTGCTAGCTCAAATTCCTAAATTATTCAAAAGCTGGGATTACTCTCCATAAATAGAAAATAAAAGAGTATTAGACTATAATACAAGAAACTAGTGTCAAAAAGGAATTAAAATGGAAAAACTATGGATTGAGAAAGAATGGCCATACCTTTCTTTTTTTCTAAGTGTTGATTCAATACAAAGGAGGCAAGAACTAAATAAAGAGAGTATTTATAGTAAGGGAACCCTAGGTGGCTGGTCATAAAAGGATAAAGTTAGGGTTAGGGTTACACTAGTGGGCTATGGGCCATGTTGCATTGTCATGGAAATCAATTCATGAGTCAAAAGCCTATGAACCTAATCATTAATCCTCCAATTTCAAACTTGGTTCTAAATGACTAAAATTGGGTTGACTTAAGTTAGACTAGGGTCTCACCATGCTAACCAAGTCACCATAGCTAGAGTCAACATCTAGATTAGCCTACAAAGTCTCAACTAGTCAAAGTCAAAAATAACAATCACCACTCCAATAATTAACCAAATAATTCTAATAAGTCAAAATAACCAAATTACCCCTAGGCTAAAAATGATAAATAAATATTCCAATCACATTGTTAGGCTCTAGGTTAGACAGTCTCTAGGGTTTCACTAGCAGCACATCAAAATCATAAGTCATGACTTAAAATAATTTTAAATTGATTAAAAATCACCAAAATTCATAATGTGATATAAATATCAATAAATAGTAATTATAATTACAAAAGTTCAAAATTACCCGAATTTGGAAAACTGGTACTGATACTTCAGTTTATGATGTAGGTGTTGGCCCAGGTCTAACTCCAGTTGGCTTTTGACTCGACATAGCCACACGAGGAGTGGTTTCACTGATTACTGATACTTCAGTTTTTAAGGTTTTTGGACACTTCGTGTCCTCTAAATTAGACACGAATGGATACGTGGACATGTCAGATATGCCCATGCCTCTATACACTATGAATTCCAATTTATTTCAAGTTTACTTCTTAATTTGGCTTCGAATATGCACTGTATATGGACTGATTTCAGTTTTCGATTTTGACAGTTTTTGTAAATTAGGTTGAATTGAGAAGTTCATAGATTTTGAATGATATTGATGTTGTAATCACTCCCAGTGTTTATGTTGATGTTATATTGATTCCCAGTTTTATTAATGTTGTGTTTGATTTGGTTTTCAAAGCAAATAGGTTTTGAATATCCTATTCTTAGGTTATGTAGTTCCCTATTTTCTCAGTTTTTTTCCTTTTCTTTTTGAATGCATGAAACTGATATTTATTAGGGGTATTTACATATATTTGTTTATTGCTGAGGTTAAGTTGATAGTTAAGTTTCTAAACATCTGAGTTTAGATATCATCTCAGGTTTTCCTGAGATGATTTTAATTAGTATCAATTATAGAGGGCCTAGGATCAACTTGGGTATAAAAAAATTCCCACATTACATAAGCATAACTGCCCATATGCACCTCCCCATTTAGCTCTGTTCAGTTGTGACATAAATATACGTGTGTGTATGTGTCTGTGTCTTATATATATATTATAGATATGTATGTATGTATATTTGTATGTATAAGGGTGTGTACATTGGGGGTTAATTTGTAGAATTGTAATGCAACCCTTAGCAGCATGTTACAGCAGGCCATAAAGGCCATGTAGGCAGGGCATTAGCCGCTGCAGACAGGAAGAACTATCCAGGTGCAGTGGGCATGACCATAGCCTGGCCTTAGCAGGCCAGGTATAGTGGTGTTGGCCTGCCTTGACTTGGATTGGCCTGGTTTTCCCATAGTAGGCCTGTCTTGGTTTTGGCCTTGAACCTATTTTCTAGTGTTAGTTTTTAGGAGAGTTAGTATCAGTCTAGTATTTTAGGTTAGTTGGGGTTGTCATAGAAATTAGGATTTATGAGTATCCTAGATGATTAGTTAAAGGATATGTGTTGTTAGTTTGAGTTCAAATTGTATTGAGGGTTCATACATAGGGTACATGTATGTATGTATGTGTGTGAGTGATTAGAGAGTGAGGGCCACCTGGCCATGTCCTTGTGATTGAACCCATGTATTATTGGGAGTGAGTTTGGAAGGTTAGTTTTAATTTCATGGTTGTGTTAGTGCAAGATAGGATATAGGTTTGGTTATTGCTATATGTAAATAGTCTATATTTTTTTTTTTTTTTTTTTTTTTTTTTTTTTATGTAAATAGTCTATATATATATATATTTATATATATATATATATATATATATATATATATATATATATATTTATTTTTATTTTTTTTTATTTTATATATATATATATATATATATATATATATATATATATATATTATACATAGATGTTACATAGAGGTGTATATGTGAAGTGAAAGTATGGACTTGGTTTGGTATTAGAATTGAGGGTTTGGGATTATATATATGATAATGTATAGATGTATATCTTGAAGGGGTAGAGTGTAGGGTTTAGAAAGGGATATATATATGTTATATATATACATAGAGGGTTAATGTATTTAGGGATACATTAGAAAACTATATGTTTAATTTAGGATTTTGAGTTGAGTGGAGAGTTTTGTTTGATATAGAGATTTTTACCCAAATAGCCCAGTTGATCATTGACTAAGTTGACCAATAGTGGACTTTTGACCAAGGTTTGACCCAATAGTTTAAGATTGACTAGAGTTGACCAAAAGTCAACATTGAGTCTATATATGACCAGTTTGACCTAGTTGACTAGAGTATTGACTTGGTTTGATCCAGAGTTGACCAAGTTTGCTTTGACCTAGATTGACCTAGAAATCATTTAGATTGTATTATAAATTTTATTTACCTTATTTTAAACACATTATAACTTGTACTGCTCTATTTAGGACATTGTGACTCCGGTACAGACATCTGATATTACACTACTCTTTTCAGAGTATCAGGCGAGTACATTCTCTGATAGTTCTCTCATTTACTTTTCAATTACTGTACTTCAACTCTAGTTAGTTTTATGTGATTCTCTGTTAGACACACATACCATCTTGTCTGGCCTCTATTACTGGAATCATTGCTGGTATCATCATGTTTGGCTTCTATTACTGGAATCATTCTGAAATTATTGTTGGTATCATCATGTTTGGCTGGACTCATCTCGATTCTCGTGTCGAATTCTAGATTCACTTATATTGTAGGACGGGGAAATATTGAGTAAGACATGTTGACATACCCCAAAATCTGGAATCGTCAAACTAGAATCTAGTAGAAGCATAGTCATCCCACACTTGGCCGAGTGTGCGATGTGCCTGATACCTACAGCCGTTTACATGTCGATCTCGGTATTTTAAAACACACTGATAGAATATAGCTGGTCTCGCCTAGATTCTTGATCATGACTAGAATCATCTTGTACCAGATTCATCTTGTATTAGATTCGTCTCGTACTGGATTTACATTGGATTTAAACACTTGTTTTACATTTACTGTCTGGACTTATCATGTTACTCCAGTTCAGCTATAATCTTATTTTTCAGTCTTCATTGTCATGATTCTTCTCTTGTTTTAGTTACCTTACTTCCTTGTATCTTAACTATTTTTCTATGCCATCACCTGAATATAAACTACCATGTTCATCAATAAAACTGTCTATAACTGCTTTATAGTTCTCTATCATATACTTGGATTTTCTAGATGAATTGTGCTTGTTCCTGTCCTGACTAGACCTGTTGAAAATATTACAGATGATTGCCCTGAGATTATTTGCCCTACTTGCCTTGGAGCAGGAGATGGCTTAGCTACCTTTGGTTCCGACACTCAGGAGTGATCGGGAGACAAGCTAGTAGACTTGGTTTAGTTTTCATGTTTTAGAACTTGAATTGTAATAAGTTGAGATATTGTTTTGTTTTGAGATTGTTTGAGATTATTATTATTTAGTAGTTTGTTTTGTTGTTGTTATTTAGTCTTAGTTATAAACTTTTGTGTTATCTTATCATGCTTAGACTGTGATTGAGATTTTATTATATCTATACTTTTCCTCCGTTCGGAGTTGAGATTTGACAAGTACATTATATAATTGTGTGAGTTGTTGATTAGATAGTTACCTAGGACAGTGTTCTACTGCCGATACTACAGCGTAGGCTGGACGTAACCACTTCTCGTGCCCCTACACTAAGTGCGGGTCGTGACACTTAACACCTATACCAAATCAGGGATAAAATCATGGTATTAAGGCCACAGAACCTATCACGTCCATATTACCTCTGTTAGGTTTTGTTTCAAATCTATTACCCGTACCACCAGTGCGCAAAAGGGTAATAGGTCCACCAAAAATCATTCAAATCTATTACCCGCACCACTAGTGCGCAAAAGGGTAATAGGTCTACCAAAAATTATTCAAATCTATTGCCCGCAATACCAGTGCGCAAAAGAGTAATAGGTCCAAGAAAAATTCGTTCAAATCTATTACTCGCACCACCAGATGCACAAAAGGGTAATAGGTCCACAAAAAGTCCCCCAAGTGGGATGTCCTATGCCAATCACAAATGTTGTACTAGGCCCTCTAGTACGAGCATTCCCGATATCACAAGCAAAGAATGAAGGTAATGTATCTTTTTATTTCATGAAACATCAACTACATTGGGGAGGCTACATCTCTAGCAATAAGAAATGAGAGGGAAAATTCACTACTTATCAGCAACACATAGTTAGGTGAGTACTTCCTCCAGCAGTGCTGTTGAGCGTTCGATCTTCTGTTTGGCTCGGCGTTCAGCTTTCTGGGTCAGTTTTTCAGCATCCTCAAGATGTGCATGAGCCTGTCAGTTGTCCTCCACCTTTATTAGCGTACCCTCTAGAGCAGCAGAGGCTCGTGTGACCTTATCGGTCTCCTCACAAATCAGCTGTCTCTCTTGACGGGTAGTTTGGAGCTTATTCTCTAGAGATGTCAGCTTAGCTTGGAGCTGGAGGATTTGCTCGCTAGTTTCGGCCATTGTACGAATCGCGGCCTCCTCACGAACTAGAAAAGCCTCTCCCCTCTGGCTCAGCTTATTATACATCAGAGACAACCTCTGGAGGTCTTTCTCCAAGGTGGGCTTGGTCATCTCCAGCACATCCTTCACCTTTTTCATAATTGTTAAGAGGAAGGCGCGCGCCTGTTCCACTACAGTGGGCACATCGACTTGCCGTAGTTTTTGTAATTGGATTAGGCGCCGATCAGCCTCTGCCAGTTTGTGCTCCAGAAGATAGTTGTCCCTCTCCACCCGAGAGCGTCTTCAGCAGTTCAATTTGGCCACGGGCACAATGACGAGCTACGGCAAATGACGTTCCCCTCCTCAAAGAAGCTTCAACCCCCCATTTAAGATGGCGGTAGAAGCTACCGACTATGTCCTTTGATGACTCATCCAGGTTCTTCAAAGAGGACGACGTCGAAGGAATAGCAACCAAGGGAGCTGAAGGTGTCTGAGAAGGAGGTGCAGCGAAGCTTGATGACCCTATCAGAAGGGAAACAAACTCCGAGCGATGAGATTCCTGCGCAATAGCAATCTTCCCCTCTGCAGCCCGAAGGAGCTGAAGACTGGCAGAGCGGAGAGTTCAATCTCTGGGGAATGGGCAGCTTCAACCGACCCCGCATCTACCGATGTTGGTACCGGAATCACCGACTTTACCGTTGGCACTTCTGTCATAGGCAGCTCCGAACTCGGCCCGACGGGGGGACTCTAAATTTGAAGGAAAGAAAGTCCACTTCTTCTTCTTTGTACGAGGTCCGCCCCGATGTCTTCTACTATCCCCTCTTTCATGGCCATGTCCACCTTTAGTAATGAAAGATCAAGGCCTACACATCCAGAACAACCGATAATCAGCTTAACTCAAAGGATATAGAGAAAGAGCGAATGAACCTCCTTGTTGGTAAGAATATGACATAGCTTACCAGGGGAGGGCAAAGACTGCGACTCGTTCAGGACAGTCATAACTCCTCCCACTGCCCCCATATCCTCCTCAATGGCAGTATTCAAGCCGCCAACATCTGCGACTCCAGTCCCGGTTGCCCCGAAAGGAGATGTAGTTGGGTCAGTACCGGCCAACTGAGACCCCACAGTCCCAAGATCCGGCTCTGTAAGACTTACACCTTCTCCGACCAGGGTGTCCATAGCTGGACGAATCTCGGAAGCAGCATCAGGCTCCGGAGGGTTTATTTCTTCCAAAGTTGCAAAAAAAGAACAATCAGATAATGTCCCAAAAGTAATATTGTGGTCTGTCGGGATAAAAGTTACCTCCGAGGTGGTTTCAGTGTCGCTGCCTCCTTCCGCGGCATCAAGCCCACGGATCTTAATCGCGACCCGCTTCTGAGAACGAGGCCTGTCGGCGATGGAGGGTCCATGCTTACTTCACATATGCGAAGGACTTGGCACAGGGAAAGGCAAGCACGTCGCCAAAGTACTCGCAGGGAGTGGTGGATAGTCAGAGTCATTCTCCTCTTCTGTATCAGCAGAATCAATGTCAAAGACTTCGATAGACTTTGCGTTCCCCGCCCTGGTCCTCTTTTTGGTCTTCTTTCATTTTTTCCCCAACTTGGTAATGGTAATAAAATTGGTACTTACATTGAGGTCATGGGGAGGCCCATTCACGAAGACATGGTGGAGGGCCGCCAGATACGAGATGTACCCCGAGCCCCCAGTGTCGGGCAGACATAAGCTGGTTTGGGTACGGGCTGCACTGTCGTAATGCCAGGCCCGGATGCCATCCAGGACGCCGCTCTCATAACCCAGGCAGGGACTGGGGTTGTCCAAAAATAATTGGCTGTACACGAATTGTCGAGAGTATCAACTGGGTAGGTAAGGTTCTAGGAAGACGACGTTGCGGTTGTGGTACACCAGATGTGCAAGACAGATATTCTACAACCAGCGGAACATCTTCTCGGATAGGATCGGAGGCACGATATCGCTATCAAAATGAAGGCACCTCATTTCCTCGACGGTAAGAGGCGGGACCGACACAAAAAGGGAGTAGTTGTCCACCCGTACAAGTGCAGCTCGACAGTTGGGTATGGTTGAACAGGTCCAGGGCATGTCGTGGTTCTGGTAGATGAAAGCATCATCGACCGCCGCATTATCCTTGGGGCCAGGCCACATCAGAGAGGGGCAGTGCATTAGCAACCACCCCATCAGATAATGGTAGGGCAGCTCAATTCGGTTGAAATCCTTCATAGTGTCACGAGCTATGGTTTTGGCCATAAAGATACGAAGACCGATGCTGTACACCACATCTGGGAGTAGAGCTAGCCTGCCTTCGAAGATAAACTTGATAGCAGGGATGATCAGTTTGCGACTGATTCTCTCAATAGAACCAGAACCCCCCAAGACCACACAGGTCCTCAGCCATATCATCAGAAACCCAGCCAAGATGGCCGTATCAGACAAGAGTTGGATATCTTCAAAGAAATAACTGAAGGTGTCGGTCGGGCTTCCAAATCTATCACTGAAAGCTTTGGTCCTTTTGGCGCTTTGTACCTGAGCGACCACCTCTTCTTGAGTTTGTGGGCTCAGAGGGGCAACCCGGCCCGAGGCCCCAAGGTTGAACAGATAACTGAGCCATGCCTTGGTGTGGGAAAGGTTCCCTTCAGAGCTTTCATCCTTCTTTTTTGACATTTGCTGACAAGTGCTATGATGACATAGCAATTCCTGGTAAACGGCAAGAAACCCGGGGAACTGCTGCTCTAACTCCCTAAACTCCTTATTTGTGGGAGTGTACTCCTCATAAACTTTGTCTCCCCATGGCAACTTGGAGACATCATGCATCTCGTGGAGAGCGAGCCCCATCTCCCCAGCAGGAGTAAAAAAGGTCCCCATACGACAGTTGTACATCTTGAGGAGTGCTATGAACAACTTTTTGTTCACAGAAAGACCGTAGCAGGTGCCCCTTATGGCATAGTAAAGGCCGAGCTGCTACAAAGTATCCTGATACACCGTCAGAATCCAGGATGTCAAGTTGACCCACGAAGGGTAACGATGCATCCAATTCAACAACGATAGTCTGCCTATGGGATATGGCCCTTTGCGAGCAATCTGGTTCAAGAAGGTGTCAACTTCAGAGAACCTGTTATTGGGCCTCATCCTATTTATGAAACTGCCAGGGGCTAGTCCGACAACAGAATAACTGATTGACTCTTTGGTCGCGACCGCCGCCTGTACTAGTCTATTATAATGGATATTGCCTATGAAGACTCCTTGTCGGTCCTGAGTTATGGGATCCGTCATTTGTCTCTCGATAGGTACCATATTAAAACCTGATAGGGGAAATGGCATTCCATCTGAGGAAGGTGAACCGCTACTTCGTTGGAAGAAAAATCCTAGCTCTCAGATATCTCCAGTACGCTTGGGTTGGAGACAGTTAGAGCGTCTCCGAATAAAAATGCAGGCTTCTGATGAGTGTCCCCCCAGTCTCCCAAAATTCATCATGCTGAGTATGTAGAAGAATGATTGGCCCCTGATCTCCTTTAATCTGGCCTCAGGTTGATTTCGGGTAATCTGAGTTGACACGCGTTCGATTATATGATCAAATCTTACACCCAAAGCAGACTGCGCAAACCCTATCAAGAGCTCCCCCGATGGAGCTGTAGACAAGTTCACAGCAAGGGTCAAAGAAGAAATATAGTTAGAGGAAAACAAAGTTCATCCTTCAGCTATGCGGCCTAGTTAAACAGAACCTATGCGGCCTGGTTATGAGGAGCACATGCGGCTTAAAAACATGAGATGCATATGCGGCCTAGTCAGTGAAGCTTATGCGGTTTAGTTATGTGACGCTCATGTGACTCAGTCACTAGACATCCATGTGGGTCGGTTATGTGATGCTCATGCGGCTCAGTCATGATGCATCCATGCGGGTCAGTTATGTGACGCTCATACAGCTCAGTTATGAGGCACTTATGCGGTTCAGTTATGTAATGCTCATACGGCTCGGTCATGAGGCATCCATGTCACGACCCGTACCCACTGTGAGGGTACGAGTACGTAACAGTGCCCAGCCTATGCCGCAGTGTCGACGGTAGAACGCTGTCCTAGGTCACAATATCTAACAATATAAAGGTACCTGTACAGTATATACACTCCGAATGGAGGTGACATAGCAACACAGTCTCAATCACATCTAAGGTAGAATACGATAAAGAGATAGATAGATATGGAACGAAATGAATCCACAGGGATACAATCAGATTGAAGTCTAAGTGTCTAAGATAACAACTCTATAAACATCAGATAAAATAAACTACCAGTCTCCACAAAAATACAACTCTGAATCCAGAAAACTACTAACATAAAAGTAAGGTACAGACTAGACTATCTGCACTAAGCATGCGTATCATCCTCAGCAGTTGCCTGAACCTCCCCAGGGGTCCAAGTCGCGAGTGTCATCTAGGCAACCTCCATATTAAGGGGTGCAGGGTTCCTCATCATCCTCTGTAAAATTTTCAACAAGTTCAGTCAGGACGGAAGCGAGCACAAACATCTCACGTAGTTCATATTAAGTTAGGAAATACAAAGCATGTAATAGAGTAAGATATAGGAAATACTGAAAGAAAAATGTACATGAAAAATAGCAGAAATTTGATAATAGAAAATATCTATATATGATAAGTAAAAACTGTAAGCAATATGTGATTTAGAGTACAATATGGTTATATAAACGGTTTAGGACAATGCAATGGTAACTCCATTGTACGTGAGTGCATACTAGACATATACAATAGTTATACAATATTGTACAACAGGATTTGATTACATAACCAATTCTACTCCCCCTCCCCAATCAATACACAAGGATCCACTCCAGTTACGTTATCTTATACAATAGTGTACAATGTTATACAATAGATGTACAATGTAATACAATAGTTGTACAATGGTCTATCCATAGGACTCATGTGATAATGAGAGTACAATATACACAATGAGTATACAAGGATAAGGGTATTCAATAAATACAATATGTAAGTGAAATGCACATCACAATATGTATTTAGTGAATACAAGGGGATAACATCTCAAAAAAAGATCCATATAGTACCAATCCGTGATAACAATCGTGTCAGCATCAAGTACAGTAATCTAGAGCAAGAATGTAAATCCAGACAAGTATGAAACAGTCAGAGAATGTACTCGCCTGTATCCTGAGTATCTGAAGAGTATCTACTGTCCGAGGAGTGGTGTATGTCTCCTATAGAACAGTATAAGTCACTACAAGTCTAAAATAATGAAATAGACTGCTACAATGCATCTACATAATATTTGGGGTTAATCTAGGCTAAAGTCAACCTTTGGTCAACTCTAGTCAACCCTGACAGTCAAACTAGGTCAACTCTAGTCTAGTTAGGTCAATCAAGGTCAAACAAGGTTAAACTAGGTCAAACAAGTCTAGGTTGGTCAAACCTAGGCTTAACAAGGCCATCTAGGTCTAACCAACTATCCTAATCAAGCACACACCATCACCAAATCATACTAGTCTACCACAACAAACACTGGTGTTTTCATGCCATACACATAGGCAAATGCAATAATTGCATTACCTTACACATATCACATTAGGCTATATACATTACACTCACATTACATAGGTCACATTCATATAGGTAATGCGATATTGAATTCAATTTACCCTATAACTTTACATTATCATATTACACATTCACATTTACATTTATCTATTTACCCACATTATATATATATGTAAATATACATAGAGGTAGAGAGGGGAACTAGGCATATGTGTGTGTGTATATGCGTGACAGGGAAATAACTAGAATAGAGTGTGTATGTAAAGTGTCATGTGTGTGGAATGTGTGTGAGTGTGGTTTTGGTGTACCTTTGTGTGTATCCATTAGGTGGGGGTGTATGTGGATAGGCTATGTGTTTCATGTGTGTATAGTGTCATATGATTTCAGGAATCTTAGTGACAGGAATTATAGAATAGAGTGTGTCTGTGTTGCATGGGTACATGGGCTATAGGCTATTGTGTTCTCAGGTTTCTGGAACTAAACGACAGTTCAATTCAGTTGTATGAATGCTTAGTTTATGTCATGCTAGGTCTCATTAGGACATTAGGACATGAATGAATGTCAAGAATTCTAAGGAATGCATCATGTATACTAGTTTATGTTAGCATCTAGTGTAGGTCCAAGAACATGTAAAAGGGGGTTCAATGTGTCAACATGGTGTAAGTGTCTCAGATTAACTTGGCAGCTCAGTTTCCAGTGAATGTGTGTGACACATGTAGATATAGGATGTGTGTTCAGTAGTGTATCATGTGAACCAATGTGGGTGTGTGTCTCAGGTATTTGGCAACATGACAGTGTGCCTACATTCTACTGAATGAACCTAGCATGAACCTAATGAACTAACATATTACTCAGCTTAATCATCCAGGTATCAAGCTCTGAAATAACCTAACATTAGGATCCAATATCAAATATCAGATTAATATGTAAAACAGTCTCAGATTAACCTGGTGAACTCAGCAATGAAACCAAAATGACAGTTCATCCTATTTCGAAATCCTAATTCCCTGTTTTTCCTCACACCAACCCATGACTCAACATTGCAGTACACTATTACATGTGTAAGTGAACTAATTCTAACAGTAATCATCATAAAATAGTTAAAAATAATAATTTAAAACCAGAAAATCAAATTTTGTGAAGTGGTATCAGCGCGTATCAGGTTTTAGGGAATTAATGGATTCGAAATCAATTTAAACATCAAAATTACAAATAGAGAGTTGGTAATTAGTGTAGCATATGTGTAGGTGTCCTGAGAGTCGTTTTGTGTCCAAAAACATGACACGAACCGTGTCCAATCACAACACACAAATACAGACTCAAACTGTTCACACAATCATCATGCACGCGTGCAAGTCATTCGTGGACACGACACAAATTAGGTCACGAGCCCGTGCCTATAGGTTCGCCTAGGATAGAGCTAAGTGTCTAGGGTCATGGTATGTGTCCAATACGTGTCTATAGTGGACACGAACTCGTGTGGTGAGCGTGTCTGTGCGTGTTTCAGCCGCCAGTGCGCGACAGCGCGTGTCAGTGCGGGCTTGATTGCTTCCTAACCATTCGATAAGATCCTATGAAACTTTAGGAGCTTGGTGTCAGTCACCTAGGGGAGGTCCATACAAAATTTGGTGTCCAGATGTATCGTGTAAAGGGAGTTCTAGGACACGGGCAGCAGGGGAACCCTAGTCGTGAGCGCGGGGCGTGTCCACGCCATCGTATAGACACGACACAGAAACATGGGTTTAGGTTAGGGAAATCAGAAGGCACATTAAAAACAACATTTTTGTTAAAATTGTTTTCAAAAACAATGAAAAAGAATCCTCACAGACATTTCATCAAACACATGTGTACAAGTCATGATACGTGTCCGATATGGACACGAATCGACACAAATCCAATACCTACGGCTAGGGGACACCTAGGGCTATGCAAATGTGCAAAGAAATCAAAAATCTAATTAGTTTAGATAGGGTTACCTATTGGTTGTTCTTACTCAAGAAAACTTCTAAAATAAGGATTCCTCCTTGCTAGCCCAATGCTCCAAATTGCTCCAAATTGCTCCAAAGCTGAGGTTTCTCTCTATGGACATGAAATAGAGCTGGATTAGGAACTAATGCAAAAGACTAGAGGGGAAAAGGAATCAAAATGAAGAAACTAGGGCTTGAAGAAGATTCCTATACCTCTCCTTCTTCAAAATGTTGAACCATAACAAAAGAGGCTTCAACTAATGGAAGAGGCATTATTTAGGGGTGGGATTCCCTATGTTGGCTGGCCAAAACTCTAGGGTTAGGGTTTTAGTTAGTTGGGCCATGGGCCTCCCTCTCTTGGTGGGTTTCTAGGCTTCCTAGTTAAAGGTCTATTCTCAAAACACCTTATTCTAACTAATAAGCCCAAAGCAATTATCTATCAATTTCCAACCATGACTTAAACTAACAAGTCCCACTTAGTCTATAGGTTAAGTCTCACTTCTAGGTTAGGTCCATTCTAGGTTAAAGACTAACAAGACACCAAGCAATTATTTAATTAATAATAAATTCACATACATTCCAATAAATTCTAATAAATCCTATTAAATTCAAATAAATTCAAAATGACCAAAATACCCTCAAGCTAAAAATGATAAATGAGTTATCCTAATCACATGGCTAGGCTCTAGGTCAAGCTGTCTCTAGGGTTACTTTAGCAAAACACCAAAATCATAAGTCATGATTTTAAATAGTTTTAAAAATAATTAAAAATCACCAATAATTATATTATCATTTAAATATCATAATTAAATAAATTAAAACACAAAATTTCAAAATTACCCTCATTTTAGAAAACTGGGTGTTACAAGTCTACCCACCTTAGAAAAATTTTGTCCTCGAAATTTAAGATGGTAGTACTACTTCTAGGTCAAACATAGTCAAGGGTCAACCACTAGTTAATTTGTCGACATCCAAGTACTTGGTCATCAACTGATCAACTTCTTAGGATTTTAGCTATGCTAGCTTTCTAGGTGTTGGCAACTAGAGATTAGCAAAAAGGAAAACTCTATAATAGGCTAACTCTTAACTTTGCAATCTTATCAAGTCACCCATAACTAAATACCCATAATCTAAGCACACAAATCCCAATACCATATATTCATAAGCTCAAGAATAACAACCCATTATATATATCCTAGGTATATCATCTATATATCCCTACATATATAACTGATTATCAAGGGTTAAAGTAGACTAAACTTATAAGGAATTGAACAAATGCTCAGAAATTAGGCTAAGGATGAATGGTCTGAAACATCAATGTAGGCAAAAAGAAATGATGCTAAGGAGACTGAATTTATAAACAAGGGTCAGGACATCTAGTGAAGGGTCTGCACACTGCCTATAAAGGTTGATCTATCATGCCTGAACTAATCTCAAGGAGAACTTAACTAAAATAGAAAACTGAACCAGATATAGGCTAAGCAACATGTCTATAATTCTACACAATAATGGCCTATAGATACTAACCAACCCATATCCCATATGCCAATACCATCTACAATCTATCTATATATATAGACCTCTCAGTGATAGGTGAACTATAACTATACTGAAGAACAGGCTCTGGTCATGGATGCCTTACTGGAAAGTACAAGGAAAAATAATAATAAATTATCAAGGCTACAAAGCAAACTAACATCCTCTATGAAAACTGGTAGGTATTATAAATAACAGAAAAATTATCTACAATGGGTTACTATTCTAATACCAATGCTAACTATCATCTCTAGGGTACAGACACTCTACAAGTTATCATATCATTACACTATGAAAGAACTACATATGAATAAGCTCTATAAAGCTAAAATATCCCTACTCCTAAATTATTTGATGATGGAATACAATTATAATAACAGAAGGGTATGATAGAGATGATATGTTTAAAAACCTTCTCAAGATACAGTCTGATAATCATATGTGTCTGTCTAAAATCATGTTACTCGGAGCCCTCGTCATGCCAGTAAGCAAGGCTGCGATAAACGATAGATTTCATAACTGGGGCATGCACCTCTATAATCATGTCGTCTAGAATTCTCGCTATGCCGACTAGTATAGCTACGAGAAATTCTAAATCTCATAACCAAGATACGTACATCCGAAGTCAGGTCTCTATGTTTTCGCCACGCCAACTAATATGGCTGCAATAAACTACAGGTTCCATAATCAAATAGACGTTTACCATCCCTATTATTCCCGTCAACATATGTTATCAAAAAATATCGTAACTCAGGCCATAAAATTCATCTCGATAGAAAAAATCAAAATCAACAACGATCCATCAAAAATCAAATTCAATAATCAAGGAGTGAGAGCGAACAAAACAAGGGAAAGGATTTCAAATTGAAGTTTAAATAAGATTCTTAAGGATCGTCCCAGGAATCTCTCAAGAAATCCTAACTATGATTGAGTACCTTAAAAATATATCCTAATCCTACTGCAGGATATAGTGATACTCTAGTTCGAATACCACTACACAAACTCGACCTGCATGGGCCACCACTAAAAACGTGTCACGACCCGCACCCACTGTGAGGGTACGAGTACGTAACAGCGCCCAGCCTACGCTGCAGTGTCGACGGTAGAACGTTGTCCTAGGTCACAACATCTAACAATATAAAGCTACATGTACAGTATATACACTCCGAATGGAGGTGACATAGCAACACAGTCTCAATCACATCTAAGGTAGAATACGATAAAGAGATAGATAGATATGGATGAAATAAATCCACATGGATACAATTAGATAGAAGTCTAAGTGTCTAAGATAACATCTCCATAAACATCAGATAAAATAAACTACCAGTCTCTACAATAATACAACTCTGAATCCAGATCAACTACTAACATAAAAGTAAGGTACAGACTAGACTATCTACACTAAGCAAGGGTATCATCCTCAGCAGCTGCCTGAACCTTCCCAGGGGTCCAGGTCGCGAGTGTCATCTAGGCAAGCTCCATAGTAAGGGGTGCAGGGTTCCTCATCATCCTTTGTAAAATTTTCAACAGGTCCAGTCAGGACGGGAGCGAGCACAAAATATCTCACGCAGTTCATATCAAGTTAGGAAATATAAAGCATGCAATAGAGTAAGATACAAAAAATACTGAAAGAAGAATGTATATGAAAAACAGCAGAGATTTGATAATAGGAAATATCTATATATGATAAGTAAAAACTGTAAGCAATATGTGATCTAGAGTAAAATATGGTTATATAAACGGTTTAGGACAATGCAATGGTAACTCCATTGTACGTGAGTGCACAATAGACATATACAATAGTTATACAATATTGTACAATAGGATTTGATTACATAACCAATTCTACTCTCCCTCCCCAATCAATACACAAGGATCCACTCCAGTTACGTTATCTTATACAATAGTGTACAATGTTATATAATAGATGTACATTGTTATACAATAGTTCTACAATGGTCTATCTATGGGACTCATATAATAATGAGAGTACAATATGCACAATGAGTATACAAGGATAAGGGTATTCAATAAATACAATATATAAGTGAAACGCATATCACAATATGTATTTAGTGAATACAAGGGGATAACATCTCAAAAGAAAATTCATATAGTACCAATCCGTGATAACAATCGTGTCAGCATCAAGTACAGTAATCTAGAGCAAGAATGTAAATCCAGACAAGTATAAAACGGTCAGAGAATATACTCGCATGTATCCTGAGTATCTGAAGAGTATCTACTGTCCGAAGAGTGGTGTCTATCTCCTATAGAACAGTACAAGTCACTACATGTCTAAAATAATGAAATAGACTGCTATAATATATCTACATGATGTTTGGGGTCAATCTAGGCTAAAGTCAACCTTTGGTCAACTCTAGTCAAACATGACAGTCATACTAGGTCAACTCTAGTCTAGTTAGGTCAATCAAGGTCAAACAAGGTTAAACTAGGTCAAACAAGTCTAGGTTGGTCAAACGTAGGCTTAACAAGGCCATCTAGGTCTAACCAACTATCCTAATCAAGCACACACCATCACCAAATCATACTAGTCTACCACATACAAACACAGGTGTTTTCATGCCATACACATAGGCAAATGCAATAATTGTATTACCTTACACATATCACATTAGGCTATATACATTAAACTCACATTACATAGCTCACATTCATATAGGCAATGCGATATTGAATTCAATTTACCCTATCACTTTACATTATCGTATTACACATTCACATTTATATTTATCTATTTACCTACATTATATATATATATATATATATATATATATATATATATATATATATATATATGTGTGTATGTAAATATACATAGAGGTAGAGAGGGGAACTAGGCATATGTGTGTGTGTGTATATGTGTGACTGGGAAATAACTAGAATAGAGTGTGTGTGTAAAGTGTCATGTGTGTGGAACGTGTGTGAGTGTGGTTTTGGTGTACCTGTGTGTGTATCCATTAGGTGGGGGTGTATGTGGATAGGCTATGTGTCTCATGTGTGTATAGTGTCATATGATTTCAGGAATCTTTGTGACAGGAATTATAGAATAGAGTGTGTGTGTGTGGCATGGGTACATGGGCTATAGGCTATTGTGTTCTCAAGTTTCTGGAACTAAACGACAGTTCAATTCAGTTGTATGAATGCTTAGTTTATGTCATGCTAGGTCTCATTAGGACATTAGGACATGAATGAATGTCAGGAATTCTAAGGAATGCATCATGTATACTAGTTTATGTTAGCATCTAATGTAGGTCTAAAAACATGTGAAAGGGGGTTCAATGTGTCAACATGGTGTAAGTGTCTCAATTAACTTGGTAGCTCAGTTTCCAGTAAGGAATGTGTGTGACACATGTAGATATAGGATGTGTGTTCAGTAGTGTATCATGTGAACCAATGTGGGTGTGTGTCTCAGGTATTTGGCAACATAACAGTGTGCCTACATTCCACTGAATAAACCTAGCATGAACCTAATGAACTAACATATTACTCAGCTTAATCATCCAGGTATCAAGCTCTGAAATAACCTAACATTAGGATCCAATATCAAATCTCAGATTAACATGTAAAACAGTCTCAGATTAACTTGGTGAACTCAGCAATGAAACCAAAATGACAGTTCATCCTATTTCGAAATCCTAATTTCCTGTTTTTTGTCACACCAACCCATGACTCAACATTGCAGTATACTATTACATGTGTAAGTGAACTAATTCTAACAGTAATCATCATAAAAATAGTTAAAAAATAATTTAAAACCAGAAAATCAAATTTAGTGAAGTGGTATTAGCGCGTATCAGGGTTTAGGGAATTAATGGATTTGAAATCAATTTAAACATCAAAATTACAAATAAAGAGTTGGTAATTAGTATAGCATACGTGTAGGTGTCCTGAGAGTCATTTTGTGTCCAAAAACATGACACAAACTGTGTCCAATCACAACACACAAATTCAAACACAAACTGTTCACACAATCATCGTGCACGCGTGCACGTCATTCGTGGACACGACACGACACGAATTAGGTCACGTGCCCGTGCCTATAGGTTCGCCTAGGATAGGGCTAAGTGTCTAGGTCCTGGTATGTGTCCAATACGTGTCTACAGTGGACACGAACTCGTGTGGTGTGCGTGTCTGTGCGTGTTTCAGCCGCCAGCGCACGACAACACGTGTCAGTGCGGGCTCGATTGCTTCCTAACCATTCGATAAGATCCTATGAAACTTTAGAAGCTTGGTGTCAGTCACCTAGGGGAGGTCCACACAAAATTTGGTGTCCAGATGTGTCGTGTACAGGGAGTTCTAGGACATGAGCAGCAGGGGAACCCTAGCCACGCGCGCGGGGCGTGTCCACGCCATCGTATGGACACGACACGACATAGAAACATGGGTTTAGGTTAGGGGAATCAGAAGGCACATTAAAAACAACATTTTTGTTCAAATAGTTTTCAAAAATAGTGAAAAAGAATTCTCACAGACATTTCATCAAACACATGTGTACAAGTCATAATACGTGTCCTATACGGACACCAAACGGACACGAATCGACATAAATCCAATACCTACGGCTAGGGGACACCTAGGACTATGCAAATGTGTAAAGAAATCGAAAATCTAATGAGTTTAGATAGGGTTACCTATTGGTTGTTCTTCCTCAAGAAAACTCCTAAAATGAGGATTCTTCCTTGCTAGCCCAATGCTCCAAATTGCTCCGAAGCTGAGGTTTCTCTCCATGGACATGAAATAGAGCTGGATTAGGAACTAATGCAAAAGACTAGAGGGGAAAAGGAATCAAAATAAAAAAACTAGGGTTTGAGGAAGATTCCTATACCTCTCTTTCTTCAAAATGTTAAAAGACAACAAAAGAGGCTACAACTAATGGGAGAGGCAATATATAAGGGTGGGATTCCCTATGTTGGCTGGCCAAAACTCTAGGGTTAGGGTTTTAGTTAGTTGGGCCATGGGCCTCCCTCTCTTGGTGGGTTTCTAGGCTTCCTAGTTAAAGGCCTATTCTCAAAACACCTTATTCTAACTAATAAGACCAAAGCAATTATCTATCAATTTCCAACCATGACTTAAACTAACAAGTCCCACTTAGTCTATAGGTTAAGTCTCACTTCTAGGTTAGGTCCATTCTAGGTTAAAGACTAACAAGACACCAAGCAATTATTTAATTAATAATAAATTCACATACATTCCAATAAATTCTAATAAATCCTATTAAATTCAAATAAATTCAAAATGACCAAAATACCCAAGCTAAAAATGATAAATGAATTACCCTAATCACATGGCTAGGCTCTAGGTCAAGCTGTCTCTAGGGTTACACTAGCAAAACACCAAAATCATAAGTCATAATTTTAAATAGTTTTAAAAATGATTAAAAAACACCAATAATCATATTATCATTTAAATATCATAATTAAATTAATTAAAACACAAAATTTCAAAATTACCCTCATTTTAGAAAACTGGGTGTTATAATCCATGTGGTTCAATTGTGTGATGCTCATGCGGCTCAGTCATGAAGCACTTATGCGATTTAGCGATGCTTATGTGGCTCAGTCCATACGGCCCATCACACAGAACGCATGCGGTCCGGTGAGATAGAACACGCACCGATTATGCCAAAGCACAGAAGCGATACATGACAGGCCTGCGCCTAAAGCATGCGACATGGCCGTTTAAATTCAAGTCAACATTCTCCTGCCATCCTTACCCTTAATAGGGGCTGCACGTCGGGATGGACGGGAGGCGAGGCCGCAGCTCTCGACGGAGAAGCGAGTCACTTCCCTTTGGACGCAGCACCGGTCGACTTGGAAGCTTTCGGAGCCATGACTGACTTGAACAGAAAGGACAACAAAGATGATGAAGCCAAAGAAGAAGAAGTTGAAAAAGAGAGAAGTTTTCTCTCCTCCGTATGGACCATATTTATAGGTCTTCAAAAGAGCATAAACCGATAGACGCCGCTTTGATTCTCGTGTCCACTAAGAGATAATGATGACCCTTGGGATTGTATCCTTTGTAACCGAAAAGGCAATCCCAAATCCAAAATCGAATTAGAGCACTAAACGCAGCAGCGACAGCTGGACAACCTAGATAGGATCTCCCTGCGGCTTGAAATTTCCCTGCAGCTTGAAATTTCTCTGCGACTCGAAGTCTCCCCATGGCTCGAAGTCTCCCTGCGGCTTGATATATCTTCATGCTTCTTATTCAAAGTATTCCAAATTTGTAATTTGAAAACTTTGAAGGGGGTCTTGCAGAAGCATGGAAAAGATGAGGTTCATGCGGATCACGTTACAAAAGAAAGATGACCGTACGAGTGCTCTAGGTCAGGATAATTTGGTCTGCAGAAGGAAGAGTCGCATGACAAACTCTGCGGTACAAAATGTCCCAAAATTTCATGCGGCTCATCATTGTTGTCTCAAACAAATTGATTATATTAAAATGAGACCAAGCTGATTCAGGCCGTAGAAGGAAGAGCTACCTATGCGGCCAAGCTGATCAGCCGCAGGAGCCCCACTGGCAAAGCTGACACCTCTGACAAAGCTGACAACTCTGACATATCCTGACAAAAAGATGAGGATAAGACGTAACCGTTCGAAAAAGACAAGAAGTGTCATGTCACGAAACATAGGGCCCACGTGCCTGAACCTAGGGCCCACGTGCCTGAGAATTTATGCGGTCTGAGGCATGGTCCGCAGGAGTGTCATACGGCCAGGGGGACTGTGACCCGAGCCACATGAGCCTTATGCGGCCCAGAATGCAGGATCTATGCGGCCCAAAAATCTCCAAGCTTCATGCAAACTTATGGCACTGCTGGTGGGACACATGGCTAAGGAAGACTGCGACATGAGCCACATGAGTTTTATGCGGCCCAGCATCGTCGAGCACTAATGAACAAAGGAGACCTATATGGTCCAAAATGCCCCAAACTCCATGTGGCTCATTATTTCTGTATCAAACAGATTGTGATAAGACACGTGGCAAGTTAACCAAGTCTCAACCACCCAGATTTGCAACAACAAAGAAATCTCAACAAATTACCAGCTGGCAGCCAAAGAGCGAGTCTTCGTGTGCTGTTACAGCCACATGGCCACGAGGCCATCTATGCAGCCCAAAATATGCTTCATCTCGAAATTACTATAATTAGCGGGGTACCACACCCATGCTAAAGGCGGGCAATTTCCTGAAGAGCAAAGACTGTGTCTGATAGTCCAAAGAGTAAGGCAGAGTTCCTACACTTCTCCCAAGCCTCCACCGTCACCCCCCAGAATAAAAAATTAAACAAATTGTACTTAGATTGTTTCCTAGGATATCTTTCTAGGCTCTTTCTGTTGTACTTTCAAAGTTTGTAATCAATATAGTTCCTATGTAGTTCTTGTGTTGGTAATCAATGGCAAATAATGGTATTGGGTAAGATTATTTGAGTGGACTTGAGTGCTATCTAGTTGCCAAGTACGACTCAATTTACATTCATTCTAGACTCAAATAAAATATAAAATACATAATAAAATGAAAAGACTAGAAGCATACTTGAAAGCAGTCTTCATGATGTAGCAGTAAAGAAATAATAGCAGTTTGATTCTGGATGCGTTATTAAATCAAACTTCAGTTACTTATCAAATTAGGTTGATCATGACCAAGTGCGCCAATAGTTCTTACCATAAGAATTAAAGCTATGGACTATTAGAGTTGCTTGGATTGATGTCGTCAATCGTGATATAATCGACTATGATTTTTAGATAGATTGACCCCAGGTGAAGGCTTTGCTAGATAAACTTCGACATTTAGATTTTGAAGATGCTGATGTTAGCAAACTGGTTTGAGTTGATTCTCTAAATATTTTGAGTTAGAAGTATTTGCCCTAAGTTTGGGTAGATTTCCCTTAGGTCACTGGGTAACATTTTGATTCTAGGATTGGGATGTGTGTAGTGGTTATTAATTGTTTGTGGAAGATGAGATATCTCGATGTTTGAGTTCATCTTGTGAGTTGCTAGCCTAGCAATTAGACAAATATTCTAATATATAGCATTAAGGATCAATAGGATAACCTTGAGAAGATTTGCCTAAGTAGAGTGTGTTAGTATAAAGCAGGGATAGCAGGATTAAGAGATAAGCTTGGAAAGTGTTTTTGGTTCATGAAAATTTTGAGGAATTGTTTACGGTTGGAAGGACGAGATTATGTATGGAATTATTTGAATGGATTTTTTTATTATGGAATTGTCTTAATTGATGATACTCAATCTAAGGTGATCGATAAGATTTTCTTGATAGTTGGATTATGATTCAAATCGCACTTGGAAGAGTGATTAATAATAGTGTGATCCATAGATTTAATTTGGCATAGATTTGAATTGATCTTTGATGAAGTAACATTAAGTTATGTATATGTTGGGATACGTGGGATATAAATTGCATCGTTGTTTACATATTGTTGAAGGATTGAGTTTTGGCTAATGGAAGATTTTTTTACTTGAGCAAAAGTTAATGAGAGATACATACATATTATAATATGGTTACAAGCTAGCGATGAATTTAGATTGACCTTTAGAAATTTAATGATGACAACTTTATACTTAGTTCAAATTGAACGATGTTAACAGATCTTGAGATCATGCTTGGGAACAGTACGGTTGATGTATGCATATTATGTCAATCGAATTTGGCTACTTGTTATCTAGATCAGAAAAATTCTTGGTAGATAGAACATGGATTTATTCAATGGCATTTTTTGAGATAGTGGGATTCTTTTGCATTGGTCATAGATGTATAAGTGTGATTGGTTCTTTTCTGGATAATTGTGGTGCAACTTTTGGTATTTGAATGGAGATATGAATTAGTTTGGGATTGTGTTCCTTTGATTCAGAATATATTATAGTGCTTGAGTATGTGTTAGTGGTGGCTAGAATGGTAAACTTAAAGAATGTAGTTTTTATGTGATGCATGTTGTGGATGGAAGTTGTCACGATCCACACCCGATTTAGGGCCACGAGCACGTGGGTACGTCCAGCCTACGCCGCAGTGTCGGTGGTAGAACGCTGTATAGGTCAACTATAACATCTAACATCAACAATATAGAATATAAACCTGTCATCTCTATACGAAGGAATATATATGACATAACTCAATCACATGAATCTAAAGGAAGATAAGTATGATTATGATAGAAGATAAAGAAGGAAATAGATAGTCTAAAATAGTAGCAGAGTCACAAACACAGAAGTTCAGAATTCAAGACATAATATAAATCCTAAAATAAATACTACAGACCCAAAGTATCAAATCTGGAATACAAGTCCAGTAAAGCCTAACTAAACTAAGTCACTACTGGTGGTGCGTCCTCTACGAGCACCGGCTCCACAGGTAAGTCCTGATCAAAGTCACCATCTATCCCAAACCCGTAGAAGGTTGTGCAATCAGCATCTAAGTCCTCTAAAAAATAGTTATCTAGTCAGGATCAGAGCGAAGTACAAACGCCGACAACAGTTCCATTAAATTGACAAATACTATAAAAAATAGTTATAATCGAATACATGATATAATATCAAGACTGGAAAGTAAGAAGTGCAAGGTAAACTGAATATCATGTCATGGTGTGAGAATATATAGTAAAACTGGAATGTAAAGTGATACAGGCAAATCTGAGTACAATATAAATATAAACGGTGTCTTGAGATATTAGAGCGTTATGTGATCGGCTTGGGTCCAGATCAGGCTGTTCCATTTGACCAACTATGCATAAGTACGAGTATAGAGGATCAGGCCGGCCACAATGGAAAGCTATGTACAACTAGTATCAAGTCAGGCTACACCCTACATGTGTTGAGGGTGAGCTATGCACAAGTAGTTAATAAGTGGGATATTGATCACATAATCTCTAATAACTTCCCAATCTCCGAATAGTATAATGGATCCAACCATGGCACGTCATGACACGAGATTCAAAAAGCAGGAGGCCAACCCACTCCCAAATCGGTGTCTATACAAGTACAAGAAACAATATCGAACAAGTACCAATATACCAGGTTAACCGGGAATAACTTCTCAGGACGGGATCCAACGTATACTAGTCCGTGTATCCTCTTGTCGAGAATCAAATAAAATACTACAACTGAATAGATATAGAAAATAGCAATGCAATAAAAGCTATCAGAGAATGTACTCGCCTGTGGTCCTGAGCAGTCAATATGAATCAAGGCTCAAAGTGGAGTCATAAGACCTATAGATGAGATTTACATATGTTAAATAGGATTTAATAGTGTTAAACATGGTTTTCTAGTGCATGATATAAAATCTAGGTCAAGTTTGACTCACAGTTGACTTTTGGTCAAATGGTCAACCCTGGTCAAACCCTAGTCAAATTAAGGTCAAATAATGACTAAAGGTTGACTTTCAGTCAAATTGTTCAATGTTGGTCAACTTTGGTTAGGTTATCCCCTTTCAAGTCCTTACCTTCCTATAAACATCCTATAGCCTAACATTACCATGTATATATACTTATATATGCGATACCTACTTAACTATCCTAGGTAATCTTTACCTATACCTTAGAGTAGGTAAGCCAATACCTTCGGCTAATAGCTTATCATCTATACTTTAGCTAATATAGATATCCTAAACCATAGCAAATATAGATATCCTATACCTTAGCTAATATAGATATCCCTCTCTAATACCCCTACCTAAAACCTAAATATGAATCAAGGTTTCACATTACACTTACCAAGGGTGGCCTAAAGGTCAACCTAACCCTGCCCAAAGGGGAATACCCCCTGCTTCCACATGTTACTTGCAAAACGAGTTGTTGCTGCTGCTAATCCTTGCTTTGATGTTGCTGCTACTTGTATTTGCTACTGATGCTGCTTGCTTTTGCTGCTACTGTTGTTTGCTTTGTAAAGCAAGCCAGGGCATTGCCCTGCTGCCACTGCTGCTAATGCAGCTGCACTGCAAGTGCAGGCTATGCAAGCAAAGCAAATGTCTGCAGGTTAATTCTTGCTGCTGCATAAAGCTAATGCAAAGCAAGGCAATATCCTGCTCGAGCCAAGGATAAGCTGCAAGTGCAGCCCTACTACTCACTTGCCTCTCACTGATATACTACAACAACCTCCCACACTGATACAAACAATAATATAGATACATTGATGTATCTAACTGATACTAACTAAAATCCAACTGATATTAACTTCTAAACTAATATTCTAACCTTAACCACTGAACTAACATTCTAACCTTATCCACTGAACTAACATTAAGGCTAACACCTACAATGCCAAAGGCCTATGGCCTACAAGGCAAGCAATGCAGGCCAAGGTAAAGCCCAAGTAAGCATTGCTACCTAATCCTACTCGACTGATACAAACACTAAGATAACTAACACTAGAGGATACTCTTCTAATGCACACACACATGTATCTAAACTGATACTCAACCAATACAATGCACACACACACACACATGAAATGAGTACTGATATAAATATTCAATCCACCACTAAATGCCAAATCCAAGTTCCCAACTGAACTCAATCAGTCCAAATGACTGTGAACACAAACCAAAGTCAACCCTACATATACATATACATGTAACATAATAATGTAGCCTATATGCACACATATAACTGAACACGACCTATTTAGCCCTTGCCTGACCCCTACTGGATACTGTCAATGACAGTGCCAAGCTCCCCTAGGCAATGCACAAGTAACCCACACTGCCCCAAGCAACCCACACTATCCCAAGCAACACGACTATTTAGTTCACTTGATAGTGAACATCCAGTCCACTCAAAAACCTAAACACACACATATATACATATCCTATATCACATGTAACACACATATATATATATATATATGTATATTAGAGAGACTACTAGGAAATCAATTAAGATGTCTAACTAATGAACAACCTAGCCAAACATGGGCACAAAACTAAAATCAAAGCCAAAAATAGTCTATTAGGCATTTTAACAAACACTTGGTGGGCTCTCATCCGATTTCTCCGAGGAGGGCACAAAAACCCTAAATAAAATACACAAAAATAAGGCTTAAAGCCTTGCTCATCTCCCCATGGGTACCCCTAACCATTGTGAGTGTTTCTATATGTGTCATGCATGAAGAAGGAGCTCAAACTACCAAAATAACAAAGGTTTTACCTATTGGGTGGTTGTTTTCCTAATATAGTTTTCTAGGAATGCTCTTGTGTCAAGCTTGACACAATTTCTTTCTTCTTCGGGCTCTTTCCCACCAGCTCCTTGGTCTCCAAGTTTCTAGCCTTGTAGAATGAAGGTTTGGGGAAGTTTTGGGAGAATTTGGGAGAGTTTTGATGGACGGAATGAATAGAAATAGAGAGGGCTTCTTTTAGGGTTTGTGGAGGCTCTAATGGAAAGAAGAAGATGGTTTAAATGCTCATAATGACCAGCCAATAATGAGAGCCCTAAATCCCTTCTAAAATGTCCATTTTGCCCTTTCAAGTCATTATGAACACTCTCCTAATTGAAGGGTTAAATGTGCTCTAAGTGTGGGATTAATTTCTAGTCTAAACTAAGCCTAACATGACTTAAATGAGGCTAGTTGTGTTCATCCTAGGTTGTGGGCTCAAGTGGTCATATCTAGTCTAGTTGGGTTCACAAGTTAAGGTTCAATTAATAGGCTAAACCAACAATATATGAAACCTTCACAATAATTATATTAAATAAATACTCAAGCAATATAAATAATATAAATTGACAAAAATAGCCCTAACTAGGATTGTGGTAGTGGCAAATCTACCATTCTAAAAAAAATTTATCCTCAAAATTTGAGCAAACCAGCACAAGAAATACAAGCAAAAACAAAGAGAAAAATACCTCAAGGCTCGAAGAGATAAGGGTATCGCTTTCGCATATCGTCCTCTCTCTCCCTAGTAGACTCACCTAGAGGGTGATATCTCCATGCGACACGAACCAAGGGTATAACCTGGTTCTGGAGCATATTGTCCCGACGATCTAGAATCTCCACAGGACTGTTCTGGATAGTTGAGAGTAGGCCCCACCTCTATCTCGGAATGATCCAATACATGGATAGGGTCTACCACGTACTGCCTCAACTGCGACACATGGAACATGTTATGAACTTCCTCGAGTGTAGGTGACAAGTCTAGTCGATAGGCCACTGTACCGACTTTCTCAAGAATAGTGAGGTTCGATGAATCTTGGACTAGCCTTTCCGTCCTGGCCATAGTGAATCGTGCCCCGTGTCAGAGAAATTCTCAGGAACACCATATCTCCAACCTAGTCACAAAACAAGACTCAACACAAAATCCTAAAGCAAACAATCATAATCAAGCACAAACAGGAAACTAAAACTATACTTCAAACTCTAGCGGTCTCATGTGGCTATCGGCGCAATACAGTTGCCTATCCAGAGGCACCCAAAGTCTATATCTGATCAATCTGACCTTCTCCGTTGCATACACTACTATCTTTGGGCCAAGAAATACTCTTTTATCGATATCGTCCTATAACAAGCGAGTAAGACACCTCCGTCCGTATAGAGCCTCGAATGGCGACATCTTTGTACTGGCCTGATAGCTGTTGTTATAAGAAAACTCTACCAGGTGGAGGTGGTCTTCCCAAGAACCCCCGAGATCTAACACACAAGTGTGAAGCATATCCTCGAGTGTCTGAATGGTCCTCTCTGATTGCCCGTCTGTCTGGGGGTGATATGAGGAACTGAACTTGAGCTGGATGCCCAAGCTAGCCTGTAAAACTCCTCCAGAAGTGAGAAATAAAGCGACTATCCCGATCCGAGACTAAGCTCACCGGAACTCCATACAATCTGACTATCTATCACACGTACATCTCTGCCAGCCTCTCCATAGATAATCCTAGCTTGAAAGGTAAAAAGTGGGTCAATTTGGTCAATCTATCAATGATAACCCAAATTGTGACTTTTTCTCCCGGAGATCGTAGAAGTCTAGACACAAAATCCATAGTGATGTGCTCCTACTTCCACTCTAGAATAGGTAGTGGCTGACGCAAACCACCTAGCCTCTGTCTCTCGACTTTCACCTACTCGCACACCAGGCATCGAAATACAAACTGAGCTACTTCTCGCTTTATGCCATACCACCATACGTGCTCTCTCAGGTCTCTGTACATCTTGTTGGCTCCAGGATGCATAAATTATTGAGAACGATGCACTTTCTGAAGAACCTCCTCCCGAAGCTCTCCACTCGAAACGCACATCCTAGTACCGTGCCTCAGCGACCCATCTTCGACTATAAAGAAATCGTCTAGCAATCCTGCATGTACCTGCTTGCTGATGCTCCTCAGGGCCACATCATCATATTACGCTGAACTGACTCTGTCCATCAACTCAGACTGAATCTGTAAGCCTCGTATTTGAATCTCCATCCTTGGAATGATTACCTCGATACCCAAACTATCCAGATCTGCCAATAGATGACGATCTTACGTCAAATACATAGCGACCGGATACATACTCAAGGCATCGACAACTACGTTGGCCTTCCCTGGATGGTACTGCAATAAGATATCAAAGTCCTTCATAAGCTCAAGCCACCATCTCTGCCTCATGTTCTATTCCTTCTGAGTTAACACGTACTTCAAGCTCTTATGATCCGTAAAGATCTCAACTCGCTCTCCGTACAGGTAGTACTTCCACAGCTTCAGAGACAAAATAATAGCTGCCAACTCCAGATCATGGGTGGGGTAGTTCTTCTCATGAGGATGTAATTTCCTGAATGCATAGGTAATCACCTTCCCGTGCTGCTGAAGAACGCAACCCTAACCCTTCTGTCACCCCCAGTTTTCAGAAACAGTGGTATTTTTGTCATTTTACATTTTTGAATATTTTTAAAATTTATTTTATTATTTATGATATTATTTTGGGGTTAAAATTTATTTTATTATTTATGATATTGTTTTGGGGTTATTTGAGTCGGGTTCGAATTTCAACTCAATCCGACTTGAAACGGGGACCCGGAGGTAGTTTGACTCTAGTGGGACCCACACACTAGTTAGACATGGCCCACATGATATTAATTTTAGTCCACATGATAGAAATATTTTAGTTAGAGGTTAGACTAATTATTATGGATAAGATTAGTGTGATTAGAGACTTTAGAATGACTAATTTAGCCCCAACCTATTAGCCCTTTCCTAATACTCATAGAAAAGGTTAGTGGGGACATTTTGGACCTTACCATAATAGGACAAATAGCCCCATATGGCCAGCCACTTTGTGAGAGGATAGGCTCAAGTTCATTTCATTATTCTCATCCACACTCTCTCTCTTGTTCTTTTCCAAATTCCTAGAGAGCAATCCCTAGCAATTTCTCCACCAAATCCTTCCATTTTGCCACCAAATCTTCTTCTTTCCTTCTCCATTCTAGCCAAGGAGGAAGCTACCCAAGTTTGGGAGGATTCGGAGCTCGTTCGTGTCCTTTTGGAATCTCTACGTGTCGGTGTCGCTCCGGAAAGGCTTTTCTTCGATTCGATCTACCGGGAGGTATAAATCCCTTCTCCTTTTCATTTTTTATACATATAGATCTATTTTGAACCCATAGGAATGACCCCCATGGTTTTATCTCCATTTATGTCCATTTCGTGTCCATTTGGAGGTCATAGGAGTGTCCTTTGTGTTGTGGTTGTGTCCATGTAGGAAAATCCCAAATTTGGACACACTATGTGTTGTTGTTATGTATGAATAAATTAGTACATGTTTAATCTCATATTTTTGTATTGAGATGTGTTCTATAGTGTCTCATATATATATATTAGTGTAGAGAGTGAGTTCTTGATATATTATGTTATATACTTGTGTTCTTTTGTCTCAAACTACCCAAATCCGTCATGATTTTTATCCACATTTTTAATTTCAGCCCTAACTTAGAAATATCATAACTTCTAGCTCAAAGCTCGGTTTAATCTTCTGTTTTTTTTAAAAGAAGCGTATTGAAGTTAGCTTTCCAAAGACATATATTAATAGGCCTAATTATTTTTGTAACTTTCTAGAGAATTATTTGAGTGTCAGTTGTACGAAAGACAAACGCATTCTCGGTGTTTTCGTGATTTTGGGAGTTTTCGGAAACGAAAACGCAATCCGTTTGAAGTTTTGGAAAGCTAACACATAGATATATAACATACTTTAATCCTAGATTTTAATTCATGCTAAGATGGTACAGTATTGATTATTAGTAGGAGTTACTATTCGGCATATGCATTTTGTGCACCCTTGTGTGTAATATAATATTCTATTTGATTTTAATCCATGTTAATGTATATATATTATGTAATTAAATAGAAAATGCAAGCATGAGTAAATGTTTAAATAAATGATGTACGAGGTATAAGTATCCTATCTAATGTAAGCATGTATAAGTATGGCTTGTAATGAATATGTAGGTTCCATAGTATGTAATGTATGGTGCATATAGTAGTGCAAGAGAATAAATGAATGATGAATGAATGCAAGCATAAATGTAATGTAATAATAGATGTAATGTATGCAATATACAAGTTAATGAGATGTAATGTTCTATGTTAACACAAATCCTATATTACCTCATGTACCCCTTACACTATGTAGACACTATCACACTTGACACTTTGTTTACTTACACTTTGACACTCTTTGATATATATACACTATGTATGCCCATTTAACCCTCACTTGCCCCTTTGCCATGTTCACATACACACACATAGCCTCTTAAATAAGTATTTATGAATATAGTTAACTTAGCTATGTATGTATATTATATATATGTTAGCATATTGTGTTGTAATATATAAGTTTATATAACCATTTGAAATGCCATGATTATAGACCTAATGTTGAATACCAATATATGCATATGTATATATGTGTAGACATATATAGCTTAAAGTAATAGATTACCTAGTGTATATCCAATGTGAATTCTTGCCTATTTGAGTATTGAATAAATGCATGCTATATAGAGTTGGATGTATGTTGGCTTGTATATCCTTGTATTGATGTGTGCTTGCTAGGATAGTCTTGGTTAGGCCTAGTAAGACTTGCCGGGTTAGGACATGACCTAGTTTGACCTAGTTTGACTAGTACAGTTGACCACAGTTGACCCGGGTTGACTTTGGCCTAGTTTGACCTAGATTCATGTAGAATACATTGTAGTGCTTTATATTACCCTTCTGGACATGTTGTGACTTGTGCTGTTCTAATTAGGAGTCAGACACCTCTCCTCGGACAGTATCTTTACCTTGGACATTCAGATATCAGGCGAGTACATTCTCTGATTATTTTATATCCTACCTAGAATTATTTCCTGCAGTAGATTACTTTACTTGTACTGTCACGATGGTCACACGGATTGGTACTATATGGATCCTTTCTTGAGATGTTATCCTTATGGAGCATCGAGTACTCTATATTCTGTGCATTTCACTTACATGGCGTATCACTATGCTTATTGGTTTATTTGATTACTTGTGATATGTACCCTCATGATCACAGAGTCTCTTGAATCTTACACTGTTGGGTAACCCCCAGAATCCCTATTTATGGGACATCCATGTATCACCCTTCGGGGGCCGTGCATGGAATCATATAACATAACCTGGCTGGATCCTTGTGTATTGATTGGGGGTACGGAGGAGTAGAAGTGGATATGTGAATAATACACCAGTAGTATCTTCTTTGAATCATTCCGTAGTGTCTTCACAGAATCATCCCAGGCCATTTTCATATTCATGTTGTACTCTGACTCACTAGCCACATGTTAGCTCTCTATTTATAGTAGATATTTCTATTACAGCTTACTCTCTCTGTTTACATACTGTATTTCTTTCAGTACCTGTATCTTACTTTACTGCATGATTATATTTTCTAACATGCTATGATCTGTTGAGATGTACTGTACTCGCTCTAGTCCTGACTGGACCCGTTGATAAATTTTACAGATAGCTTGGAGGTTGCCTGCTAGCCTAGAGGAGACACATTAGAGGATGTTTAGATAGTTGTTTCATTGTTTGGAGTTGTATTTACTTTGTGGATTACTGTATATAAGTTTGAGGTGTATTTCTGGGTTTTTGTATCTTAGACACTTAGACTTCTATCTGTTGTATCTCTTTTCGATTTTATGTTTTATCTATCTTCCTTTATGCTCTACCTTAGATGTGATTGAGTTTACATTCTGCTATGTCACCCCCATTCGGGGAGTATAAACTGTTTTGTCTTATATTGTTAGATGTATTGAGACCTAGGACAGCGTTCTACCGCCGACACTACGGCGTAGGCTGGGCGTTGTTACGTACTCGTACCCTCACGGTGGGTGCGGATCGTGACACATTTTTAGTAGTGGCCCATGTAGGTCGAGTTTATGTAGTGGTATTCGAACTAGAGTACCACTACAGCCTGTAGTAGGAATAGGATATATTTTGAAGGTACTCAATCACGGTTAGGATTTCTTGAGAGATTCCTGGGACGACCCTTGAGAATCTTATTTTAACTTTGATTTGAAATCTGTTTTTTCCTGATTTGATTTACCTTTACTTCCTGTTATTGAACTTGATTTTGATGGATTATTGTTGAATTTTGAATCTTGATGTTAGTGGTTGAATTTGAGTCTGTATTTTTATGATTTTTGATGGATTATTGTTGAATTTTGAATCTTGATGTTAGTTGTTGAATTTGAGTTTGTATTTATATGTATATGTACATTTTTTGGAATTAAGGTATAACCTGATAACATACTTGATAAGGACAGTGAGAAAGGTAAAAGTCTACTTTATTATGGAATTTAGAATTTATTGCAGCCATATTTGCTAGCATGACAAGGACGTAGATCCTGATATAGCTATACTTATCTTAGTTATGAAATCTAGATTTTCTTGCAGCCATACCGGGTGGCGTGGTAAGAATTCTAGATAACATAATTATAGGGTGTATGCCTTATTATGGACTCTATCGTTTATTGCAGCTATGCTTATTGGCGTGGCAGAATTCTGACAACATAATTTCAAGAAGACGCATATGATTATCAGATTGTACTTTAAATATTTTTGAACATGTTTTCTCTACTTTTGTTTCAGTCCTTCCAAAAAGAAAAAGAAAAAAAAGAAAGAAAGAGAGAATTGTTATTTGTTTGTTTTGTTTTGTTTCTCATTTATTTAACTTAGGAGTAGCTTTAGCTGTTTTTATAAACTTTGTGTAACTTCTTACTATGAAATTCTTCTTAATACAATGAATCGATAATTTTGCTAGACTTTATCTTGGATTTGAAAATTTAGCTCTGGGTTTCAAAATGGATTTTTCTTTTAAAAGGATAAGCAAAAACAGATTTTATCGTTATTTCTTTCTTGCTATTATTCTTGTATTAAATAATAATAATATTGTCTTGATTACGTCAATCACCTGCTTGCAACCTTGGTAGGAATCTAATTGTTGGTCTTAATGTAGAATTAAAATTTTATATTGGGACATGAGAATATATATGAATATATATAGTGGACACTTTCCTGACACTTATGCATGCTACACTTGATTTTCACCTATCTGAATACATATTAATATGTCGTTAATGTTTAAATTTTCAAAACCCCAATATTTCCGATTCTCTACTTTTCCTAGCTTAACTCGTAATTTGAATATAAAATTTCATGATAATAGTTTTATTTATATCACTGCACATGTATGTTATACGTAGGGTTTCAATTCAAAAAAAAAAATTGGTTGAGTTTTGTGTTTAAATTTGTCAAATCTGAGACTGTGTGCATATTAACCCTTAATACGGGATTTTAAATGTTAGTTCAAATTGATTGTTTTAAATGTAATATTTAGAGCTGTGTACATTGTTGTTGTAGGGAATAAATTTAGGTTCCATATTCTTACATGTTAGGTTGTGATAAACATTGAGTTGGTTTTGATGTGCAAATTCTCCAAAATCCTGAAAACTGAATACATGTTAACATTTTTACATTGATTTCCATGTTTAGTTCAATTTCAGATTTAACATGTAATATTGAACTGTATGCGTAGATAAATGTATTGATAGTATATTAGGGTTTTATTTCTATCATGTTAGGATGTATTGGGAGCATTGAGATTAGTTGTGATGTTTCAAACTCCTAAATTTTGAAATTACATTATGTTAATATTGCACTGGTTTAAATGTTAGTTTATTTTCAGATTTTGTATGTAAATGCTGAACTAAAACTGGGTTTAACCTTTCAATACTAAGCTATAATCCTGTACAAGGACACACACACCCCCTAACTTAGTATACCCTGTCATGTAACATAACTCTTCCTCTCTATGTCATGATTATATATCTATATAGATATATATAGAGCTTAGGCATACATGTTATAATGTATATACATACATAACTAAATCTCTACCTCTTTATATATACATATATATATGGTCAGCCATGCATGTTATGAGCAAATGAGTTGTGTATTGTAGATTGTTTAACCAATATGCCATGATTAGTGTAACTTGATAGTTATTGTTTGAAATCCCAAATCCTCCTATGCACTTTCATGTATATTTCACATACACACACGCCTATTATCTAACCATATGAACATGTCCACATACACCCATACACACACGAACTACATAACTTGTACATAATGCTAGCTTTTTCCTCTCTAACGCTATATATATAAATATATTACGATTGGATTTCCATGCAATTGGCTTTCATTCTTTAACTTTTGATTTTGATTTTCTTGAATAGTACCCCTTATTAGATAAATGGTAGTTAACTTTATTTTATTTTGATAAGTACCATTTTTCATATAGGATGGTAGACTGCCTTACAGTCTTGATGATTGTTATTTCTGTATCTTTTCTAGTTTAGCACCCTAGATTGCTTATGTGTTTTGATACCATATGACCGTTTTGGTTTAGCATTACTAGTATACCTAGATGAGACTTTCACTACCACCGTATGCCATGACCCTGTATGTCATCCTTTTAAATCGTATAATTGTTTAAGTTCTGAGACTTTGATTGTGGGGGGTTTGACCTAGAAGGAGTATGAACATTTTAATTATAAGGATGAAATTTTTCTAAGGTGGGTAGACTTGTAACACCCAGTTCTCTAAAATGAGGATAATTTTAAAATTTTGTAATTTTAATCATTTATTGATTTGACATTTAAATCATGATATGATTTTTGGTAATTTTTAAATCATTTTAAAATTATTTAAAATCATGACTTGTGATTTTGATATTTTACTAGTGAAACTCTAGAGACTGTTTGACCTAGAGCCTAACCATGTGATTAGGATATTTTAATATCATTTCTGGCCTAAGGATATTTTACATTTGACCTCTTTGAATTATTTTGATATTTATTGCGTTGGTGATTATTGATTTTGACCTTTGATAGGTGTGATTTTGTGATAGTTTTGTGTCCGTATCGGACACGTATCAGTTTTTATTTACAAATGTTTGATGTGCCTCAAAGAGATTTTTTTATTGCTGATTTTTTTTTTGAAAAGTATTTGAATGAGATTGTTTACTGCATGTGTTTCCTGTGATTGCTTTGTTTTGATTTCGAGGACGAATTTTTTTTAAGGTGGATAGATTTGTCACCCACAGTTTTCAGAAACAGGAGTATTTTTGTCATTTTACATTTTTGAATATTTTTAAAATTTATTTTATTATTTATGATATTATTTTGGGGTTAAAATTTATTTTATTATTTATGATAGTGTTTTGGGGTTATTTGAGTCGGGTTCGAATTTCAACTCAATCCGACTTGAAACGGGGACCCGGAGGTAGTTTGACTCTAGTGGGACCCACACACTAGTTAGACATGGCCCACATGATATTAATTTTAGTCCACATGATAGAAATATTTTAGTTAGAGGTTAGACTAATTATTATGGATAAGGTTAGTGTGATTAGAGACTTTAGAATGACTAATTTAGCCCCAACCAATTAGCCCTTTCATAATACTCATAGAATAGGTTAGTGGGGGCATTTTGGACCTTACCATAATAGGACAAATAGCCCCATATGGCCAGCCACTTTGGGAGAGGATAGGCTCAAGTTCATTTCATTATTCTCATCTACACTCTCTCTCTTGTTCTTCCCCAAATTCCTAGAGAGCAATCCCTAGCAATTTCTCCACCAAATCCTTCCATTTTGCTACCAAATCTTCTTCTTTCCTTCTCCATTCTAGCCAAGGAGGAAGCTACCCAAGTTTGGGAGGATTCAGAGCTCGTTCGTGTCCTTTTGGAATCTCTACGTGTCGGTGTCGCTCCGGGAAGGCTTTTCTTCGATTCGATCTACCGAGAGGTATAAATCCCTTCTCCTTTTCATTTTCTTATACATATAGATCTATTTTGAACCCATAGGAATGACCCCCATGGTTGTATCTCCATTTGTGTCCATTTCGTGTCCATTTGGAGGTCATAGGAGTGTCCTTTGTGTTGTGGTTGTGTCCATGTGGGAAAACCCCAAATTTGGACACACTATGTGTTGTTGTTATATATGAATAAATTATTACATGTTTAATCTCATATTTTTTGTATTGAAGATGTGTTCTATAGTGTCTCATATATATATATTAGTGTAGAGAGTGAGTTCTTGATATATTATGCTATATACTTGTGTTCTTTTGTCTCAAACTACCCAAATCCGTCATGATTTTTATCCACATTTTTAATTTCAGCCCTAACTTAGAAATATCATAACTTCTAGCTCAAAACTCAGTTTAATCTCCCATTTTTTTAAAAGAAGCATATTGAAGTTAGCTTTCCAAAAAACATATATTAATAGGCCTAATTCTTTCTGTAACTTTCTGGAGAATTATTTGAGTGTCAGCTGTACGAAAGACAAACGCGTTCTCGGTATTTTCGCGATTCCGGGAGTTTTCGAAAACGAAAACGCGATCCGTTTGAAGTTTTTGAAAGCTAACACATAGATCTATAACATACTTTAGTCCTAGATTTTAATTCATGCTGAGATGGTAGAGTATTGATTATTAGTAGGAGTTACTATTCGGCATATGCATTTTGTGCACCCTTATGTGTAATATAATGTTCTATTTGATTTTAACCCATGTTAATGTATATATATTATGTAATTAAATAGAGAATGCAAGCATAAGTAAATGTTTAAATAAATGATGTATGAGGTGTAAGTATCCTATCTAATGTAAGCATGTATAAGTATGGCTTGTAATGAATATGTAGGTTCCATAGTATGTAATGTATGGTGTATATAGTAGTGCAAGAGAATAAATGAATGATGAATGAATGCAAGCATGAATGTAATGTAATAATAGATGTAATGTATGCAATATACAAGTTAATGAGATGCAATGTTCTATGTTAACACAAATCCTATATTACCTTATGTACCCCTTACACTATGTAGACACTATCACACTTGACACTTTGTTCACTTACACTTTGACATTCTTTGATATGTATACACTATATATGCCCATTTAACCCTCACTTGCCCTTTTGCCATGTTCACATACACATACATAGCCTCCTAAATAAGTATTTATGAATATAGTTAACTTAGCTATGTATGTATATTGTATATATGTTAGCATATTGTGTTGTAATATATAAGTTTATATAACCATTTGAAATGTCATGATTATAGACCTAATGTTGAATACCAATATATGCATGTGTATATATGTGTAGACATATATAGCTTAAAGTAATAGATTACCTAGTGTATATCCAATGTGAATTCTTGCCTATTTGAGTATTGAATAATTGCATGCTATATAGAGTTGGGTGTATGTTGGCTTGTATAGCCTTGTATTGATGTATGCTTGCTAGGATAGTCTTGGTTAGGCCTAGTAAGACTTGCTGGGTTAGGACATGACCTTGTTTGACCTAGTTTGACTAGTGCAGTTGACCAGAGTTGGCCAAGGATTGACTTTGGCCTAGTTTGACCTAGATTCATGTAGAATGCATTGTAGTACTTTATATTACCATTCTGGACATGTTGTGACTTGTGCTGTTCTAATTAGGAGCCAGATACCTCTCCTCGGACAGTATCTTTACCTTGGACATTCAGATATCAGGCGAGTACATTCTCTGATCATTTCATATCCTGCTTAGAATTATTTTTTGCAGTAGATTACTTTACTTGTACTGTCGCGATGGTCACACGGATTAGTACTATATGGATCCTTTCTTGAGATGTTATCCTTAGGGAGCATCGGGTACTCTATGTTCTGTGCATTTTACTTACATGGCGTATCACTATGCTTCTTGGTTCATTTGATTACTTGTGACATGTACCCTTATGATCACAGAGTCTCTTGAATCTTACACTGTTGGGTAACCCCCAGAATCTCCATTTATAGGACATTCATGTATCACCCTTCGGGGGCCGTGCATGGAATCATATAACATAACCTGGCTGGATCCTTGTGTATTGATTGGGGGTACGGGGGAGTAGAAGTAGACATGTGAATAATACACCAGTAGTATCTTCTTTGAATCATTCCGTAGTGTCTTCACAGAATCATCCCAGGCCATTTACATGTTCATGTTGTACTCTGACTCACTAGCCACATGTTAGCTCTCTATTTATAGTAGATATTTCTATTACAGCTTACTCTCTCTGTTTACATACTGTATTTCTTTCAGTACCTGTATCTTACTTTACTGCATGATTATATTTTCTAACCTGCTATGATCTGTTGAGATGTACTGTACTCGCTTCAGTCCTGACTGGGCCCATTGATAAATTTTACAGATAGCTTGGAGGTTGCCTGCTAGCCTAGAGGAGACACATTAGAGGATGTTTAGATAGTTGTTTTATTGTTTGGAGTTGTATTTACTTTGTGGATTACTGTATATAAGTTTGAGGTGTATTTCTGGGTTTTTGTATCTTAGACACTTAGACTTCTATCTGTTGTATCTCTTTTTGATTTCATGTTTTATCTATCTTCCTTTATGCTCTACCTTAGATGTGATTGAGTTTACATTCTGCTTTGTCACCCCCATTCGGGGAGTATAAACTATTTAGTCTTATACTGTTAGATGCATTGAGACCTAGGACAGCGTTCTACCGCCGACACTGCAGCGTAGGCTGGACGTTGTTACGTACTCGTACCCTCACGGTGGGTGCGGGTCGTGACACCTTCCCAGATGCATCACTTATAACACCCACTTTTCTAAAATGAGGGTAATTTTAAACTTTTGTAAAAGTTTATTATTTAATAATAAGATTTATGATTTATGGAAATTTTAATTAATTTAATAATATTTAAAATTGGTGAATTATAATTTTGATGTGTTAGCTAGTGTATCCTAGAACTGTTGAGCCTAGAGACTAACCATGACCATGGGGACCTAACCATGTAATTAGAATGACTATTTACAACTTTTTAGGCTAAGGTTATTTTGGTCATTTTGTGACTTTTGAATTATTTAGGATTTTAATTAATTAGTGAATTTTAGATTATTTTAGTAATATTTAAATTGATGTATTATGATTTTGGTCATTTTTTATATTTTAATATTTTGGGAAAATTTTATATTTTTAATATTATTTTTATTGGATTTGTTTAGTCGGGTTTGAGTTTCGTCTCGTTCCGACTTGTATTGTGACCCGGGTAGCTTAAACTCTAGATGGGACCCAATATTAAGTTAAGCATGGCCCACAAAATCCAACATTTAAGTTAGTTAATTAAACTAATTTTTATCATGTTAGAATGGTTAAGTTAGACACTCAAAACTAGATCATTTTGACCCCAAACTTGAACCTAGTCTAGACTTAACCATATGAGACTAGAGAGGGGCAATTAGGACATTTCCCATTAGCCCTAATGGACTCTTTATGGCAGCCACCTTTAGGGGAGAATGATTCATTTCATTCATTACAATCTTGCCTCTTTTATTTTCCTTTTGTTCTTTCCTAATTTTAGAGAGCCTTCCCATTGATTTGATCTCCAAATCAAATCATTCCTTCACCAAACCTTCCCTCAATCATTCCCATTCTCCAAGGGAAGGGTGCTACCAAGGATTGGAAGAGGAGTGCAAGGAGGAGTGTCCACTTTGAGGGATCTTCGTATCGGAGCCGTGTCCTAAAAGATTTCATTGGGATTCCACTCCCAATAGGTAAAACCCATCCTCTAAATCAATTTTCTTTGCATATAAATTAGTTTTGAATCCGTAGGATCCATCCTCATGCATGTGTCCCATTTAAATTTAAATTTGAGGCCATTTGGAGCTCTCTTGAGGATTTTAGATGTGTCTTGTGTCCTACTTGATAGATCCCAAATTAGGACACCCCATGTGTATGTATGTATTATAATAGTTTAAATAGATATTTAAATTCAGTTTTAGAATGGTTAGAGAGTGGATTGATCTTAGTTAGAATGGTTAGAATGAGTTTCATTTGGATACCTATGTTTGTATCCAAGTATCTTGGCCTATATGTGTTCTTTTGTCCCAAAAAACTCAAATTCGTCATAACATTCATCCACGTTTTTATTAACCAAAGCAACTTAGAAATATCATAACTTTTAGCTTAGAACTTCGATTTATTTTCTGTTTTTTTAAAAGAACCATATCGAAGTTAGATTTCCAAATATATATTTTAATAAGCCAAATTCTTTCTGTAACTTTCTGTAGAATTATTTGAGTGTCAACTGTACGAAAGACGAATGTGTTTTGGTATTTTCACGATTTCGGAAGCTTCCGGACACGAAAATACGATCCGTTTGAAGTTTCGAAAAGCTAACACGAAGGACTACAACATACTTTAATCTTAGTATTTAGTAGAGGCCCAATTGGTACAGTATTGATTTTAAGTAGAAGAGTGACTATACGATATATGCATTTTGTGTAACCTATGAGCCTATGTAGTATGGATATTAAATGAATATAGAGTAAATAATACATGATATGTTAGATGAATAAAATGATATATATATATGATATATATCCTCTTTACATTAATGTATATATATGGTTGAATGCAAGCATGTAGGAATGCAATTAATATAATGTATGTAAGCAATGCATAAATGCATGAATGAAATAATGATATACAATGTATGCATGAAAGTATATAATGAATGCTAGATATGAATGCAAGGTATACATGTAATGATAGATATGAATACATAATATATATAAATAATATAATACAATATATAATGATAGCATGTATGGTAATGTAGAATATATCATGCAAGCATGTATATGTCCACTGTTTTTCCTTTTCCTTACATTTTCCTTCCCTTCCCTTTCTATTTCAATTTTTTCCCCATTTTTTCCTCTTCTATTTTTACATGTTGTATACAATGTATATAATGTATAGATGCATGTAAGTATGTAATATGCATGAATGAATGTCATATATGAATGAATCAATCAATCAAAGGTATAAGTAAAATATAATACATTGTAATGAATGTTAACATATATAATGTATAAAAGTATGTATGTAAATGTGCATGAATGTATATATCTATGTAACTATGTAAATATGCATGATGTAACATATGCCTATATATATAAATATGTATGTAATGTGGATATGCATGTATGTATGAAGGTATGTATTTATATATATTATCTATTTTATATTATGCATTATTGTGGTTCACATTGTCTTGTGATTGTGTGAGTGCTAGCCTAGGCTTGGTTAGGCCTAGTGAGACTTGTTAGACTTGTTTGGGCTAGGACTTGACCTAGTTGACCTAATTTGACTAGTGTGGTTGACTAGAGTTGACCAAGTGTTGACTTTAGTCTAGTTTGACCTAGACAGCATGTAGAAGTATTGTACATTTCATTTATCATCTCTCGTATACATCTTGACCTGTCTTGCTCTAAATAGGACTATGTGGCTTCAGTTTGGACATCTATACCTATCAACTGTTCAGGTTATCAGGCGAGTACATTATTTGATCATTTCATATCTTGTTTAGGACTATATTTCCTGCTTTAGATTATTCTACTTGATGCTGACACGTTGGTAACACGGATTAGTACTATATGGATCCCTTCATGAGATGTTATCCCTCTCAGAAGCATCAGATACTCTTGTCTCGTGTGTTTTACTTACATCATGTATCTCTTGCTTCTATTATCATGAATCTTCGAGAATCAGCTAGTGACTCATGTACTCTCATGATCACCGAGCCTTCACGAATCTATTCATGAATCACCCTTTATGGGCAATATAGTATAATCATGAATCTTAACGTAACTTGACTTGATCCTTGTGTATTGATTGGTTATAGGGGAGTATAAATAAACATGTGGATAATTCCAAGTAGTGTAATCATGAATCAATTCCGTAGTGTAATCATGAATCAGTCCCTAGCCATTCACATATTTGTTATGTACTCTGAATCACTAGCACTCTCTCTCTTTTATATATCATAGATATTTACTTACAGTCTCTCTTTTATATTATGCTATTCTTCAGTTCCTATATTTTATTCTCTAGCATGATTATATTTTCTTTCCTGCTATAACTTGTTGAGATATATTGTGCTCGCTCCCGTCCTGACTGGACCTGTTGATAAATTTTACAGATAGCTTGAAGGTTACTTGCTAGCCTAGAGGAGACACAGTAGAGGTCGGAGTAGCTAGCTAGAGTTTTCTTATTTATTTTCAGTTGTCTCGAGTTGTATTTACTTTATGGATTACTGTATTTGAGATTTGGGACATTAAATGGATTTGTGATATCTTACACACTTAGACTTCTATCTACTTGTATCTCTTTGTGGATTTCAGTTTTATCTATCTTTTTATCGTATTCTACCTTAGATGTGATTGAAACTGTATTCTGCTATGTCACCTCCATTCGGAGTGTATATACTGTACAGGTACCTTATATTGTTAGATGATTGACCTAGGACAGCGTTCTACGGCCGACACTGCGGCGTAAGCTGGACGTATCCACTTCTTGTGCCCTTACTCTAGGGTGCGGGTTGTGACACATTTTTAGTGGTGGCCCATGCAAGTCGAGTTTATATAGTGGTATTCGAACTAGAGTATCACTACAGCCTGCAGTAGGATTAGAATATATTTTTGAAGGTATTCAATCACAGTTAGGCCTCCTTGAGAGATTCATGGGACGACCCTTGAGAATCTTATTTTAACTTTGATTTAAAATTTATTTTTCTCCTGATTTGATTTACCTTTACTTTCTGTTATTGAACTTTATTTCGATGGATTATTGTTGAATTTTGAATCTTGATGTTAGTGGTTGAATTTGAGTCTGTATTTATATCATTTTTGATAGATTATTGTTGAATTTTGAATCTTGATGTTAGTGGTTGAATTTGAGTCTGTATTTATATAATTTTTGATGGATTATTGTTGAATTTTGAATCTTGATGTTAGTTGTTGAATTTGAGTTTTTATTTATATGTATATATACATTTTTTTGGAATTAAGGTATAACCTGATAACATACTTGATAAGGACAGTGAGAAACGTAAAAGTCTACTTTATTATGGAATTTAAAATTTATTGCAGTTATATTTGCTAGCATGACAAGGACGTAGAGCCTGATGTAGCTATACTTATCTTAGTTATAAAATCTAGATTTTCTTGCAGCCATACCGGATGGCGTGGTAAGAATTCTAGATAACATGATTATAGGGTGTATGCCTTATTATGGACTCTATCGTTTATTGCAGCTATGCTTATTGGCGTGGCAGAATTCTGACAACATAATTTCAGGAAGACGCATATGATTATCAGATTATATCTCTGAAGCTTTTTTTTAAAAAAAATAATCATCTCTACCTTGTATTTCAGCCTTAAAAAAATTGTTTCTTCATCACTTAACTTAGGAGTAGGAGTAGCTTTAGCTGTTATTATGAACCTTTATGTAACTTCTTGCTATGAATTTCTTCATAATACAATAAATTGATGATTTTGCTAGACCTTATCTGGATTTGATATTATAGCTCTGGTTTCAGAATGGTTCCTTCTTGCCATCATTCTTGTATCAACTTTATATATATATATATATATATATATATATATAGTGGACACAGACACCTTGCCTGACACGTATACATGCTACACTTTGATTACCAACCTATCTAAATGCACATTAATATGTTTTTGATGTTAAATTCTCAAAACCCCAATATCTCTGACATAATACAGTATCAGAGACTAGTTCACTATTTTTTTTCAGTTTAAATTCGTAATTTAAATATAAATTTCATATTATTAGTTGTTGTTTACATCACTGCACATGTATGTTATATATAGGGTTTCAATTCTTAAAGAAATTGGTTAAGTTTTATGTTTGAATTTGTCAAATCTGAGACTGTGTGCATATTAACCCTTTAACACTGGATTCTAAGTGATTAGTTTAATTTGCAGTTTTTAAATGTAATGTTTTGAGCCATATACATTGTTGTATGTAGGGATATAATGTTAGGTTTCATACTCTTACATGTTAGGTTGTGGTTGTGGTGAACATTGGGTTGGTTTTGATGTTCGAATTTCTCTAAAATTCTGAAACTGAATACATGTTAACATTTTTCACATTGATTTTAAATATTTAGTTCAATTTCAGATTTAATATGTAATGTTAAACTGAACTGAATGATTGAACCCTTCATTTTAAGTTATAACCCCTGTACTCTTGACACTCTACACTAATGTACACGAACGTTCACAACTGCCACGTAAACCTAACCCTTCATCTCTATGTTATGTTCATATATCTATATAGGTATATATATCTATATATATAGTTTATACATACATGTTATAATGTATACAGATACATAACTAAATCTCTACCTCTCTATACATATAGATATATGTATATATATGGTTAGCCATGCATGTTATGAGTAAATAGGTTGTGCATTATAGATTGTTTAACCAATATGCCATGAGTAGTGTAACTTGATAGCTATTGTTTTGAAACCCAAATCCTCCTATATACTTTCATGTATATTTCACACACACACACACACACACACACACACACACACACACACACACACGCACACACACACACACACATGTCTACTATCTAAACCTATGAATATGTCCATATACACCCATACACACACTAACCACATAACCTTTACATAATGCTAGCTTTTCCCCTTATAACACTCTCTCTATATATATATATTGTGATTGGATTTTAATGCTCGATATTTGTGCTTTAAATTTTGATTTTGATTATGCCTTAAAGCCTTGATGATTTGTTATTTCTGTATCTTTTCCAGTTTAACACCCCTGATTGCTCATAAGTTTTGATACCCTATGATTGTTTTGGCCTAGTGTAACTAGTATACCTAGATGAGACTTACACTACCACCGTATGCCATGACCATGTATGTCATTCTTTTAAATTGTATGATTTAGGTAAGTTCTGAGACTTTGATTGTTGGAGATGAGACTCTAGAAGAAGTACGACCATCTTAATTTCGAGGACAATTTTCTAAGGAGGGTAGACTTGTAACACCCACTTTTCTAAAATGAGGGTAATTTTGAACTTTTGTAAAAGTTTATTATTTAATAATAGGATTTATGATTTATGGGAATTTTTAATTAATTTAATACTATTTAAAATTGGTAAATTATAATTTTGATGTGTTAGCTAGTGAACCCTACAACTGTTGAGCCTAGAGATTAACCATGACCATGGGGACCTAACCATGTGATTAGAATGACTATTTACAACTTTTTAGGCTAAGGGTATTTTGGTCATTTTGTGACCTTTGAATTATTTAGGATTTTATTAATTGGTGAATTTTAGATTATTTTAATAATATTTAAATTGATGTATTATAATTTTGGTCATTTTTCATATTTTAATATTTTGGGAAAATTTTATATTTTTAATATTATTTTTATTGGATTTGTTTAGTCGGGTTTGAGTTTCGTCTCGTTCCGACTTGTATTGTGACCCGGGTAGCTTAAACTCTAGATGGGACCCAATATTAAGTTAAGCATGGCCCACAAAACCCAAAATTTAAGTTAGTTAATTAAACTAATTTTTATCATGTTAGAATGGTTAAGTTAGAGACTCAAAACTAGATCATTTTGATCCTAAACTTGAACCTAGTCTAGACTTAACCATATGAGACTAGAGAGGGGCAATTAGGACATTTTTCATTAGCCCTAATGGACACTTTATGGCAGCCACCTTTAGGGGAGAATGATTCATTTCATTCATTACAATCTTGCCTCTTTTATTTTCCTTTTGTTCTTCCCTAATTTTAGAGAGCCTTCCCATTGATTTGATCTCCAAATCAAATCATTCCTTCACCAAACCTTCCCTCAATCATTCCCATTCTCCAAGGGAAGGGTGCTACCAAGGATTGGAAGAGGAGTGTAAGGAGGAGTGTCCACTTTGAGGGATCTTCGTATCGGAGCCGTGTCCTAAAGGATTTCATTGGGATTCCACTCCCAATAGGTAAAATCTATCCTCTAAATCGATTTTCTTTGCATATAAATTAGTTTTGAATCCGTAGGATCCATCCTCATGCATGTGTCCCATTTAGATTCAAATTTGAGGCCATTTGGAGCTCTCTTGAGGATTTTAGATATGTGTCTTGTGTCCTACTTGATAGATCCCAAATTAGGACACCCCATGTGTATGTATGTATGATAATAGTTTAAATAGATATTTAAATTCAGTTTTAGAATGGTTAGAGAGTGGATTGATCTTAGTTAGGATGGTTAGAATGAGTTTCATTTGGATACCTATGTTTGTATCCAAGTATCTTGGCCTATATGTGTTCTTTTGTCCAAAACAACTCAAATTCGTCATAATATTCATCCACGTTTTTATTAACCAAAGCAACTTAGAAATATCATAACTTTTAGCTTGGAACTCTGATTTATTTTCCGTTTTTTTAAAAGAACCATATCGAAGTTAGATTTCCAAATATATATTTTAATAAGCCAAATTCTTTCTGTAAATTCCTGTAGAATTATTTGAGTGTCAACTGTACGAAAGACGAACGTGTTTTGGTATTTTTACGATTTCGGGAGCTTTCGGACACGAAAATGCGATCCGTTTGAAGTTTCGGAAAGCTAACACGAAGGACTACAACATACTTTAATCTTAAATTTTAGTAGAGTCCCAATTGGTACAGTATTAATTTTTAGTAGAAGAGTGACTATACGATATATGCATTTTGTGTAACCTATGAGCCTATGTAGTATGGATATTAAATGAATATAGAGTATATAATACATGATATGTTAGATGAATAAAATGATATATATATATATAATATATTCTCTTTACATTAATGTATATATATGGTTGAATGCAAGCATGTAGGAATGCAATTAATATAATGTATGTAAGCAATGCATAAATGCATGAATGAAAGAATGATATACAATGTATGCATGAAAGTATATAATGAATGCTAGATATGAATACAAGGTATACATGTAATGATAGATATGAATGCATAATATATAAATAATATAATACAATATAAAATGATAGCATGTATGGTAATGTAGAATATATCATGCAAGCATGTATATGTCCATTATTTTTCCTTTTTCTTACATTCCCTTTCCATTTCAATTTTTTCCCCATTTTTTCATCTTCTATTTTTACATGTTGTATACAATGTGTATAATGTATAGGTGCATGTAAGTATGTAATATGCATGAATGAATGTCATATATGAATGAATGAATCAATCAAAGGTATAAGTAAAATATAATGCATTGTAATGAATGTTAACATATATAATGTATAAAAGTATGTATGTAAATGTACATGAATGTATATATCTATGTAAATATGTAAATATGCATGATGTAACATATGCCTAAATATATAAATATGTATGTAATGTAGATATGCATGTACGTATGAAGGTATGTATTTATATATATTATCTATTTTATATTATGCATTGTTGTGGTTCACATTGTCTTGTGATTGTGTGAGTGCTAGCCTAGGCTTGGTTAGGCCTAGTTGACCTAATTTGACTAGTGTGATTGACTAGAGTTGACCAAGTGTTGACTTTAGTCTAGTTTGACCTAGACAGCATGCAGAAGCAATGTACATTTCATTTATCATCTCTCGTATACATCTTGACCTGTGTTGCTCTAAATAGGACTCTGTGGCTTCAGTTTGGACCTCTATACCTATCAGGTGTTCAGCTTATCATGCGGGTACATTATCTGATCATTTCATATCTTGTTTAGGACTATATTTCCTGCTTTAGGTTATTCTACTTGATGCTGACACGTTGGTAACACAGATTAGTACTATATGGATTCCTTCATGAGATGTTATCCCTCTCGGGAGCATCAGATACATTTGTCTTGTGTGTTTTACTTACATCATGTATCTCTTACTTCTATTATCATGAATCTTCGGGAATCAGCTAGTGACTCATGTACTCTCATGATCACTGAGCCTTCACGAATCTATTCATGAATCACCCTTTATGGAAATGTAGTATAATCATGAATCTTAATGTAACTTGACTTGATCCTTGTTTATTGATTGGGGATGGGAGAGTATAAATGAACATGTGGATAATTTCAAGTAGTGTAATCATGAATCAATTTTGTAGTGTAATCATGAATCAGTCCCTAGCCATTCACATGTTTATCCTCTACTCTGAATCACTAGCACTCTCTCTCTTTTATATATCATAGATATTTACTTACAGTCTCTCTTTTACATTATGCTATTCTTCAGTTCCTGTATTTTATTCTCTAGCATGATTATATTTCCTTTCCTGCTATGACTTGTTGAGATGTATTGTGCTTGCTCCCGTCCTGACTGGACCTGTTGATAAATTTTACAGATAGCTTGAAGGTTACTTGCTAGCCTAGAGGAGACACAGTAGAGGTCGGAGTAGCTAGCTAGAGTTTTCTTATTTATTTTCAGTTGTCTCGAGTTGTATTTACTTTATGCATTACTGTATTTGAGATTTGGGACATTAAATGGATTTATGATATCTTACACACTTAGACTTCTTTCTACTTGTATCTCTTTGTGGATTTCAGTTTTATCTATCTATCTTTTTATCGTATTCCACCTTAGATGTGATTGAAACTGTATTCTGCTATGTCACCTCCATTCGGAGTGTATATATACTGTACAGGTACCTTATATTGTTAGATGATTGACCTAGGGCAGCGTTCTACCGTCGACACTGCGGCGTAGGCTGGACGTACCCACTTCTCGTGCCCTTACTCTAGGGTGCAGGTCGTGACATCACTATCGATAATGAAACCACATATCCCTGATGGCAACGTCAAGATTGGAGTTGTGGTCAACCTCTTCTTCAACTCATCAAAAGTGGCCTGACACTCCTCGGTCCAAATAAACTCCACGTCCTTCCTGGTGAGTCTAGTCATCGGCGCTGCAATTAAGGAGAAGTCCTGAATGAAATTTTGGTAGTAGCCTGCCAGATCTAAAAAGCTTCGAATCTCGACAACTGAGCTCGACGTGGACCAAGAATCAACTGCTGAAATCTTCTTTAGATCCACTGAGATACCCTTCTCGGTCATAACATAACCCAAAAACTCTACCTGCCCCAGGAAGAACTCACACTTCGACAGCTTCCATAGAGTTGCTCCTTTCTGAGAGTCTCAAGCACAATTCTCAAATGCTCCTTGTGCTCCTCCAGCGTCTTTGAGTAGATCAAGATATCATCTATGAAGACCACCATGAACTTGTCAAGGTACTGATGGAATACATTGTTCATCAAGTTCATGAATACCGCTGGGACGTTTGTCAACCCAAATGGCATAACAGTGAAATCGGACTGGCCGTACCGAGTCTAAAAAGCCATCTTCGGAATGTCCTCCCTCTTCACCTTCAGCGGAAGGTAACCGGACCTTAAGTCTATCTTCAAAAATACCTTCGTGCCGCTCAACTGATCAAACAAGTCATCAATCCTCGGCAACGGGTACTTGTTCTTGATAGTGAGGTTATTGAGCGCTATGTAGTTGATACACATGCATATCGTCCCATCCTTCTTCGGTACAAATAGAATAGAAGCGCCACAAGGTGAAGAATTGGATCTAAGAAAACCCTTGTCCTACAGCTTGTCGACTTGCTTCTTCAACTCTGCCAACTCGCTGTTGTTGATCCTATAGACATATTGCGAGATAGGCTCAGTGCCCGGCACCAAGTCTATAAAGAACTCAATATCCCTATCTGACGGCATTCTCGGCAACTCATCAGGGAAAACATCCAAGAATCCTGTTATCAATGGATGTTGCAACTCCTGCCCCTCTAACATAGCTCCACAGAAACCATCTCTCGGCTCAGCTGCTCCCCTGGCAAACTCGAACTCTTGCTCTCCCTGACGGTCTAAACAAAACTCTGCCTCCTCTACTGTATATACTAGAATGGTGCCTGCTCAACCAATCCATACCGAGTACCATATCGTAGCTCGAAAGCGGTATTACGAGCAAACACGCACTCAAATCCTGGCCTTCCAGTGTAACTATCCGTCCCTTGCAAATATAATTAACCAGGATAATATGCCTTCCCCGGTCATAATCTTGCAAGTCCTACCCAGAGGTTCAGGAATAATATTGTGTCTAAGAGAAAAAGAGACAGATACAAAACTGTGTGTAGCACCAGAGTCAAACAAAGCTAATACAAGAAAGGAATCGAGAAGAATAGAACCTGCCACCATATTTTCTACGGGCTCGGTCCTCCTCGATGGTCAGTACGAACGCTCTGCCTTGGGGTGCTCCCCTCTGATGTTGGGCGAAGTGCTGCTGATGGGTCGAAAGTGGTGGGCCCTCAGCTGAATAGCAGGTCCCGATGGAGCTCTAGCAGGAGGTGCTCTAGCCTGACCTCCCTAAGCAGGAAGAGTAGGACAATCCTTCAACTGCTGGTCAGATGCTCCACAGAACAGACAAGTGCCCAACCTTTTCCTACAGACTTCCCGGGTGTGCCCTGGCTTCCTACAGAAGGCACACTGAGGAACCTGCTTCTGTACCTACTGAGGGATGCACATGTGCTGGTGCATGGTATTGCTGATGCTGATGCTAATGCTGTTGGTGGAATGGCCTCTACTGAATCTGAAGATACTTGGCCGGTCCTGCTACTGGAACTAGTCCCAATAGCATTGCTGCTCCTCTTGGGCCTGTGATCCAAGTCCTCATCTGCGATCTGAGCGTCGATCAGGATATCCTCAAATATCGTTGTACGAGGACCAAACGTACGAGATCTGACTCCCTGGTTCAGTCCCCTCCTGAACTTGTAAGCCTTCTCCCCAGCATACCGAACCATGCCCTTGACGAACCGGCTCAAGGCAAAAGAACTCAGTTGCATACTCGTCAACTGACAAGTTCCCTGCACTAGTCCTATGACTGGCCCTCCAGCGCACTGAGAGCCACGTCATGAAAAGAATTTCTCCTTGAATAGCCTCTTAAAGGTATCCCACATCAGAGCCGTCACTGTCAGTCGAGGGTCTGGGCTGTACCAAGTCAGAGTATCATGACCCGCACCCAATATTTGGGCATAAACCGTGTATATGCCTAGCCTATGCCGCAAGTCGGCGGTAGAACATTGTAACAATATGATGAACAACCACGCAATAAAGATATATCCGCATGGGAAATCAACAACTCAATATCACAACTTGGCATCTAGAAGATGAAATAAATAGAACCGTCTCATAATAGAAATGTATGATATCTAAAGCCAAAAGTAATCTCAACTACATGTCTCAAATCAACTCAAATATCCAGTATAATGTCTCAGTACTAAATAAAATATCTAAGAAAGTGTAGCAGGATCAGATGTTAGCGTACTCCACCTGATATGCAAAGGTTCGTCTCTACTACATCTCCCAAGTACGGGCCATACTGGTCAGGACACACGACCTCTTCGCAATCACCTAAAATTTGTTTGGTTACCCAGTCAGGATAGGAATGAGTACAATTCACTGAATGTAGTTTCAATATATGAAAATGACTATATAACAGAGGTTAGCCTTTAGGCATATGATTTAGAAAATAAATGAAGAAAAACAGAATAAAAGTAAATATCGAAAGCAGTAAATAAAATACAAAAAAATACTCACCGACTGACCGACTAAAGTACCTTTGATATGTGATCCGGTCTCGAGACAATTACACGACACTGTCTACAATATCTATACTATATAAAGTAACACGGTCTACACGGTAGACTGTAATAAAGAAACATTGTCTACACGGCAGAAATATCATAATAATCACTGTCTATACGGTATACACGGTATAATGGTCAGATCACACATCTTTGGTACTTCACCTCCCCCGATACGACAAAAATATAATCAACATAAAGACTGAAATCACATCTCTACCGACTAACAATGATGTATAGTAATGATCAATACTGAAAAGAACCAATAAATTGTACTCGCCTGGCGTCCTGAGCAGCTGGCACGGTTCAGTGTCCAAACGAGGTCCAAATAACCTATTAAGGAATTAACATTAGAAAAATTGGGTTTACATCAAAAATAGGTTTTCTAACTTCTAAGTCAATTCCTAGGCCAATTTAAAACCTACCTATTTGTATTCATAGTACCCATATCCTACCCTTGACACTACCCTTCATGACTTCTAAGTATTAGATTATCGTTTATGGTACACATTCCTTAAATATGCCATAATTCCCTTTTTCCTTAACTCCCTGTTAACATTCCTGACTAGTGCTACAGGACATACTTGCACATATTATCCCAGTAGTTACTGATACCCTAAGTTCAGGTGTAGCACTTATCCCCATGCTATACCCTTCGACCTGTCCATAAGTCTAACCATCTTTTAGATAGTTATGTTGGTTCCTTAGTTAGCCTATTGGTATCTTCACAGGATTTGGGAATAGGAACACACTCTCTATGTGACTTACCCCACTATCATGTCGTGGTGTGTGCCAAGAATAACTAGAGCTCGATTGTCACTCTCCTAATGGAACCCATGTATCCTCCTTATCACCCCCTTCAGTAATTACCTGGATTAAGAAATAATTCACAGTACATCAGTCCTCTTCATGACCTGCTGTACACTTGTCACCTCTGATATCAGAGTGTTGCCCATAGCAGTATTCATTTGATATGGAGAACCACCTCTAGCCATGTACCAATCTAAGTTTCCTATCATACTGGTACAGCCTGAGGTTACAGGTCACCATTAAACCTGTCCTACATGGCCATGGCCTGCCCCAATAGCCTAGGTATTAACTTGACTGCAATTTCAGCCTCTACCTAAATTTCCTGAGGACAAACCTGTGATACCCTGTGATATGTATAACAAGTATAGGGTTGAAACCCTTTGCTAACCCCAAGGCAGGTTCCTAGATGTTCAGGATATTCGAGTAGGGATTTATACTAGGCTACTACTGGGTTATTTCCCATGTGAGGTAGAAATAGATTTTTTTGTACAACCTACATGTTTCAGTCTTCCTCCTCTCTATTGGTTATGCCTGTCCATCAGTAATAGACCTGATACACTTGTTCAGGAAGTTGGTCACTCGAGTATGGTGTGGATGGGTATTCAGAAGTGGTCTTTAGCCTGCTTATAGGATAGCTGATATGCTCTGAATTATTCAGACACACCTGAGCTCATTGGCAAGTAAGGGTTATCAAGATCCCCTGCATCCATGATAACCACCCCTCAGTAATTGGACCAAGCTAATGCAACACAGGTCGATTTGTACCATTATTGAGTAGGAATGCAACTAACCTACCATTTACTACTAACTATTAACACAGTAACAAGATCGACTCTTAAGATTTGAGTGATTCTCAGGTACCTTACTTCAAGGCCTGATATCAAGATCATCCTTATACCTACATTAACCTGATACACAGTCCTTAGCTATCAGCATCCTGGCTTATTGGCCTAACCCCTATTGTACAGAGCAACTCTAGATGGTTTAGCCCATTTATGAATGGTAGAGGATCTATGTATCTTAAGATTTATAGGCCATAGTGTTCTAGTAGTAGAGTATCTCCCTTAAAACCATCCCTGATGCTCCTGTACACAACCTGGTACAGTTTATAGGCTGATAGTAGGTTACCATCTAATATTCCTAGTAAACTGGTCACCCTCCAGTCCTAGGCTTTTGCTAGGTCTGTGTACTAGGTAGTAGTCCCTGGTGGTTTAGGTTTTGATCTCCATGATGTGTCCTTGTTATTAGTTATCATCTGAAATTAAGGAAGTTCAAATACCAAACCAATGGGTATTGAGGAAGAGTTCCCCTGTCTGGGTTCAATGGATTTCAAGGATGGTTTAATCGGGTGGGGCTTGATCTACCACAAGTATGGCTCGGCCCCTAGGTTTTTAGGGTATTCTATAGTAAGGATTATAGGTACATTGGTCTTGGTCTTACTTGGTACGGTCACCATGCTATCCATACTCCCCATGCCACCATTGATGGGTTTGACATGGTACTAAAACTCTATGGGGTACTCCTATGGTACTATTCAGGTTATAAATCAAACACTTACACTACCCCTCTCTCCTCGTTCTCTAGTGAATACAGAGGATAATAATTTGACTAATTTATAGTAGAGAAAACTCACCTGTCTGACTTTGTAGGAGTCTCGAACTTGCTCTTCCCTTTGGCAGTTGATGCAGAACTATTATGGTTTGTAAGAGTCTCAGGGATCGGCAAGTTCCTATATATATCTATAATGTCTAGGTCGGTCAAGTGTTATCAGATAAGGGGAAACAAATTTGAATTTGGATTTAGTGAGATCAACTCTCACAAGGATTTATATTTAGGAGGATGGGTATTATCCTTTGCGAGTTTAATAGGCAGGGGTTTGAAAGAGGGTCAGTTCGTATGGAATTCAAACTGAAGTTTTGATATTTGAATCCCAAATTTGCATTTTGGTCCTTGACTTTACATATATTTCTAATTGTTACCATAACTAATAATGTTTTAAAGGAAGGGTATTAGAAAAAGTTTTTAGTAAAAAAAATATGGAAATTTGATCAAGGGACTTACACAGAGCGATATCAAAGAGATGACTAGCTGTTGCTAACACCCGCAGCCCCTCTAGAATCTGGGCTAACTCCAAACTCCTCTCAATATCCTCTAGCCAGTCATCGGCATAAAGGATCCCCTCCGTCCCCTTGAACTCTCGAAGGAACATCTTCTTGAAATCCATCACTGAGCCAGGCCTTGCCTGCTGCTGCTGCAACTGGTGGGCGGGAGCACCCTGAGTCTAAACAACAGCCACCTTCTCCATGGCGGTGAGTGCCAACTGGTGCGCACTCACGATACTCTATCGTAGAACATTCGCCTGTCACTGTTGAGCCTCAACCTGTGCTCACTATGCCTCCATCATCTGCTGGAAGAGTACGAATATTTGAGTGGCGTCGGTCGGTAGCGTAGGTGGAGGGGGAAGAGTCTCCGACAGAACGAGTACAGGCCTCTGGATCGGTGGATGAAGACCCCCAGGTGCTGTTGTCACTCCTTCCTGAATGGTAGGGACAGTAAGGACAACCTCCTGAACTGCAGCTCCCTCAGCCGGAGAAATAGGTCGCGAAGTAGCAGACCTCTCCGATCCTGCACCGGGTCCAGCGGTCTGAGCTCTAGTCTTCGTCATCCTGAAGACAGATTCAGGCAAAGAGATCAATATGGCATAAGATAAGATATCATCAAGTAAGGACAATTAAATTCAAAAATGTAAGAAAAGTTGTCATGGCAATCAAAGATTGGAAATTTTTGTAATATGAGATTGAATAACTCCTATCATAACCTAGAACCTAGATCCTAATAGCAGTCTCGTAATCAGTACTCTAAGTCGAGCACCATTACGAATTCGTACTAGTTGCGACTCAGACCTGCATCGGCCATCATAAAATTGTGTCACGACCCGCACCCGGTTTAGGGATATCTGCTGGAAGAGTACGAACATTTGAGTGGCGTCGGTCGGTAGCGTAGGTGGAGGGGGAAGAGTCTCCGACAGAACGAGTACAGGCCTCTGGATCGATGGATGAAGACCCCCAGGTGCTGTTGTCACTCCTTCCTGAATGGTAGGGACAGTAAGGACAACCTCCTGAACTGCAGCTCCCTCAGCCGGAGAAATAGGTCGCGAAGTAGTGGACCTCTCCGATCCTGCACCGGGTCCAGCGGTCTGAGCTCTAGTCTTCGTCATCCTGAAGACAGATTCAGGCAAAGAGATCAATATGGCATAAGATAAGATATCATCAAGTAAGGACAATTAAATTCAAAAATGTAAGAAAAGTTATCATGGCAATCAAAGATTGGAAATTTTTGTAATATGAGATTGAGTAACTCCTATCATAACCTAGAACCTAGATCCTAATAGCAGTCTCGTAATCAGTACTCTAAGTCGAGCACCATTACGAATTCGTACTAGTTGCGACTCAGACCTGCATCGGCCATCATAAAAATGTGTCACGACCCGCACCCGGTTTAGGGACACGAGCACGTGAGTTCTTCCAGCCTACGCCGCAGTATCGGTGGTAGAACGCTGTATAGGTCATATGTAACATCTAACATCAATAATATAGAATGTAAACTGATCATCTTTGCACGGAGGAATATATATGACATAACTCAATCACATGAATCTAAAGGAAGATAAGCACGAATATGATAGAAGATAAAGAGTGAAATAATAGTTTGAAATAGTAGCGGAGTCACAAACACACAAGTTCAGAATTAAAGACATAATACAAATCCCAAAATAAATACTACAGACCCAAAGTATCAAATCTGGAATACAAGTCTAGTAAAGCCTAACTAAACTAAGTCACTAGCGGCGGTGCGTCCTCTACGAGCACCGGCTCCACAGGCAAGTCCTGATCAAAGTCACCATCTATCCAAAACTCGTAGAAGGTTATGCAATCAGCATCTAAGTCCTCTAAAAATAGTTATCCAGTCAGGATTGGAGCGAAGTTCAAACGCCAACAACAGTTCCATTAAATTGACAAATACTATAAAAAATACATTTATAATGGAATACATGACAGAATATCAAGACTGGAAAGTAAGAAGTGCAAGGTAAACTGAATATCATGTCATCGTGTGAAAATATATAGTGAAATTGGAATGTAAACTGATACAGGTAAATCTGAGTACAATATAAATATAAACGGTGCCTTGAGATATTAGAGCGTTACATGATCGGCTTGGGTCCAGATCAGGCTGTTCTATTTTCTCGGCTATGCATAAGTACGAGTATAGAGGATCAGACCGGCCATAATGGAAAGCTATGCACAAGTAGTATCAGGTCAGGCTATACCCTACGTGTGGCGAAGGTGAGCTATGTACAAGTAGTAAACAAGTAGGGTATTGATCACGTAATCTCTAATAACTTTAATCTCCCAAATAGTATAATGGATCCAACTATGGTACGTCATGACACGAGATTCAAAGAGTAGGGGGCCAGCCCACTCCCAAATTGGTGTCTATACAAGTACAAGGAACAATATCGAACAAGTACCAATATACCTAGGTTAATCGGGAAATAACATTCTTATGACAGGATCCAACGTATACTAGTCCGTGTATCCTTCATGTCGAGAATCAAGTAAAACACTACAACTAAATAGATATAGAAAATATCAAAGCAATAAAAACTATCAGAGAATGTACTCGCTTGTATTCCAGAGCAGTCAATATGAATAGAGGCTCAAAGTGGAGTCACAAGACCTATAGATAAGATTTACATATGTTAAATGGAGTTTAATAGTGTTAAACATGCTTTCTAGTGCATGATATAAAATCTAGGTCAAGTTTGACTCACAGTTGACGTTTGGTCAACTGGTCAACCCTGGTCAAACCCTAGTCAAATCTAGGTCAAATATTGACTCAAGGTTGACTTTCAGTCAAATTGGTCATTCTTGGTCAACCTTGGTTAGGTTATCCCCTTTCAAGTCCTTACCTTCCTATAAACATCCTATAGCCTAACATTACCATGTATATTGTTTTCCATAAAGAAATTCTCTTTATTTGTTGTGTTTCTGAGAAAATTACAACTGTAGGAATCCGATCTAGAAGACGATCGCTTTATCCCTTGGACTATGCGAAGAAGAAAAGCTCTCAAAATTTTGACAGTAGATATCAATGTATCTGTACAATGAATGAGAAAAAGAACTCTATTTATAGAGTCAAAACAGTAACTGAAAAGATAACTACCTCACCACTGGTGCACTTGAAAAGTCACGCAGACTCTAAATACACGCAGGGTGAATGAGTAGTTACTGGACGTGGCCCGTAACTGTTGGACACATGGCATCAGTGCATGGGTCGTATGCAAGTTACTGGGCACGCGAGAGAGAGATCGGTGGCATGGCTGCCACGTACTCCAGTTGAAATGAAATCCACGCTGACTTGCTGAAGGCAAAAATCCACGCAGATTCATTGACGCAGACTCGTTGAAGGCGAAATCCACGCAAGCTTTGAAGAAGAATACTTCAGAATTCACGCAGGCTTTGAGAAGAATAACTCAAAAGTCACGCAATGTTTTGAGGAAGGAGAAGATTCAGAATCCACGCAAACCGCCAGCTGTCTTGATTTGGCACGCTTCATCTGACACAAAATCTCTGACATTGATTATATTGTCAGCTGCATTAAATGAAGATAAGACCCAAAGTTACGCCAACTTGGTGAAGAGTGAGTCTTGCTAAGGAAGATTGCAAAAGACGGCTGTGATCTCTCGAGTTCTGTGCATACGTGGCATACGAGGAGACGTTTCTCGACTGTTGTGTTGTCGGTCATTATGATTCTGACGTATGGCTGAGCTGTCTCTGCGTGACTTCTAAAGAAAATGGCCAGGCAGAACTTAGCGTATCTTTTGTGCTGCTTCTTGGATCACTCTGCGTGACTTGTTCTGATCAACTCAGCGTGACTTCATTTTTGAGGCCTACAAAACCCCCTTCAAAGTTTTCGAAAAATGATAAAATATTTTCGAAATACTTTGAAACAGAGATGATGAAATGAGTTAAAGTCACGCTGAGATGACTCCAAAATTTTTTCGGAAGTCGAAAAGACTTCGAAGTTCTTTGAAAATATCAAATGAACTTATTAAATGTCATAATGACTCTTCGTTCTCCGAGACTGATTGCGTCCAATTTATGGTGGAATATGAACTGTCGACGAGATCTGTTATATAAACAGGAAGAGATTCTCAGTTTTGACATTCATCTCTCGAAAATATGACCCCAAAAGGAAGCAGCCGAAGAGGAAGCACGTAAGTTGGGCTTTTGTTCCATAGTGACCCCATTTTTGGGGGCAAAGAACCCGAACCTGTCGTCATCGAGCTCAAGGACGACTCCACGCAGTTAGCCAAGAATCTCTTGAGCTACTTTGGATTGGATGGCTCGTCTTCTTCTGATGGGCGGAGCCTTATGGAGAAGCGTGAAATGCTCGAGACTCTGTTGCATCGCCTGGGAGTTAAGAGCGTAGAGGAGTTAGGCATCAAACTTAGCCGCTCTGGAAAATAGAGCATAACTTTCTACGCTTTTGTTGCACTTTTCTGTTTTATCTTTTTGTAAGGCCATCAGTGCCTGTTTAAAGAATGAAGTACAACTTTTGTGTTTGATCTGTATGCCTTTTAATGAAGAATATTAATTAGCACATTTTGACTGTTTCCAATGTTGCACTGTCTTCCGAAGTACACGTGACACTCATTCCACAATTTACGAGCGCTATTTATGCGGATCTTTTCCAAGAATAGACCTGCACTTGACCCTTTAAATAGATGGATGAACTCCACGCAAACTCATCTTCCTATTCTTCTTCCTCTCTTCTGAGAATGAATTTTCTGTGAGAAAAAAATAGGAAAGCCATGTTGTCTGATGTTCGACTTCTGCGTACTGTATCAAACATGAGTCTGTCAATCCTTAGCAGCAAATTTGAAGGTAAGTCAGTATAATACGTGTACTTATTTTTGCTGTTGAAGATAGGCTTTCTGTTTCTTGTTTCTGATTTGAACAATACACGCCTGTTTCTGTTTGATAAATGCATACTGAATGATTTCTGTTGATCTTTCTGCAGAAACTTGGCTGAAAATTTTCTTCAGAACTAGCATTGGGGATGTGGATGCTGTGGAGAATATCCTGCTGACATCTACATCAGAGAGCTCATACGCTTTTGATGCGTAAATCAGACAACTCAGAACTCTTCGTGAGATAGAAGGGTCTTCCTTAGATGGTAGGAAGAGCCTTTATACACGAGAGTTGGATGGTGGAGTTAACTCTACTACCGAGAGATTGGGTAGTAGAGTTCCTTTTACGGGAGAACTAGGAATTGTATCCCAGGGTTGGATACATTCCTGTCTCCTCTGAAAGGTCGCTCATAATCCACCACGAGCTGTATTGGAAGCAACACGCCGTCGGGCTGCCATACTCTGTGGTTCTCCTCTCGTCTGAGAGAGAAGACCAGAGTTTGATTCCTGCTGATCTGGTCGTGACTGAGACCCAGACAGTCAGGAATTGCCACCAACAACGAACCTGACGGAGAAGGTCCGACGGAGAAGATCCAAAGAAGAAGATAGATCTCTATTAGGTTATCGTTGTAGTGTAGAATGAAAATCTAAGATTTGTAATAGATTTCCATTATGATTTGTAAGAAAGTCTAAGAAAATGTAATAGACTTTTTGTGGTGAAATGGGAATGGAAATGACAATTCTTCTATGCTCAATGATTTGTATTTGTAGATGAATTGTGGACATGATAGATAATAAAATCATCTTTTCTGTTTTAGAGTATATGATACTATCAGAGGTATTATGGACATGATAATATATAGGAACTCGAAAGAAAATAGATTGATTTCTATGCAGAGGTCAAAACATGACAAATGAGTAAGTAGATTCGGAATTGATTCAGAGGTTATGAAAACGTGATCAATAACGAATCCCCACTTAATGAACTGATAGAAAATTATGAACGGACGAACCGTTAGGAAATAAAGAACAGATGAACTGTCGAGTGAATGTAATAAATGAACGGACGAACCGTCAAGTATTAATGAACATGTAAAACGTCGGATGAATGTGAGAAATGAATGGATGAACTGAATATCGGGAAAGAATACGTCCCTTCGATCCTTGTAACCATATGCCTATAAATAGAGCATATATTTGAATAGAAGGATCGCATTTATCCACAATGTCTTCTGAAGAGAATATAAAGAAGGCTGAAGTCGCCCCCGAAGCTACTGAAGGTGTTAAAGAACATCCACCTCCGCAGAAGAAGGAAATGGGCGAAAGCTCGTCTACTCCCAAGCCGCCGAAAGATATCTTGGACTTCCTGGTCGAACCAGGAGAAACCGAAGAAGAAGAAGCAATGAGGCTGGCTGCCTGTCAATTCTTGGTACGATCAGGAAAAGATGTACTCAATTCTTTTGCTGATTATGTATGTGGTCCTCGTCCCAAATATGAAAGGGATTACAGTGATCTTCCATGATGATGTACTCTTTTTCTTGAAGAATTTGTCTCAAATAAACTCCGTTTAAGGAAGCTATCCTTCCCACTTTATATTTTTGCCTTTATTCATTGATCTTTTGACTCAGAAACCAGAAAGACTAAATATCATTTTCATAAATATGATATTTGAGATAGAAAATTCAGAGGTAATATGGACATGATTTTCTGGATATCAAATTTGTTGAGAAAACGATACAAAGTAGAATACCTATCTCCACTGGGGATAATAGATATCAGAATGATTCTTCGGAAAGAACAATGAAACAGCTGGAGAATGATGGGAGGACAATCTTGATAGAAATATTAAACGTAGTACTTCTTCAAGAATTTGCCGTTGATGGGCATCATAGTGGCTTTACCATCTAGAGTAGTGAGTTGATAAGCCCCATTAGAAAAGATCTTATTGACAATGAATGGACCTTCCCATTTTGCATCAAACTTGCCCTTACTCATGTGTGTCATAGTCATCGGACGTCTGACAGTAAGCACAAGTTCTCCTTTCTGAAATGTTCGAATTCTGACTTTCTTGTTAAAAGCCCTTGAAATTCTAGCTTGATAGAATTCAATATTCTGTTGAGCAGATAACCGCTTTTCATCCAGAGCCTCCAATTCTTGAAGTCGAAGACGATCATTATTTTCAGCAGTGAGTTCATTAGCGATTGCTATCCTTAAAGAAGGAATTTGAATCTTTAATGGGAGAACAGCCTCAGATCCGTACACCAGAGAGAAAGGTGTACACTTAGTAGCATTACGGACTGTAGTGCGATAAGCCCACAAGCATTCTCCGAGCTTGTCACTCCAATTACGTTTGTTAGTGGAGACAAACTTCTTTAGGAGTTTGATGATAGTCTTGTTGAAAGCTTCTGCCAATCCGTTAGCTGCTGGATTATATGCGGTAGAAGCCACATTATTGATCCGGTGATCGTCACAGAATCGAGTAAATTTTTGGCTGACGAACTGTGGTCCGTTATCATGAACAATGCGTCGAGGAACACCAAATCTGTAGATGACGTGGTGCTTAATAAAGCTGATGACATTAGACGTCTTAACTTCAGATAAAGGAATGGCTTCGGCCCATTTGGAGAAGTAATCGGTTATTGCGAGAATGAACCGATGACCTTTAGATGACGGTAGATTGATCGGGCCGACAATGTCCATGCCCCAAGCTTCGAAGGGCCATGATGCTGCCGTCGGATGTAGAAATTCCGAAGGTTGATGTATAAAATCCGTATGGATTTGGCAAGCTTTGCATTTCCTTGCATATTCAATGGCATCTGATACCATAGTTGGCCAATAATAACCCATCCGTCGAATACGGTCTTGAAGTTTTGGCCCAGGTTGATGCGCTCCACAAATTCCATCATGTGCTTCACGAATAACTTGTTGGGCTTCATCACCGGCAATGCACCGAAGGAGTAAACCATCATAAGCTCGACGATATAAGGTCTTTGTTGTATGATTGAAATAGAATCTGAGTGATCGTCGTCTGATAGATGCTGCCTCACTCGGATCATCCGGAAAAATATCATATAATACGAGATCTAAGAAAGGAAGTCTCCAATCTTTATCCGTATTCTGATTCTCAGTCGAGTTACTGAAGATGAATTCCATGCTGAAATCGGATGAAGATGACATCGATTTACGACTGAATCCAAATCCTCTTATTGTGTTGACGTCATGAGATGTTGATTCTTCAATGTCAACTGGAAGTCCTAGAGTCAGGTTATTTTCAAGATGAAATAACTCTCGATTACGAACAACAATCATTTGTTGCCGTCTAATTGGGATAGCCAGTACCGCTGCAAGATTAGCAAGGGCATCAGCTTCTGTGTTACATGCTCGCCTAACATGTTCAATGAAGAATTCCTTAAATGATGAGGCCATAGATATGGCTGTTTTATGATAAGGAACCAGATCTTAATGGCGAACTTCATAAGTACCCCTGATCTGATTGACAATAAGTTTAGAGTCTCCATACGCCTCCAAATGTTGAATATTCAGATGTTTAGCGAGTTGAAGACCAATAAGTAATGCGTTGTACTCAGCTACATTGTTTGAACACGGCTGATCGAGAGAATAAGCTCTTTGGATGGCAAGACCTTCTGGCGATACAAGAATAATTCCAACTCCAGCGACAATATCGCCATTAGGACCAATTCTTAATGCTCCATCAAAGAATAGACGCCAAGTAGGATCTTCTTCAGTAATTTGATTTGAATCTAGGACTTCATCTGGGATTTCATCATAGAGTTTTGAATTTTCTGGAATTGAGTGAGCAGCCAAAAAATCAGCTAAAGCTTGTCCTTTGACTGATTTCTGAGGAATATAGTGCATGTCATACTGAGCAAGTAGGATTTCCCAGTTAGCCAATCGAGAATTCAAAATACTGGGTTTCTTCATCATGATCCGTATAGGATTGATCTTGGAGACGACATGAATAGTCTGGCCAATGATATAATGACGTGTCTTTTGGACAGCAAACATTAAGGCTAGACATTCTTTTTCAACCGGTGAATATCGAGGTTCAGCTCCGGTCATAGTGCGGCTGAGATAATAAATGGCTTGTTTATGGCCATTTTGATTCTTTTAAGCGAGTAATGCACCCAATGAATGACTCATTGCTCGAGTATAGAAGAGGAACGGTATTCCTGAGACGGGAGGTACCAATACTGGAGGGCTCATCAGATATTGTTTTATATCATCGAATGCTTTCTGACATTCATCATTCCAGACAAAAGAGACACCTTTCTTCATAAGTTTGTTGAATGGTCTGCAACGTCCTGATAAATTAGAGATGAATCTCCTGATATAAGCGATTCTTCCTTGAAATTCTCGTAGCTCTTTTAAGGTGCGTGGAGGACACATTTCTTGGATGGCTTTGATCTTCTCGGGATCCACGTGTATACCTTTAGAGGTAATGACGAAGCCGAGAAATTTACCACTAGAGACGCCTAAGAAGGACTTAGTAGGGTTCATCTTTAATTGATGCTTACGCATTAGATCAAATATAGTCTTCAAATCTTGGATATGATCCTCCTTTTGTCGACTTTTGACTGCAATATCATCAACATAGTATTCGACTGTTTTCCGTAAATGTTCACGGAATATAGTGCTCATAGCTCGTTGATAAGTTGCTCCTGCATTCTTGAGACCGAATGGCATAACTGTATAACAGTATGTACCAATCGGCGTTCTGAAAGAAGTATGCTTCTCGTCTTCTGGAAACATTTTGATCTGATTGTACCCAGAATACCCGTCCATGAATGACATTCGTTCAAATCCACAGGTATTATCAACCATGACATCAGTGATTGGTAGAGGGAATTCGTCTTTAGGACATGCCGCATTGAGATCGCGGAAGTCTATGTATACTCTGATCTTGCCAATCTTTTTAAGAACATGAACAATATTAGCCACCCAATCGGGATGTTGTTCCTCTCTAATAAACCCAGAGGTAATGAGTTTATTGACTTCAGCTTCAATTGCATCCATGATGTCTGGACGAAATCATCGCTGTTGTTGTTTGACCGGTTTAGCATTCGGCAAGATGTTAAGTTTGTGAGTTGCAATCTGTGGATCAAGACCTGGCATATCTTCATAACTCCAAGCAAAGACATCAATGTATTCACGAATGAGTTTGATCATGTCTTTCTTATCAGTTTCTGAAAGACTTTCACTGATGAATATTGGTTTGGGAGATCCCTCTTCACCAACATCTATTTGAACAAGTTTATCTTCAGTCGGAGGTTCTTTTTGCTCGAAGCGGAACTCCCATTGATTATCTAATCTTTGGGCCCACTGTTCTGATTCAGGTGAGATTTCAAACTCTTCTTCGTCTTCATCACTTTCTTCAGAATGGTCAATGGAAACCATATTGGAAGACAGAAGGTTGCAATAGAAGTCACCGATATTCGTATCGGAATCCCAAGAAGTAGTACTAGAAGAATCAGATCTCTTATCTTCGTCAGACTCAGGTCTTCATGGATAATATTGATGAAAGGAGTAGGAGCAGTATAACCCAATCCGTATTTCGTCCTTCCATATTTCAAAGGAGGAATCCGGACAGGTATTTTTCTTCCTTTTCCATTATTGAGGCCAGTCCTGAAGTCATAGCCCATATTTTTGATGATGTCTCTAGATTGCTGACTATAACGACGTAGTTGTAATCTTCCAGTATCATCATTTTTGTCATCATCTTCAAGATCAGAAGGATTTTGAGGCCCTTTGTAGAAGAATATTGGAATGTCTCCTGGCTTTCTGCTGGGAACTAGAAAGTATGAAGATTGTACAGGTTCTAGAGATACATCTGTATGAACAGTCTGTACAACTCCTATGGTTATTGTGTTCAAGTCATCTAACAGATGTAAATAACTATGAACATAATTACACACATCAACGTACTGCAAAGGTGGAGACTTTTCATTAAATGTAAAAGCAGCAATATTTACATTGGAAAAAGGCTGAGCCTTAGAGATTTTAGCCAAGTCAATGACTAAAGGGGGAGAAGAAGAAGAAGCTTTGTTTCGATTAAGATCGATAACAAATGGCTCAGAAGAGGTGAGCTCCCTTGAAGTTTGAGTAGGAAGAGTAGTCCGCCCTCCAACTGGAATTAGCAGAGTATCTTGTGAAGGTACAGGAACTGTAGTACGCCCACTGACAGGAATGATCAGTGTATTTTGAGTCGATGACTGAGGTAACAGAGAGATCCGTCCACTCACTGGAATGATGAAAGAATCTTCTCCAGAGGGTTTAGGAGATTGTTGCTGAGTAGTTCGACTTTTAACAGGGATTATTAAAGTCTCACTTTGTGCATCTTCTTTCTCCATAGCTTGTATGATCCTTGTATACTCTTCTTTGTACATTCGGGAATCATTGAAATAAGCTTCAACCCCATGGAAGGGATTTATATCAGCAACTTCTTTTTGTACTCTTCCATTGCTATCAATGTATTTAAAACATTGATGAAGAGTAGAGGGCACCACATTATTTTCATGAAGAAAGGGCCTCCCCAGAAGAAGATTATAGGATCCCGCGATATCGATCACATAGAAAGTGACTTTAGATCTGAAATTGCCTATCTGAAGCTTCAGATGAATCTTTCCCAAAGGCTCACTTCGGCTTTGATTGAATCCCAAGATAGTAGTAACCGTCTTGGAGAGCTTGTGAAGAGGGATTTTTAGTTCATCCAACAAACTCTTTGGCATTATGCTTATAGCAGACCCTGGGTCAATGAGGATATGATCTATCTTCATCGTATCAATATAACCAGTATAGTAGAGAGGTCGGTCATGTCGATTATCCTCCAGTAACATGTCGTCTTGTGTAAAGGTGATATTTGGGATAATCTCCAGTACACTGTTGCAATGTAAGCAAGTGGCAGGTTCTGCATCCGGCTTCTTCAATTGTGTAAGACAAGAGTCAGCTTGTAGAAGTGCTTCACTTAACATCTTCTGAGTTTCTTTAGAAAGACGTAGAAGTTTAAAAAGGGACATTCTAGCTGGAGTATTAGCAAGTTGAGCCAAAATGTCGAAGTTGTAAGGCTTCTGAAGTCCAAGAGGAGAAGACTTCTTGATTGGCTTATCAAACCGAGCCTGTTGTTTGCCTTTCTCCAGAGCCGTAGGCTTGGGAGGAACAGGTTCAGTGGATGATTCTTCTTCAGGAGGAACATTAGGAGCATCTTTAGCATCTGAAGGGATATCAGTAGGATCTTCAGAATTTTTAGAATAATCCTTTAGGTAAGGTTTCCCCGTTCGAGTAGCACTAACAAGTGCTTCTTCTTTGTCTTTTGGCTCTGTGTCAGAGGTAGACCCAAGAGAAGTCATATGACATGACTTGATCTTTCCAGCCTTCTTGGATTTTTGAGAAGAAATCTTTTGAGGAGAAGGCGATTCAAAATCTGCCACTAGATCAGGATGGATCCACATGATTTCCCCTGTTTCCAAAGTGATTGGCACTAATCCTTCAGACTGTGGAGGAGGAAGAGTCAAGAGTTGCCTTGGGAATAGGAACAATCCCACTTTCAAGGAGTTGAGGAGGGAAATCTCCAAATTGCATAGAGACGACATTGGAGGTGACGGTCTTCTCTTTTGGAGTAAGAGAGATAGCTCCAGATTTAATCATTTCTTGGATCTTTCCTTTCAGTACATAACATGTACGAATTGTATGACCCAGCATTCTGTGATATGGACAGTATTTAGGATGATCTGTCTTACCAGCTTCATCAGGTTTCTTGATCTCTGGTAATTGTATTTTATTACCTTTCAGCAGACATTCAAAGATACCAAGGACATCGTCGTCATCAAAAGAATATTCTTCTCTGGGGCGAGGTGTTCTTGATTGTTGAGCTGTAGAGGCAGGAGTTTGAACATTTGATGCATCTTTGCTCTGAAGATTAACTTCAAGAGTTTCTTTTCCTTTGCGAGCATTATTTTTATTGTTAGCACCTTGTCCTGTTTCTTTAGGAGTCATCTGCACTCCTAAACCTTTGAAGGTTTCAGCACTGATTTCTGCAGCTTTGGTACTGACTATGAAGGAAGGCCAATCTTAAAATTGAGTGGATCCTGTCTACATACTGATGATTGGCAACAAGTTTGATTTGCACGTGTCAATGGTGACAGCATCAGGAGTTCCAAGAGGCATCTTCAGAGCTTCACTTCGAAACCGTTCAATGTATTCCTCTGTAGATTCATTATTTTTCTGCTTGATTCTAATAAGAGCAGACATAGTCATGTCATTAAGCCCTTCATAGAACCTTTCAAGAAACATCTGTTTGAAACCAGCAAATGAAGTAATACTCCCATCTGGGAGACTTCTATACCATTCATAAGTCGTTCCCTTGAGACATCCAATAAATACCCTAGTAAGGAGGGCATCACTTGGTTGCAGTTGATCAGTCATCACTTTAAAGTGATTGATAAACTGACTTGGAGAAGTGGTTCCATCATAAAATGAGATAGTAGGAGGCTTGTATTTAGGAGGATATGATACTTGCTTCCATTCTATCGGATAAGGCTGCTTAATGCCTAACCTTTGTAAACCATCCTTCTGTTTGAATGCCTCGAATTGAGTTTTGAGATTCTTCAATTCTTCAGAGACAACTCCCGAAGATTGTGGAGTTGTGGCTTGTAGAGAATAGTTGGGAGGAGGAACAGCATTGTAAGCATTACCCCCAGCTCCAGAGAGACTAGGATTTGGTTGAGCTGGTCCAGGAGTATTGGATTGTACTGCTGGAGGAACTTGTACTGGACTTATATCAGTATCAACTGGTATGGCATCTGATACAGTCTGTCGATTTTGCAACTGAGCTGTCAAAAGTTCATATATCGACTTCATTGTGTCAGTCATAGACTTCATTTGCTGTTCCAAAGAAGCAATTCTTTGATCTTGAGGAGTCAGGGAAGAAGAGGGTTCATCAGTATTCCCATCAACCATGTAAGTTGTGACTGTATGAGGGATTATTGATGAACTAGTAGATGTTGTATGCTCTGAATCATTGCTTCGTGTATCAAAGTCAACTATAGGAGAATTACCCCCAGTAGGAAGAGGTGGGAAGTTAGATTCTCCAAGAAATTCAGAATCAATTTCAGGGATCAAATTTCTTTGACTAGAAGCCAGGACTCTTGCTCTGGTGTTTCTATATACTCCATCTGGACTATCAACTCTACCCCCGGTGTCCCGAGAAGTCATGTTGACAGAGGCAAACAAAGGCTCATCTTCATCAGGCATAGGTTCATACTGAATCCTATTAACGACAGACTGTCGTTTATTTTGACATCTGCATTGCATTGTGACTCTTGGCTGGAAGTCACATTCATGATCACCATGGTCTTGAACTGTTGATTCACATCTGTACTGAATTATGACTCTTGGATAGAAGCCACATTCAGCATGTTCCTTTGATATAGAATTACTCCTTCTCTTCTGTTGAAGATATTTCCGTAAATCTGTTTGTGAAGATTGAGGAGTATACTTCCTGTTCTTGGGTCTTGATGGCTCTTGATTATACAAAGAGTGATTAATGTGAGCCACATAATTTCTTACATACTCTGCATCTGGATCTTTTATCTTCATATCCAATTGGTATGGTTTCTTAACACCAGAAGTGCTGAGTTTTGTTCTTAAATCAGTGGAAGGTAACACATTAATTTTGGAAACATGGAGTTTTCCTTCCATTGATCTGGATATTTGCAGAGAAAGAAGAGTTGAACCACTCCCTTGATTAGGAGTTGGTAACAGACCCTCTTTAGTGGACAGATTCTGTGCCCAATTTGAAGAAATCAAAGAAGAAGACATTAAGGAATATTTCTTCTTAGACTCATTCAGATTTTGAGACATAGAATGTCCAGAAAGAAGAGTAGTCAAAAGACCATCTCCTTTCCTTTGACTAACAAAAGTATCAGTCAAAGCTGTTCCTGAAGTAAAAACTACAGGAGCAGAAGAAACAACTAAAGAGTTATTCCTTTTCGAAGGGACTTTGTGTGGAAGACCACCCCCAGTTCTAGTAGAACTCGGTGAAGAAGAAAAGATAACTAAGGAGCTATTCTTCTCTGATGAAATACACGCTGAAATAGACTTGGTTAAAGAACCAGAGCTGTTAGCGTGATTTTTGATTTTAGAATTACACGCTGGAACAGATTCGGCTAAGAAGCCAGTACTGTCAGCGTGACTTTTAGAGTTGAATTTGCACGCTGGAACAGATTTGGCTAAGGAGCCAGTACTGTCAGCGTGACTTTTAGAGTTGAATTTGCACGCTGGAACAGATTTGGTTAAGGAGCCAGTACTGTCAGCGTGACTTTTAGAGTTGAATTTGCACGCTGGAACAGATTCGGCTAAGGAGCCAGTACTGTCAGCGTGACTTTTAGAGTTGAATTTGCACGCTGGAACAGATTCGGCTAAGGAGCCAGTACTGTCAGCGTGACTTTTAGTTACTGTCATCTTCGAGCGCACAAGAGTGTGCGTGCTTGCAGTGGAGTTCTTGCCAGTGTTAGGAGTAGACACTGTGGCAAAGACTTCTCCATTGACTGCCAACTGATTCTTAGGGACATAGACAGAGTGTCCCTTCGACTTGGCAGTGATGATGGAGGCTGGAGTGGGCTTGCCACCCTTAGCCCGCTGCATTTCTTCATAGGCGAATTGATCGAATTTTATCGTCATCACCTTCTTCGTCGAGCCGATTGACGAAGTGTCGCATTGAGTTGTTACCATCTCAGAAGAGGAGATGGTTTTCCCCAGCAGAGTCGCCAATTTGTTTTCCATAAAGAAATTCTCTTTATTTGTTGTGTTTCTGGGAAAATTACAACTGTAGGAATCCGATCTAGAAGACGATCGCTTTATCCCTTGGACTATGCGAAGAAGAAAAGCTCTTAAAATTTTGACAGTAGATATCAATGTATCTATACAATGAATGAGAAAAAGAACTCTATTTATAGAGTCAAAACAGTAACTGAAAAGATAACTACCTCACCACTGGTGCACTTGAAAAGTCACGCAGACTCTAAATACACGCAGAGTTAGTGAGTAGTTACTGGACGTGGCCCGTAACTGTTGGACACATGGCATCAGTGCATGGGTCGTGTGCAAGTTACTGGGCACGCGAGAGAGAGATCGGTGGCATGGCTGCCACGTACTCTAGTTGAAATGAAATCCACGCTGACTTGCTGAAGGCAAAAATCCACGCAGATTCGTTGACGCAGACTCGTTGAAGGCGAAATCCACGCAAGCTTTGAAGAAGAATACTTCAGAATTCACGCAGGCTTTGAGAAGAATAACTCAAAAGTCACGCAATGTTTTGAGGAAGGAGAAGATTCAGAATCCACGCAAACCGCCAGCTGTCTTGATTTGGCACGCTTCGTCTGACACAAAATCTCTGACATTGATTATATTGTCAGCCGTATTAAATGAAGATAAGACCCAAAGTCACGCCAACTTGGTGAAGAGTGAGTCTTGCTAAGGAAGATTGCAAAAGACGGCTGTGATCTCTCGAGTTCTGTGCATACGTGGCATACGAGGAGACGTTTCTCGACTGTTGTGTTGTCGGTCATTATGATTCTGACGTATGGCTGAGCTGTCTCTGCGTGACTTCTAAAGGAAATGGCCAGGCAGAACTTAGCGTATCTTTTGTGCTGCTTCTTGGATCACTCTGCGTGACTTGTTCTGATCAACTCAGCGTGACTTCATTTTTGAGGCCTACATATATATACTTATATATGAGATACCTGCTTAACTATCCTAGGTAATATTTACCTGTACCTTAGAGTAGATAAGCCAATACCTTAGGCTAAGATCTTATCATCTATACCTTTGTTAATATAGATATCTTATACCTTAGCTAATATAGATATCCTTCTCTAATACCCCTACCTAAAAACCCAAATGTGAATCAAGGTTTCACATTAAAGTTACCAAGAGTGGCCTAAAGGTCAACCTAACCCTGCCCAAGGGGGAATACCCCCTGTTGCCGCATGCTACTTGCAAAACGAGCTGCTGCTGCTTGCATTTGCTGCTGCTTGCTTTTGTTGCTGCTGCTGCTTGCATTGCAAAGCAAGCTAGGGCATTGCCTTGCTGCCAATGCTGCTAATGTAGAGGCACGGCAAGTGCATGCTATGCAAGCAAACCAAATGCTTGCAGGAAAATTCATGTTACTGCATAAAGCTAATGCAAAGCAAGCCAATATCCTGCTTGAGCCAAGGCCAAGCTGCAAGTGCAGTCCTACTGCTCATTGGCTTCTCACTGATACACCACTACAACCTCCCACACTGATACAAACAATAATACTGATACATTGATATATCTAACTGATACTAACTAAAATCCAGCTGAACTTGACCTCTAAACTAACATTCTAACCTTAACCACTGAACTAACATTCTAACCTTAACCACTGAACTAACATTAAGGCTAACACCTACAATGCCAATGCCCTATGGCCTACAAGGCAAGCAATGCAAGCCAAGGTAAAGCCTAAGTAAGCACTGCTACCTAATCCTACTCGACTGATACAAACTCTAAGATAACTAACTGACACTAGAGGATACTCTTCTAACATACACACACATGTATCTAAACTGATACTTTTTTACAAAAACAAAAGTTTGATTACAAACAAAGAAAAGAGTACAAGAGTACAATTGATTTCTGTGGAAGTACAACTTTAGGAATTTGATCAGAAAACAAACACTTTATCCCTTGGACGATGTGATATCGAAGACATGAGCCCCTAGAAGATGCAGTAGCACTTTTTCAGTAGATTATGATCATTAGTGATGCCTTGGAACTGATTTGAAATTCTATTTATAGAGTTCTTAAATAAATGTTTAGCAGTTATTCTAGGTTGTGTGCGCCTCAGGTTGCGTACCTCTGTTCACTTGCGCGAGCGGTTATACCAAGTGCTAAAGACACATGGCATCATTTGAATGAGATGCGTGTGGTCGTGGGCAGTGTAGTAGATACGTTCTATGAGATTAGTGGCATGCGCGCCACGTCTTCCTACTTCCAGACACCAGTTTGATCATGTTGTGCCAACTTTAGGTCAGGTTACATGGGCACAACTCAGCAACTTGTGCTGCATTCTGAGTATTCTTTGTATTTTATTAATAAGCATCACGCACCTTGAAACACTTCATGAGCTGCTAGCTGTCATCAACAACTGACAAGATCTTCTCGAGCACCGTATTGTACGGGATTCGAACAAATTTCCTTCGATTTTTGTGCTGTCAGCTGTCAGGTAATGATGATGGCCATTATAGTTTCTCAAGGGGGACTGCCACGTGGCACTCGTGCAACCTGGCTCTGGCACAACCTGATGGTGGCGCAAGTTGATAATGTGGCACAACTTGATGTTCTGACTTCCATTTGAGTAGTGCAACATGATTTTTAGCCTCTATAAGACCCCCTTTAAAGTTTTTGAATTTTGAAATACTTTAAAATTTTGAAATACTTTGAATTATGCATATTCTGTCATAGGTCGCGCTTATTTCACCCGGCTCCACTTTTTGAGCGCAAGTTGCATAATTAGTTTCAATATTTAGGCTATACATAGCCATACACTTCTTAGCTTTCCCCTCTTTACCGCAGTCAATCTTTTCTAAAACCCCTCTTTCCGAACTTCTCAGCAATTCATCGATGGCTTCCAAGTGATCCGCCGCCGAGAAGGGAAAGAAGGATGCTGCGTCTTCATCTTATGCTTCATCCACGCGCGTGCCTCAGTACGCTCCCCCTTCATCATGACGAGAAACAGCTAACCCAGCAATGGATGGTGAATGTTTGACAATGAACCGAGCATCGATCAACCCTTTTTAGGGTTTTGATTTGATTTGGACAACGTATGTCTTCTCTTTTTAGGGTTAGGCGCACCTCATGACTTGTGCCACCCTTTTTAGGGCTTGGTTGCTATCCATACTGTGTTTGTTTTTATGAACTGTATTGCGTGATTTTTTGAGAGTTGTGCTTTTTAATTATGTGAAATCAATTTGGTGCAGCTTGAGATGTTACGCCACACAAGTATTTATTTCGAAAGAAATGTCGCGCAACATAGATGTGGCGCAACCTGATAAATCGTGCAACATAGATGTGACGCAATACAAAATGTCGCACAACATAAGGGTTGCGCAACCTGTGATGTCATATATTCTGTTTTATTGAACCAGACACTTTTTGAGACTAACTGCTGTTTGCTCGCCTTTATATAGTTAATCTCAGAGAAGACCCAAATGCTGAAAGATTCGCTACAACATTCAATGTATCAGAGTACCAAGAAGACCTGTCACATGTGTCATATCCGTAGTATGACCCTCCTAAAACTAGGAAATCTATATTCACTACTCAAGAGAATACCACCCTGCTATGCTTGTTGAACGGACAGTCCTTAGAGAGTGTGGACAACGTAGTCCACAAGAAACCAGCTTTATTGTTCGGAGATGCTATCAGGAGGACGTCCCAACCCAGGGCCAAAAGGAAGGCAGAGTTTATTAATGTAGTGGGGGCAGGATTATGTACCTCATTAAAATATCGAGATACCTATCACTGTCTCGATACGAATACTCGAGTTACCATCGCCTGATGGCATGGGACATAACTCCGATACAGCAGATAAGAGTGGGGAGGATCTGTTTTAGGCTGGGTCCACAGGGCAGAAACCAATTCTTCAACACCTCAGAGAAGTACAGCTCCTATCTGAGGGGTTTGATGCCTGGCTGTGTACCTCCAGAAGACTCCTCTCTATTATTCCCAGTTAGAGTACCAATCTTTGCGAACGAATTTGCAAAAGCTAAAGGAAGATACCTGGATCAGACCATGCGATTGACAGGCCTAGTGAACCCAGATATGAAGCGCTGGAGTTGCTTGGTTAATTGGGTCTTGGACCAATTTAAGGACAAGCTTCTTGAGATAGGTCTTTATGAAGCAGTCTGGGCTACGGTTTATGGCTTCCGTCCAAATGCCAACATATTTTTGGCTTCGGGAAAGGTACAATGATAAGACTGGTACCTTGATGACTCCTCATGGGGAGATTGGCTTCTCACTTCATGAGATGAAGTTCCTTTCCCATCTGCCAGTGGTTAACAACCCGTATGAGGAGTACGTACCCACAAACAAAGAACTGGATATCTTGTTAACAGAGAATCCTGAAATGGTAGTTGTCTTCGAGGAGCTCTTGTGTCACTATAAGATATGCTCTCTATACTACAAGAGTACCACAGTAGGTACATGCTACACATCCAAGTGGCTTCCATATTTGTTCTTGGGCCACGCATTTGAAGACAAGATATTTGAAACTCAAGCTTGTGATCCTCGTTTCTTCAATCCACTCAGTGACAGCAATGTTCAGAAACTGATGGAGAAATACAAACACGTCGACAACGTGCTGGACGAGGATTGGTTCCCCATAAAGGCAGGTACTCCGATCGAGAGCTACCTCAGACAAGGTTATAGACCTATGTTTAAAGAAGCCCAGTTTGTGGGCTTTCTTTCTATATGGCTGCGGCGGTTTGTGGTCCCTGGAGCAAGTACAGTTGACCGATTCCTCAGATGTGTTTTGTTCGCTGCGGTACGTCTTGTGTTTGGCTACAAGATGGACCTCCTTTCAGCGATGACTTGTCGATTAAATATGGGCCTGCGCTCTTTTGTGTATACTATGCTTCATGAAAAAAATGCCCGACACGATTTCTCCCGCACCGAGATGCCCTACACCTATCTGTTAAGGTGGTTGAATTTGTACTATCCCGGTTTGATGGACCCAGATATGAGTGTAGTAGGAGGGAACATCATAAGGCGTTATTCTAATTTTTATTGGAATATCAACGCCTTATCAGAATGTCGAAGAGCCTTGAACAAGGGTTCTGGATGGAGGTTCCAATGTGTTCCTCCCCTTCAAGGGTATGAGCATGTTCGCCATATCACTCCATCTGATTCCGTCCACCTTTGAATGGTTAAAATCAATCCGGCCGTCTCATTTAGTGTATCGGTTTGAAGAGGAGTACGTTCTAGAGCCATATCTGCCAAGCCGATTCGCCCGTCCATTCGTCTACGATCAATTATATTTAGGGAATGCTACTACATGTCTGCAAGCCAGAGGCTATTTGATCGATAGAGCTAGGACGTGGGGATATTACAACGCTACGGGCACTAAAGCCATATTTTTAATGCCAAACACCCCTGCTCAGATAGGCCCACGTATGTTATACACATACTCAAATTTCTACACTTTGGTAAATACTTTTGCCGAGATCTACCATCTATTCTACAGTTTCGTTCGCGATAAACATACAAGGTTTGGGACTCGTACTACACTGTCATTCAGAGATGCTAAGGACCAAGACCCTGTTGATGAACCGTTGGAAGCTTCCATTGAGGGTCTCCTGGATGAGGTGAATGATCCGTTAGATGTGTCGTTGAAGACACGAAAAGACAAATCTTTTGTTAGAGGACTGAGCAAGAAGAGGAGAGCTGGAGAATCATCAACTTAGCCTGATGATCTTCCTTCTTCATCCAAGGCTACGGAGATGAAGAAAAAGAGGGTCGCAATGGCCACTGCTAAACCAGCTAACACAAGGATGACATGATCCTAGTCGAAGCAGATACAGACTAGAACATCCCCTGGAGGAGGAGAAACAACTCCTTCGTCGGTTCCGAAGCAAAGCGGAGCCATCCAAGAAAAAATTCTCGAAGAAGAAGAACCGGTGGCACCCCTGCATCGGAAGCCCAGAAGGAAATTGATGGCAACTAAAGCAGATCGTCCAAGAGTTGGCTCTTCCTCTACCCTATCCGGGCCAGAGAAATCTTTAACTGAGCATAAGACACCACCACCTTCGCAGCATGATTTGCCACTTTAAAAAGGTAGTTTTTAATATTACTTTCGTATAATCATGTTTAACTAAAATTTGACATTATTCTTTTTTATTTACAGAGGTTACAGTGATGAACACTCCGATTCAAACTGTGAAACGCCTAAATTTCTACTATATTTTTTTATTTATTTATTAAATTTTGATACCGATTTAAAATTTTGTATTGTACGTCGCATGATCGTATTGTACGTCGCGCACGACGTTATATTTTTCATAGTTGCTCGTCGAGTGCGAATATGTGCGAGCGTACATATTTTAGAAAAATATTTTTTCTCTATTTTATTATATACTTTCAAAATATTATATAAATATTCTTGCTATAAAATACCTTTGTTTCTAAAAGTTATTAATAATAAATAATATTTTTGTATACTAGAAAAGTCTAATTATGTAAAGAATATTTTTGCATACATATATTTTTCGTAATTATTTATTTGTTTATTTTAAATAATAATATATTTTTGAAATTAATTATTATAGTATTTTTGGAAAACATATTTTTGAAATATTTGTGAAGATTTAAATTTTGATTTGATTCCATGGATACATTTAAAATAGTAAACTAATATCTATATTTGAAATTTGATTTGATTTTAACTAAGAGAATTTAATTTGATTTAAATTAGATTGGATTTGGATTTGGATTTTGATTGCTTTTAAATTAAACTAGAAAATATCTAAATTTGGGTTTTAAATCTATTCATAATCCTATCCAAAGTGGGAATTCCCACATCCTATAAATAGGCAGGTACTCCTCCATATTTTTCATCCACAATTTTCTCCACAAACGTGCCGTGCACCGTGTCAGTGTCCATCCAGATTTTTATTCCATATTTTATTTACATATACAGCTTCATCTTTTTCGTGTCGGACACCCCCCGACATAATCAAATTCCTAAACCTATTCTAACCCTGCCCAGTCCCATCCTGGCCGAACCGTCATCATCTCCACCACCGGAACAATGTCGTCCCGGCCATCTCGACCCGGCCTTTTCCCATCCACAGCACCCTCGCCCAACCATCCACACCACCCGACCATGTTCAGCCACAAACCAGCAACACCAAACCCCAAATACCACCACCAACACCGGCAGCATCCGTCGACTCCAACCCTCGACCACCGCCAGAACCAACCCCTGCTGCCTACATCGCCACCGGACCTCCCCGACACCACCTGCTGCCACCACCACCGTCACCGTCACCAACCTTAGCTACACAAACCCATCTCCCATCATCTCCGTCACCAAGACCAGGACGTCGCCACCACCGTCTCCGTCTCTCACCACGCTCATCACCACCACCCTGGCCACGACAACACTGCCGCCACCCCGGACAACCCAGCACACAACCACTGCCACCACCGTGGCAGCCAATACCAAGCAACCCAACCACCAACCAAACCCGGACCTCTCCCGACGTGTCCGGCCATACGCCGTGTTCCCAAAATCCAAACAATATAAAACCTTTACCTCGCCGGAGCTCCACCGTGTCCGTGCCCCCCGACAGACCCGCTGCGACCCGCCGCTCACCTCCGCCGCTGGAGAGGTGGAGCTCCGCCTCGACCCCTCTGGTCCGCCGGTGTCGTCCGAGTCAGCCCTTCCCTCCGCCTTCCTAGGTCGCGACCACCGCCCCCATCATCTCTCTCCTCCGCCAGGTCGGCAAACCCTCCGCCGTGCCGTACAGCACCTCCTCCGCGGTTGAGAACCGTCGGCACCGCCGGATCCCCTTATCTCTTCATCCCGAGCCAACCGCCGCCGCGTGTCCACCTTCTTCCAACCGCATCCGCGAGCGCCGCCCGACCGGCCGGCTCCTCCGCGTCAGCCGACCCCGGCGAAACCCTTCGCCCAAACCCCTTCGTCCTCCGCTCTTTCCCTCTTCTCCGCTGCCACACCGGACCACCCAGTCCCCTCCCGATCCTCCTCCTCTCTCTCTCTTCTCTGAACTTCTCTCAATCCCTTTCTCCCTTCTCTCACTAACCTCTGTATTTTTTTTGTTTTTTAGTGATGTTCACTGAGTTGTTCTCCTCAAGGAGAACGACTATTCAGTGTTTATTTTTTTATTTTTTATTTTTTTATTTTTTTATTATTATTAGTTATTCTTTTTTATATTATTAGTTATTAGTTATTTTTTATAGTAGTATTTTTATTATTTTAATTATTTAATTTAATTTTTTCTGTTGCTGTTTGATTTTGGTGTTTTGTGTGTGTATCTATTATTATTATCATCATCATCATTATTGTTATTATTATTATTATCATTCTAATTACAGTGTACATTTTTTTATATATAAAAACTACATGTATTATTAGTATGCATGTTACTTTAAGTATTATTATTATTGTTATTATTTTGTTTTATTAAATAAATAGATACTTAACCTATTCCAAAATTTTGTTTGACTACTCAGTAGCCCTAAAATATTTTTCTAGATTTTTATATAATTAAATTAAAATATTTTTGGATAAATAAAAATTTAGCTTCTTCCTAGAAATTCTATTTTGACAAACTTAGCGTTTTGGCCAAATAAAACGATTTTCTTGAATTTAAATATTTTTGCTATAATTATTTTGACTCATAAAAACTAGTTTTAAATATTATAATTAGTTTTTAAATATCTTATTATTTTATTCTTTGATTTCTCTCATGTCCGTAACCGATCCCCTTATTCCCATTCTGTTACCCAATTTCGTACTACCTTATGTCAACCCTAACAAATTTGACCGTCCTGGACCCAATGAAACCGACCATGTCACCATCCGTGGTCACCTTGTATAGTTGTTGCACCGAAGTCGCAGTTCATGCCATCATGATTTTCGCAGCACACCAGGCGCTCTACCAGGCAAGACACCTTGCCATTTGCTGTTTAATTATTTTAGCTCATATTTCATGCATGTTCATTATTTTCTTTATGCAAAATAAACTGTGATACATGGCATAACCTGTTAGAACTTACTGTTCATTTATATTTTCCTGCTATGTATTATTTTTCTTACACATTAACCTAGATTTAAGGGACCACCTTGTGTGTTGCATTCATTGGCCTTGACACGTTGTAACACGAAGTTGTGTGTCGCATGTAGAACACGAAAGTGCGTGATTGGCTGGCCACCAGTACGTACAAGCCGCACGATAGGAATAACCGCTAATAGAGGTTGCATGCTAGTTTGACTTAGCGGTTATAGTGGTTTGTGTTGTGGATACAACACAGTAGGCATTGGGCGGAGAGGACAATTCCTTAGCGTATGGGCTTCGATGCACTTCCCTTGTGACCCGGACTCTCCACTAGAGATACGGGGTTGATGACCCATTATTACTGATGGGGCCTCTGGTTCCCAAGAGGGGACTACGCCGATCCTATTTAGCCAGGGCCCATGCATAGGAAGGATTGTTCTTAACTACATTTCACTTAGAACGGTAGGCTATCCTATCCGTTAGGTACGAGTACTTTTGGTTTGGGTACTTGTATCTGACCGTGGCTTGGAACAATAACTTGTCGCGAATTAGTTCGTCACATCTTGTCCTTGTTTGGTTGTAGGTGTGACTTACTACTTCGATGAGAATGTATTGAACCTTGTTGGGGTCCGGATACCATATCGGATTCATAGCATGGGAAGATACGTTACCGTGAATTAGTTTACCATCTCCTGTCCTTGTTTGGTTGGGGGGATGGTACGCTCGTTCAGTAGGTGCGTATTGGAACATATTATAATTCGATTTACTTATTTATTTGAGCAATATTTATTCAGTTTATATGGCATGATATTATGTGTCTTGTTACGTCCCTCTGAGGACCTGGTTATCTCCCCAGGTGTGTGCTATTGTCTTTTGTAGCTCCCCTTCCCAAATTTTTAAAAATATTTTATTCATTATTTTTATTTTATTTAAAATGATGATTACTTGTTTTTATAAATAATTATCTAGTTAGTTACTACGGTAGATAATTTTAACCATAGTTGAGATTTAGAGTACAAGGTGACTAGGAATCATGGCACGGATAGCTCAGTGGTGTGCTTTGACTAGTGTTTAATCATGGTAGAAGGCCGAGCCATAGTGATGTCCTAACTAAGAAAACCAGGCCAAGTTGTGACATGACTATTATAAATAGTTAATTAATTATTAGTATTATATTATTTGACGTTTAAGTGACACGGTCGTACCGAACTAGTCAAATTGGACCCGAACTGAACTCAAGCCCATATGGACATGTAGACAGACCAAAGTCAGCCATGTAGACATTTTATGTGTGTACAAATATTTCTCATTTTATTTTTAGGACTTGACCAATATTTTCTAAATATTTAACTGTTTATTAAATGTTGTTCTATAATAATTGTACAAATTTTTGGGAGTCAAATAAATGGTGTACTTGAGGAGTTCACCGAATTATAGTATTGGTTTAATTTCAGTGTTATTAGGATTATTATTATTAATGTTAATATTGTGGTAATTATATATATAAACTATTTATTATTTCTAGTTATTATTATTTAATTTCTTATAAAAAGATATATGTGTGTGTGTACATGTGTAAGTACATATATAAATATATTTTATATATAGGTGTCTATGGGCATATATATATATATATATATATATATATATATATATATATATATATATATATATATATATATATATATATATATACGCGTGTGAGTACTTGTACGAATATGTATTATATTATATTGTGTATAGATAAGCATAAATAAATATATATATATTATAAACTTGTTTTTCTATATGTAAACAATAGGAATATTGGTAATTATAATTTTATTTAAAGTATTTTTAGTCTCCAAAACTCTAGAGATATATCTATATATAAATATATATAGGTTATATGTATTGGTAGGAAATACTAAATAGAAAAGGAAAATAAATCTTCTAAACCGGGCCCATTAGCTCGAATTCACAGCAACAAAGAAGCCCAATGGGACAACAAATGAGCCCGAGCTTCTGTTTACAGCCGAGCGGAGACTCTCCCCCGACCCCTCATATATACCTACTCGCAAAACCGAAGTACAAAACCCTAACCTCGACGCTGCCTCACCACCACGATGTCCAGGCGACCCGACCCCAGCGTGTGCGCACCGTCACGGGCGGTCGTCGGCCGGCCGAAGCGGCCAGGCACGAGGGACAGCCAGCGTACGAGTGATCGACCACAGGACAGCGGCAATGGTCCAAACTCCCGATTTCCAGTGAGTTTTCTTCCTTGTCCCTTCATCGTTTTCTAAACCGATTTATGCGTTAGAAAGACAACCTATAGGGCTAAATATCCCTTCAATTAGTTTGTACTAGAAAGCCTTAGGTTGTCCGGTAAATCGAACCGAAGTTCAGGAAAAACTGTCCCAAAACAGGACATCTAACGGTCCACTCACCCTAGTTTGACGATCGATTCTGATCGATTTAGTACTATGTTAGAAAAACTATTTGAAGACACTTAAAGACAACATGTACGGCTTCGAATCCCTTTTTACGGAATTTGATTCCATCGACTACGTGTCGAGAAATCATCCCCCGAACTTCATCAAAAAAAAACCTGTTTTGAAAAATAGAAATTGTTCCACACGACGTGCGTCCCGCCATTCCGGGCGACGTGGTCGCGAACCGAAAGCATCGAAAGCTGCGTAACGGCTTCATGGTCGTGTGGCTTTGACGGAATTCAAATTGGTTGCGTGTGCGCGACGAATTCGACGCATATCCGTCGAAATTCACCGTATCGTACACTTTGCAAATTTCTTAATTACTTTGTGCATGCTCGTCAGATCGAGACGAAACTTGCGCCATCAGGACCGTATCATTTTTTTGGTCCTGCATGCCAAGTTTGGTCCAATTCTGAGACAGTTGAATCGTACGTCGTTTTGCGGGCCCCACGGTCCCACTCAACGGACGATTTTGTGCACGGCCCGCAGGAATCCAACTCTGGACATACGGTTGGGTTCGTATCGAAAACTTGGATTCATAGACATATAGTTTGACGACTTTAGAGACCGTTGACTCTGGCGCACTTTTCGGTGCAAAGTGGGTCCAACGGCGGACACCGTTTTGGCCCGAAATTATCGTTTTGCCCCTGTGTCCAGAATTGGACTTAAGGACAAGCAATCCTAGCTAATTGGACTATTCTGAGATCATTGGTATTGTTTATTTCAGCTTTCGTGGACTGTTGTACGGGTTTTGACTACAGTGGCACATTGAGTAGTTCAGATTGTCGGTTTCACCAGCAGAGGACCACAGGCGAGTACAGTTTATTGTTTACATTTCGATATTGATCTTTACTATATTTCATTGATTAGTCATTGGTTATGTGATTTTTATACTCTATTATAAATTATTGAGTCGGGAATGAGAAGTACCAAGGATGTGTGATCAGACCGTAGACATTGTAGATATCGTAGACATTGTAGATATCGTAGACATTGTAGATATCGTAGACATTGTAGATATCGTAGACATTATAGATCTCGTAGACATTATTTATTTTTATGCAGTAGACCTCGTAGACATTGTTTATTTTTATGCAGTAGACATCGTAGACATTGTTTATTTTATGCAGTAGACATCGTAGACATTGTTTATTTTTATGCAGTAGACATCGTAGACATTGTTTATTTTATGCAGTAGACATCGTATGTTTATTTTATGCAGTAGACATCGTAGACAGTGTTTATATTCTGCAAGTAGATATCGTAGACCGTGCGGTGTAGCACCCCAGACCGATCACATGTCAAAGGTACTTCTAACGGTGGAAAGTATATTGGTCTATTTTTACTATTGATTTTTCTTACGGCTTTACTGTTATTTTCAAAACTCATGATTGGTGTCTAACCTTTGTTTTATAGTCATTTTCTTTATTTGAAATTGCATTCAGTGAATTGTGCTCGTTCCATTCCTGACTGGAAACCAACATTTTCAGGTTAGCCGTGGATTCATTTAGCTTGGGGAGTGACGGGAATACTTGCAGACAAAGGCCTAGAGACTAGCTAGATAGTTGAGTTGTAGTCATTCAAATATTTGTACAAGTTTATATTTTTCTGCAAATGTAAAACTTGTGACCTTTGTAAATTAAATTAATTATGTGATTGAGCATTGTTTGTGATTTTGATCTTCATGGCCGTGACAGCGTTCTACCGCCGACACTGCGGCGTAGGCTGGCTTGGACACGTCTCTTATCCGTTTTAAAAAAAAATGGGTGCGGGTCGTGACAAGTTTTTGTGGTGGCCCATGCAGGTCCGTCTTCGCAAACCATGCGAACTCGTGATAGTACTTAAGTTAGCCGTACTATTGCGAGCCTGCGATCAGAAAATGCTCATTTCATGAATTAGAATTAATTTAATTTACAAGGATGACTAGGACTAGGAGTCCCTTATACAAATTTACCGATGGGTAGTCAAGGCCATGCAATTTAGATGAGGAGTTATTAATTGTCTAGTTTGCCAGAACCCCATAAGTACACTATTTCCTCTAGATAGGACGATATGATCCAATGTGGATAAACTATTCGCTTGGTGAGACAGGGCTTCGTAGAGATAATGATCTAACCTTGATAAATGGTGCAATTCCTTCTCCTTGCCCTTTGGATACCATCCCCATATTCTAGTCCCAATTGCCTATTTAGTTTCTATTTTGCCTAAGAATTATTATTTTTATGTTATCCATAGACGAACCTCGAGTTAGTTTCAACTCAAAGTTTTTCTTCAATAGTTTGGATATACATGAAATAGATACTAGAATGTTTGTAACTCTTTTCCTCGGTTTGTTCCTCCATGTTCATCTTTTATTCTAAGGATTATGACTGATGGATACTTACACTTTATTTCATAGCCAGTTGTTTGAATCTCTAGGAGCTCATGAATTTTTACAGATATAGTTAAAGGAATGTCAGTTAACTCATAATGGCAAGACAGCAACGCACTGTCGCCATTTATTTAAATTAGGGAGACTATGTGTTCACTGCCGCCAGCAGCGCACTGGCAAGGCACGATCCTTAGAGTTGGAATAGTTTAAGAGAATATAGGTTATAGAATATTGCTAAACTATAGCTAGTGATCCTCTTTGACCGTAGTCATCCTTGTGTCCATATAAGGTAGAGTATCGGATAGCATATCACCCTGAAATCACGAATCCAAGAGTTTACCACAGTCCGAGTATACGGGCGAGGCATAACTCTCGGTGAAATGACTTCAGACATGATTACAAGTTTAAGATACTATGGAGGATAGGACAATGCCATATATGTTCCGTAAGACCCAAAGCCAATACTAGTGGAAGTTCTGCAGGATGGATAGCATGTCTTCCAACCCAGTATTCCGTGGTCCTTGTGATCTATTGACGAAGTAATTGACTGACACTAATAGGTTACCTGGAATATAGACGTCGGAAGTCCATAACCTATTAGTTGACCAAAGTCTTATGAATAAGAAGACGGTAGGATGACTGTATAAGTAAGAACACCAGGTAGGGTTTGATTCTCACAGAACTCGAACTATTAGTGCCTCTTTTCAAAAATCTCGCGTACTTGTATCTTGACTATCTTGACCAACGCTGCTATTACAGCCTAGTTTTTGCAAGCTTACTCTTTATCAAGCTTGATTCGAGGCATATGTTTAGAGGGGACGCCTGCTAACTTATTGTCTGATCAGAATCAGTGTATTATGGTCTGATCAACCATGATGCATTTGGTTCGCACTTTATTTAATTACCCTACGTGGATTTAGATATAGATGTCTCTAGGGTCTCATCCACGACTGCATTGACAATTTCTCTTGAATTATATGTTCGCCTTTGAATCACGAAATTATATTCAGTAACATCTCTATTGAATTCTTTATTATTTTATCTTTCACCGATTTGGAAAGACGAAAGCTCGTGATGGTAGAAGATACAGAGTGTTCCCATGGCTATGATAATGGTAGGCACAAGTGTAGCTACCATCGGCCAGTCATATGATTGAGTTACTCGTTCCCCCATCGACCCTCAAACTACCTTTGAGACTTTCGAGCCATCTGCATTTGAGAATGATTAGGTTTTACCCTCAGTCAGAACGCCAACCTAGGAGACTATCTATTCTCAAGAAACCAAATGTTGTGAGTCTCAAATTATTTGCTGGAAGCTTGCCTTAACTAGTAACCCTTAAGCCTTGAACCAACCCTTCCTCGACCGAAGCCCACAATTAGACATGAGATAAGTGGACAATAGGGTAATCATTTACCGTGACACTCATCCCGAGATTGGTTTCCAACAAGTATCGTCCTAGTTATGTAAATTTTATTATTAAAGACCTAACTAGTGTTGGAACACCACAGTCACTATCTTAGCCAATACCATAGCTTAAATACCAAGTCATACTATGACCTACCAGTTGTCAACAGCAATATATAATCACCACAACCCTTGTGTCCATAGTCTGGCAGGTTTGACACAAATAGAATTTCTTGACTTAATTGTTAGAAATTGTTTCTTATGTTGTGCCTTGGAGTTGGTTACCCCATCGGAAACTCTCGTATACTGCAGACGAGTAAGTCATTCTATTTTATCGACCATGTGTCATTGCACACGCACTCGTTTTCCATTTATTGAGAAACGACCCTTGGCTTGACTTATATCTACCGTATTCCGATATGTCGTGCCTTATTCTCTATTAACAAGAGTCGAGGTACAGTACCCGGACTTTGGAATCCTTCTAATTTTATTGTTCCTAAAACCATATCCTAGCCTCTAAGGTGGGTAGACTATAAGCCTTCTTGGAATATTCGAGGATTACAGATTGATTAGAATAATTTTCCCATTATGATGATCTTTAGTGCCATAGACTCCCACTTTCCATTTAGATCATTTTGTGTCCCCGGTCGTGCCATTAGTATACGGGGCACAAGGCCAGTTGTTACTTTCCAACAAATTTTATATGCGAGCTCTAGACGAGTCCACCTTCATCTAAGTATATCATGTCCCGCTCAGACACGTTCCCTTGTACTCTATTTCTATGGTACGACCTTCAGGGCGAAAGGACTAGCTATAACCCTTACCATAATATTGGTATACTTTCCGACTTTCACTAGAGTCTCAACCTTGACTCGAACCTTTCGACCCAATATATGGGTGTGATCGACTCAAAGCCCATTACGCACATGTCACTAGTGTGCCATTTAATTGTGTCATCTCGTGCTACTTAAACATAAAAGTCACGGAAGGCGCATCTTCAGGGTTTACAAAACCTATTTAACCAATCCGACTGCCCATCTAGCTCAATCACTTGGGTGAAAACTACTCTAGGATTATCCTAACCTAGCAGAAATAGTTTACCATTGGGAACTAGACTAGTCAATAGAGACTGAAATCCGGGGTTCATCTAACCAACGATTGACGTCCAATCAGGAACCCATTAAGACCCAGTAACACCCACCCATGCATACCACCATATTTGGACTATAGAACCAAACTGTTTGTAATAGGTCCCCATAGCTATTATGTATGCTCCATCCCTTAGAAAGCGAGGTCATTCGTAACCCTTATTACATCTACCCGGAAGTCGCGACACGAGCTTGTGTTGCATCATAACCCTTGCTCGTCTGTTCAAATAACCACGGAAAAGATCACAATCTTGATTTCTCAAATTCCGTTCTATTTTAGAATTGATGTTTAGAATTTCGACAACCGATTTTCTGTACTGCATGGATTGTAAACCCCTCTAAGAAACAAGTGTTCTTCGATTTAGCAAGTGACTAGACTAGAGTAGCCCAATCTAGGGAATAAGACTATAGGATCATAAACACTCTTTCTACTTGTATTATTGTATATTCTCTACCGTTCCTTAAACTTCATAATTGCTCTTGATCGTTCTTCCTTATCTTTCTGTCCTCTCTATTGCAGATAGACGAAGGTCATACTTATTAGAATTCACCAATATTTCTTAGCTATTTGTGTAAGTTTGTTGCTATTCAATTCGAGTTGCTTGATAGATGCCTGAGGACTATAGATACCATATGCCTAGGTGTTGGTTGGTAGGATTATTAGTAACCAGTTAGAAGATTTTAAGATTTTTTTTTAGTGTGACGAGTAGTGTGACCAAAGGTGGGTAGAAGTCATGGAGGCTATATGGATAGGAGAAGAATACAAACTATTTTGAGGAACTAAAATTTGGAAAGATTGTGAAAATAGTGGATTTATTCTTTTACTTCATTTTGAATTTTAGGCATGGTTATGAGCTAGAATTTCGAGGACGAAATTATTTTTAAGGTGGGTAGATTTGTAGCTCCCCTTCCCAAATTTTTAAAAATATTTTATTCATTATTTTTATTTTATTTAAAATGATGATTACTAGTTTTTATAAATAATTATCTAGTTAGTTACTATGGTAGATAATTTTAACCATAGTTGAGAATTAGAGTACAAGGTGACTAGGAATCATGGCACGGATAGCTCAGTGGTGTGCTTTGACTAGTGTTTAATCACGGTAGAAGGCCGAGCCATAGTGATGTCCTAACTAAGAAACCAGGCCAAGTTGTGACATGACTATTATAAATAGTTAATTAATTATTAGTATTATATTATTTGACGTTTAAGTGACCCGGTCGTACCGAACTAGTCAAACTGGACCCGAACTGAACTCAAGCCCATATGGACATGTAGACAGACCAAAGTCAGCCATGTAGACATTTTATATGTGTACAAATATTTCTTATTTTATTTTTAGGACTTGACCAATATTTTCTAAATATTTAACTGTTTATTAAATGTTGTTCTATAATAATTGTACAAATTTTTGGGAGTCAAATAAATGGTGTGCTTGAGGAGTTCACCGAATTATAGTATTGGTTTAATTTCAGTGTTATTAGGATTATTATTATTAATGTTAATATTGTGGTAATTATATATATAAACTATTTATTATTTCTAGTTTTTATTATTTAATTTCTTATAAAAAGATATATGTGTGTGTGTACATGTGTAAGTACATATATAAATATATTTTATATATAGGTGTCTATGGGCATATATATATATATATACGCGTGTGAGTACTTGTACGAATATGTATTATATTATATTGTGTATAGATAAGCATAAATAAATATATATATATATTATAAACTTGTTTTTCTATATGTAAACAATAGGAATATTGGTAATTATAATTTTATTTAAAATATTTTTAGTCTCCAAAACTCTAGAGATATATATATATATAAATATATATAGGTTATATGTATTGGTGGGAAATACTAAATAGAAAAGGAAAACAAATCTTCTAAACCGGGCCCATTAGCTCGAATTCACAGCAACAAAGAAGCCCAAGGGGACAACAAATGAGCCCGAGCTTCTGTTTACAGCCGAGCGGAGACTCTCCCCCGACCCCTCATATATACCTACTCGCAAAACCGAAGTGCAAAACCCTAACCTCGACGCTGCCTCACCACCATGATGTCCAGGCGACCCGACCCCAGCGTGTGCGTGCTGTCACGGGCGGTCATCGGCCGGCCGGAGCGGCGAGGCACGAGGGACAGCCAGCGTACGAGTGATCGACCACAGGACAGCGACAATGGTCCAAACTCCCGATTCCCAGTAAGTTTTCTTCCTTGTCCCTTCATCGTTTTCCAAACCAATTTATGCGTTAGAAAGACAACCTATAGGGCTAAATATCCCTTCAATTAGTTTGTACTAGAAAGCCTTAGGTTGTCCGATAAATCGAACCGAAGTTCGGGAAAAACTGTCCCGAAACAGGACATTTAACGGTCCACTCACCCTAGTTTGACGATCGATTCTGATCGATTTAGTACTATGTTAGAAAAACTATTTGAAGACACTTAAAGACAACATGTATGGCTTCGAATCCCTTTTTACGGAATTTGATTCCATCGACTACGTGTCGAAAAATCATCCCCCGAACTTCATCAAAAAAAACCTGTTTTGAAAAACTAGAAATTGTTCCACACGACGTGCGTCCCGCCATTCCGGGCGACCTGGTCGCGAACCGAAAGCATCGAAAGCTGCATAACGGCTTCGTGGTCGTGTGGGCTTTGACGGAATTCAAATTGGTTGCGTGTGCGCGACGAATTCGACGCGTATCCGTCGAAATTCACCGTATCGTACACTTTGCAAATTTCTCAATTACTTTGTGCACGCTCGTCAGATCGAGACGAAACTTGCGCCATCAGGACCGTATCGTTTTTCTGGTCCTGCATGCCAAGTTTGGTCCAATTCTGAGACAGTTGAATCGTACGTCATTTTGCGGGCCCCACGGTCCCACTCAACGGACGATTTTATGCACGGCCCGCCGGAATCCAACTCTGGACATACGGTTGGGTTCATATCGAAAAACTGGATCCGTAGACATATAGTTTGACGACTTTAGAGACCGTTGACTCTGGCGCGCTTTTCGGTGCAAAGTGGGTCCAACGGCGGACACCGTTTTGGCCTAAAATTACCGTTTTGCCCCTGTGTCCAGAATTGGACTTAAGGACAAGCAATCCTAGCTAATTGGACTATTCTGAGATCATTTGTATTGTTTATTTTAGCTTTCGTGGACTGTTGTACGAGTTTTGACTATAGTGGCACATTGAGTAGTTCAGATTGTCGGTTTCACCAGCAGAGGACCACAGGCGAGTACAGTTTATTGTTTGCATTTCGATATTGATCTTTACTATATTTCATTGATTAGTCATTGGTTATGTGATTTTTATACTCTATTATAAATTATTGAGTCGGAAATGAGAAGTACCAAGGATGTGTGATCAGACCGTAGACATTGTAGATATCGTAGACATTGTAGATATCGTAGACATTATAGATATCGTAGACATTGTAGATCTCGTAGACATTGTTTATTTTTATGCAGTAGACCTCGTAGACATTGTTTATTTTTATGCAGTAGACATCGTAGACATTGTTTATTTTATGCAGTAGACATCGTAGACATTGTTTATTTTTATGCAGTAGACATCGTAGACATTGTTTATTTTATGCAGTAGACATCGTAAACATTGTTTATTTTATGCAGTAGACATCGTAGACAGTGTTTATATTCTGCAAGTAGATATCGTAGACCGTGCGGTGTAGCACCCCAGACCGATCACATGTCAAAGGTACTTCTAACGGTGGAAAGTATATTGGTCTATTTTTACAATTGATTTTTCTTACGGCTTTACTGTTATTTTCAAAACTCATGATTGGTGTCTAACCTTTGTTTTATAGTCATTTTCTTTATTTGAAATTGCATTCAGTGAATTGTGCTCGTTCCATTCCTGACTGGAAACCAACATTTTCAGGTTAGCCGTGGATTCATTTAGCATGGGGAGTGACGGGAATACTTGCAGACAAAGGCCTAGAGACTAGCTAGATAGTTGAGTTGTAGTCATTCAAATATTTGTACAAGTTTATATTTTTCTGCAAATGTAAAACTTGTGACCTTTGTAAATTAAATTAATTATGTGATTGAGCATTGTTTGTGATTTTGATCTTCATGGCCGTGACAGCGTTCTACCGCCGACACTGCAGCGTAGGCTGGCTTGGACACGTCTCGTATCCGTTAAAAAAAAAATGGGTGCGGGTCGTGACATCTTTCGCAGGTGCTCGCTCTAGCCGTGACCATCGCTATTTCTTCGAGGATGATTGCATTTGGATCGTCTTCGCTTCGCTCGCCAAATTTATTTTATTTTCCCTATACTTTTCTTCATTTTGTTGGTAGTGGATTTGTCTCCGCCCAACATATTGTATAAAGACAAATTCATTCTCATTATATTATATCTTTTATTTATTTATTCTGTGTGGATGAGATTAGTATTGATTCTACTGCATTTTACAGCTTATGTATTTATACGAGGCTTCCATATATTGGAGTATACTTCGTATGAATACGGCTGGCATGGATACGTTCCTAGTCCTACGTATTTTGGGACTAGGGCGTTACACAAACCATCCTGCTAGATGCGGTTCTTACTCCAGAACCAGCATTTATGAATGATAGTATTCTTGTATCTATAACTGTTCTAGCTTCCGTAGGAGTGATGATGTCATCTCCGACTCGTGGAGTCCCAGAACCTGAACCCCTGGAGAAGGTTTTTCCTTCAACAGAATCTCAGGCAGGAGTTGAAAATCCCCCTGCTTATATGGATAAATTCGCAGATCCTCCTATTGCTTAAACTCCTACTCTTTCTTAAGAAGACCGAGAAATAATAGATGCTCTGAAGTGATGTGATTTTGGAGATTTCTCGATTGAAGATGATCTCGCCATTATTGTCGAAGGTGAGCAAGCTTCGGTAGAAGTTATGTTGAACGAAGAACGACCGGCCAAAGAGGACTAGATTACTATTGCGGGTGAAGAGCACCCCATTGATAATGAAGGGCATTCAGGCCTGAGAACTGATGAACCCAAAGCTCCTGAAGAGGTTCATAAAGATCAGCCTGGAACTTCTGAAGCAGCTAGGATTGTTGAGAATCCTAAAGCTGATATTACGGGGATTGAAACCCTTGTAGATCAAACCGCAAAGAATAAGGAGACAAACACAATCACTCTGCCCCTCCAAACAGAGTCAGGGGCTAGAAGCAGCCGCTTCTTATCGGGCGGCTCGAAAGCTGGAAGCAGCCAACCAGCAGTGTCTGAGAACACTATGTCGAGGCTTCGCATAGAATCAGCATTGCCTCATGAAATGCCATATGTACTGCCAGGTTCAGTAAATTTCTGATTTTCATTTATCTAATCCCTTTGATAATATTTTAACAATGGTGTATATTGATCATAGAAGGACCTGTGGGAGCGACCAGCTCGACAATGGCTCCTTTGCATAGAGGAACCCTTTGATAATGTTTTAACAATAGTGTATGTTGATCGCAGAAGGACCTGTAGGAGAGACCAGCTCAACAATGGCTCCTCTGGACAGAGGAACCCAAGCAGTAGAAGGGAGCTCATCCTATTTGCCCAAATTCGGGTCCCCTAGTGCACAATCTGAAGTACCTCCAACTGCTGCAGCAGTAAAAACTCAGGTGGAAGTGGTGGCCACTCCAGGCGCTCTAGCGACAAATAGATTTGTTGTAGCTTCTTTCACCAAAGTCTTTTATACATCTCTGAGGCCTCTGGTTCAAAGGGTGATGGAAAAGGATGATGTTTCTTTTACAACAGTCAGAAGCCCTTCATCTTATCTAATCAGAGGTATCCACTATATGGGAGATCGGGATCTGCCCACCTACTTAGAGCATGTATTGGACGAGCTTGAGGAATCCATTAAAGCCTACAAGGACCTTAAAAGAGGGAATATTCAACAAGTCATGGATGCAGAATGTGAAGCCGTGGCTCATGAAGCTGAAACGAATAGAGCTAATTTTAAAGCTTTCTTGATGGCTTTCTTTCAACGCTCCACAGAGATGGACGTCCAAATTACTGAAGCAGCCTCCACTGTCGAGCATCATAGAACTGCAACTACAGAGAAAGAGAAAGAAGCTCTTGATCTGGAACTTGAAATTGCTAGGCTAACAGCTCAAGGAAACTAAGCAAAATATAGAAGAAGAAATCCAACTGCATCAAGCTGCTGCAAGCCAGTTTAATAATTTGAAGCGTCAGAAAGATGACTTTGTTAGAATACAAAATGAAAAATTAGCACGCCAGACAACTACTTTGCACCCTTTTGACCAAAAGTCTGGAAGGTCCCAAGATAGACAACGGGTGCTTGATTCCTGTGTAGAAAGAGCCAAGGCTTTGAAGAAGCGAATCGTAGACCTCAGCACTCAGCCTCCAGAATAAAGCGATCCTAGTTGTTATCTCTTTTTTTTTCTTTTTTTGATACCTTTCATATGATATACATTTTTTGAACATTTTGAACATCATTAATGAAAATGAAAATTTTGTGTTTCCATTACTTGTTGCATATCTTGTTAAAGATATAAGTAATATAATAGGAAATATATTCAGAGGAATTAGACGTGACATATTTCTTTGTGGAAAATAATAATGTTTATTATATCTGCTCAGAGGTAATATGGACGCGGCAGAATATAATTCTTGAGATATCATTATTTTAAAAGATGACTTTATTAGAGGTAATATAGATGCGATAAGTCATTTGATATAAAAATAGAATTCAGAGATAATGTGAACGTGAACTCATTTTTCTATTGATGATCTTCACGTCAGCTGGGACTCAAAGACAGGATATCATGTCTAAAGCAACCAAGTTCCAAAAGATGATATCTATGATAAAATGACTTGAATAGGCTCCACTGGAGATTTTATTCGGATAGCTGAGAATTGTACAAAATTTAAAGAACATCTTATACATAGTATTTCTTTAGAAATTTGCCATTGATAGGCATCATAGTGACTCGACCATCCATACCAGTCAGTTGATAAGCTCCATTTGAGAAAACTTTGCTTACAATATAGGGACCTTCCTACTTTGCTTCGAACTTGCCTTTACTCATATACGTCATAGTCATAGGACGTCTGACGGTCAAGACTAATTCTTCTTTCTGAAATACTCGTATTTTGACTTTACGGTTGAAGGCTTTTGATATACGGGCTTGATATAACTCAATGTTTTGTTGAGCTAGGAGCCGTTTCTCCTCAAGCGCTTCAAGCTCATGAAGTCTAAACGATCATTGTTTTCTGCTTTGAGTTTATTAGCAATGGCAATCCTTAGGGAAGGGATCTGAATCTCTAATGGTAGAACAGCTTCGCACATATACACCGAGGAGAAAGGTGTACAACCGGATGGAGTGTGAATAGTAGTACAATAAGCCCATAAACATTCTCCAAGCTTTTTACTCCAGTTTCTTTTACTGGTAGAAACGAATTTCTTGAGAAGCTTGATGATAGTTTTGTTGAATGCTTCAGCCAAACCATTAGCTGCAGGATTGTAGGCCGTGGAAGCAACATTATTGATTATGTTATCATCACAAAACCAAGTAAACTTTTAACAGATGAATTGTGGTCCATTATCATGAATGATTCATCGAGGAATACCGAATATGTATATCATATGATGTTTAATAAAATTGATGACGTTGCTAGTCTTGACTTCAGATAAAGGTATGGCTTTTGCCTATTTCAAAAAGTAATCAGTTACAGCAAGTATAAATTAATGTCCTCTAGATGGTGGTGGATTGATAGGACCAATGACATCTATACCCCAAGCTTCAAAGGGCCATGATGCGGCAGTCGGATGAAGGAACTCTGACGGTTGATGGATGAAGTCTGCATAGATTTGATAGGCTCGACGTTTCCTTGCATATTCAATGGAATCTAATACCATAGTGGCCAATAGTAGCCCATATGTCGGATATGATCTTGTAATTTAGGACCTGGCTGATGTGCAGTACATACACCATTGTGAGCTTCCTGTAGTATTTGTTTTGCTTCATCTCCCACAAGACAACATAAGAGTAGACCATCAAATGTTCGTCGATAAAGGATCTTAGAAGTATGATTATAATAAAATCGGAGTGATTGCCTACGGATTACTGTAGCTTCCTTAGAATCTTCAAGTAAAATGTCGTATACCACGAAGTCAATGAAAGGAGCTCTCCAGTCTTCACTAATGATATTGATTTCAGTTGAATTGCTGAACTCAATATTTGAGTTATTCTCAATGCAAAATAACTCTCTGTTAGTGATGATAATCATTTGTTACCTTTTTACTGGGATTGCTAATACGGCTGCCAAATTAGCTAATGCATCAGCCTCCGTATTACATGCCCGACGTACATGTTCAATGAAGAAGCCCTTGAATGATGTAGCCAGCCTAACTGTCGCTTCATGATATGGGACTAGGTCCTGGTGTCGAACTTCATACGTACCTCTAACCTGATTGGCGATCAGTTTAGAGTCTCCATATACTTTAAGATATTTAATATCCAATTGTTTAGCCAATTGGAGACCAAAGAGCAGAGCGTTGTATTCAGCCACGTTATTAGAACACGACTCGTCTAAAGAATAAGCTCTTTGAATAGCTAATCCTTCTTGCGATACGAGGACAATTCCAACTCCAGAGACAATGGCACCTTTTGGTCCTATTCTGGATGCACCGTCAAAGAATAGACGCTAGGCAAGAATTTTTTCTAAAATCATGTTGGATTCTAAACTTTTGTCTGAAATTACGTCATAGAGTTTAGATATTTCGAGAATTGGATGAGCTGCCAGGAAGTCAGCAAGTGCTTGACCCTTAACATACTTTTGAGGAACATAAACCATATCATATTGTGCTAATAATATGGCCCATGTAGCAAGCCTAGAATTGAGTGTATTGGACTTCTTCATCAAGACCCAGAGAGGGTTAACTCTGGAAATAACATGAATAGTTTGGCCGATGATGTAATGTCTTATCTTTTGAACAACAGACATCAAAGCTAGACATTATTTTTCTACTGGGTTGTATCGTTGTTCAGCTCCGATCACTACTACAAAAATCGTTAACAATGACATTTTATACATGACACTCATCTTAAATGTTATTAATGATACTTTTAATGTCGGCTCATTAGAATCGTCATTAATAAATTTATTAATGACATTAAAAAATAATAATATCATGATAAGTACTTTAATATGACGATTAAAAAGATAGGAGTCATGAAAATAATTATGTATGTCATCTTTTGTGTGTTAAAAAAAAGATGTGGGACTAACAATGACACAGTGATATTAAGAGTCATATTTAGTTTAAACAATGATAAATATATATTGTGTGTCATAATCTATTGATTAAAAAATTAATAAAATATTGGATTGAGTCCAGTGTTGACATTAAGAGTCATATTTTTTAATCATTTTAATTTGTTTATCTATTTTTAATTTTTTTAATTGTTTATAGTTTTTTAAATCTTAATTCACTTTTGAATATATTTGCCTATTTTTTGAATATATTAGCTTATTTTAAATTTTTTTAAAGTAATAGGAAAAGTTGTTTTGTCGTTTAAATTTTGGCTTTTTTCTTAAAACCTAGTTTATGTTTGGAACAACTTCAGAAAGAGAATATAACTTTGAAAAGAAGAAAAAAAAACTTTGAAAAGCAAATCCTACTTCTATTTTTTTAAAAGAGAGAGAGCACAAATGCCTAAAAAGGCTTAATAAATCGCCCAAACTAAGACCTCTCCTCCGCCTACACTCCGTCTCCAATGGCGCCTCTCTTTCTTTCTTTTGTTGCCACTCCATAGCTAAACCCCATCACCTCCACTCCTTACTGCTCCTCCTCAACTCCTTTGATCAAAACCCTTTACTATCGCAACTCAAAGAAGAAGAAGACGAAGAAGAAGCCACCGAACCTCAACACCCCCTCTCCTTCCCACCATGAAGAGACCGAAACGAGTACTCCTCCCACCAGTGGGCCATCTGCCAGCATACGAGGTTCGTCAAGGACGTCTCCCCCACTATCTTCTCCGTTTTCTTCCCCTCTCGCATCGCCCCGCTCCCCAAGGACAGGGCGGATGCGACGGAAGGGGACTTAGTAGCGGAGGAAAGGGAGAAGCTGCGAAGGGAGGCAAGACAGATCGTCAGGACCTCCCTCGGATATTTTGACTTCCGGGAGGAGGATAAGCTAACATTTTCGACTGTGGCCACGCGAGAGAACGACAGCAAAAGGAGGCCATGGATGTTGCCACTACCATCAAGCAAGTCAAGGTCACATTCTTATTTCCTTCTGTTTGTTATAATGCCACAATGACATAATTTATGTTCATTGATGTAGTTAATATATGTTTTATGCTTAATGACTTCGATGATCGAACATCTTACCCCAAAAGAAATGAAAGGTAATTCTGTTGTTGCATGGGCACAAAGTTGCTGTACGATACAAACATGATGACATGGACACGACACCAGTTTTATTGTGTATCGTGTGTTTTCGATGTTACCATGTTTCATTTGGACTATATATGCTAAATGCATTCTTACAAGTAATGGAAATATTTCCAAACCAATTGTTACCATACATAATGCATCATGTTTTTAGATATTGCTGACGATCTAATAAAAAAATGGTCATAATTTAAACCCTTGCTGATTTATCTTTTTTGTTTAATTTTCTTTGCCGAATTGACCGTAAAAGATACCTCCAATGTCGGTATCGGTTAGTATCGGGTATTAGTCGATATCGGATCGGGACATGCCAAACCTATCGGTATCGGTCATATCAGATCGGTATCGGTCGATACTTTAAACCATACTTTGTAGATGTCTGGAGGTTAATACCTTTGTTGGTTAAGGTGCTAGTCTTCTTAACAACGTAGGAAAATGTTCACAGTTTTGTATACAAACTTATTCTAGAAATCAAATAACATGCCAATATCAATTAAGATTTTGTGTGCATAAAGATCTTTGTGATAGTTTGCATCGGAGTCATATGCTACGATGCAAACATATGCAGATATATGAGCTAAATTTGAAGATTTACATTCAAAATTGCTATTATAGAATAATACTATTGGTGGGTCTCTTCTCTTTACTTTAAAAAGTAATGTTGGTGGCAATTTAGATTAGATCTTTTAGATACATTCAACAATATCTGATACTTATGTGTTGGGTACTGTTTCAACCATAGTAAGGCTTGTGGGTCATGATTAAATAATTGTCTTGTAGCTTATAATGGCTTAATGTTTGGCTTTGAGTGGACCAATAAGATCAAAGAACATACAATTTCAACCTAGGAAGTTTGCGACTGAGATCACAGTGACAGTAAGGTTGTTTCCTGAAATATCCGAGGAAGCTTCTCTCTAGAATAGGGTATTTTTACTTAGGCTAAATACCCATTCACTTATTCTGTTTTAGTTACTACTTGAAATTTTTGGCTTGACTAGGATACATCCTTAAACTAAAAATTTTGGCTTGACTAGGATACATCCTTAAACTGATTATACTATATAGGAAAGCGGTAGTCTTGTTTATATGAATTTGTCTTGCTATTGTTTTTAGTGACTGAAGTTCTACAAAAAAATTAAGTGTCATGAGCTTTCTCAATCAGAATACTTATAATGCCCACCAAAAGAAAATTATATATACATGTTAAACTGGAACTTCTAAGTTTTTCAAGTCGGGTAAATTGCAGTAATTTTATTTGAATGCCCTGTTAATCAACCAGAATTTCTTAGTAGATTGTTAGTAAGAATTAAGAAAATTGGGACTGTTCTTTTCCTTAAGTTTTGGTCTAGTTGCATTCATAATCAAATCAAGACTGTTCTTTTCAACAAAGAATATCAGTTGGTATTGGTGGTAGGATGTTGGTTGTGTTAAGCAGAGTCATTCTTCGACTTTACCCTCTGTTGAACTTAAGTTACATCTTGAGGATCATGGCGATTTTATATTTTCAGACAGAAGGAACCTTTCTCCGCTACATCGAAAGCCTAGAGAAGGAAAGGCTAAGGTGAAAACAGGCTTATTGGTACATTTATTAGTACATCACACATACTTTTAGTAATCCTTTTTATTTCATTTGTGATGTTATTTTGACATAGGTGCTTGAGGTCTTCTCCAAATTATTGCAATCAAACAACTTGCATTTGTCTAGCTATTCAGAAACTTCTGCCAAGGATGCAAGGTTTGAACTTTGAAGATCTACATCGTAGATATGTAACCCTAATCACTCACTAAACTCTAGAGTTTTGGTAAAAGTGGTAGAACTTTAGCAGATTCCACATTTGGCCTTATAACTCCAGCTTACGTCTCTTTCAGGTTAGCATGTATTGTATTATTTAGTCTTTCAAATAAGTCAGTAAAAATTTATTTTCAATCTCAATTTCTCTCTGCCTCTCTATTTGAGTTTACATCTTTGATATCTCAACAATAAACCTTATTTGCAATTTGCTGAATTGGTGTTGTAATTCTCAATGAAGCCTTTCTAGATTAGCATAAGTGACAGGATATTACTCAACTCATTCAAATTTCACATGTGCAACTTTTGGGGGGAAGTTTAATAGTTCATGGTAGCAGTGGAACTGGAATGTTAAATAATGTGTTTTTAATTTGTAATTAATCTTAGGTGTCTTTTTATAGATCCTTTATCTTTTGTTCAAGATCATCGTCTGAAGGAACTCTTGATGGCTCAAGGCATAAATGTTCATTCCTTCGATGCTAATTTGCCCTTGAATAAGTGCCAGCGTATAAATAATGCTAGTGAAGTTTTAAGATGGTATATGCCCCAACAATAACCTTAGAATCAAATAAAATTAAGGTTCCTGGTAAGCATTTTTTACTTTCCCTATTTCTAATATTGCCTAATAGTACTTTTAGTTTCAGTCTACTAGTTTGAACTCTTTGGATCTTTGAAATGTATTTATGTGTATGTGATGTTAGCATTACAAGAATGTATGTCGAGTACGCGTCATTGTGTTGGTTTAACAGGTGATGCTTCAAGATGTCCTTCGTATATACTTGTTTTCGAAGATGATTCTGAGAAAGGATGCAACACTCTCCTTGCACGAGCATGGTCACCAGGATGGCAAATTGGTGATAAGTCACGAAAGACCACTTATTGCTCACCTTAGGTTCTTCCCCCGGGTCATCAATGAGATTTGTTTTAAAGCACGGCGAGAAGGCAGGACTGGTTATCCTTTGGTGGATGCTGGTATTAGAGATCTATCGACAATTGGTTGGTTACATGATCGGATACGAGTTGTTGTATCGAGCTTCTTCATAAAGGTTCTGCTGCGTCCATGGAGATGGTGGATAAAGTACTTCTGGGATACACTATTAGATGATGATCTTGAAAGTGAAGTGTTGGGCTGACAGTATACATCTGGAACTCTTCCAGATGGTTGTAACTTTGGCCGCATAGATAACCCTCAGGTATGGTATTAGTGCACGTCTGGATACATCTCGTTCTTGTATTTTTTGCACCTATACTAGGTTTAGTTCCATTCAAGTTTTATTACATCAATATAAATGGAAGAATGGAATCTAATTATGATCAATTGTTTCTTATATGGTATTTTTGTGCAGTATACAACTTACAGATAATTATTTCTTGTCCTAAAATTATTATTTATTTCGGGGGCGGGGAGAAGGATGTGATTTTTTACATACTTACACAGTAACCATGTTGTTTGATCTCAGATTGGGATAGCCATCATGATGCTTGTTGTTGTCCATATGCTCAAAGTATCTAGTTCTTTTATCTGCTTTGGACTTGAGATGCGTGATGACTTAAGATCGTTACTTCTAATGTTGCTTGATGTTGATCCATATTGGAAAAATTAATAGTAATTTTGTCTAGTGCTTTAAGATCATATCTTTGAATATGTATATGGTTATCATTAGTATTTTTGTTAATTTATGAGGCAAAACAACACACTTTGGTTCGCAGGAAGGAATGGAAAGGAAATCAATTCCTTGACATTTCATTTCCTTTGGGAAATTACAATTTTCATTGATTTTCTTTTTCGATGTTGGGAAATGTCAAGAAATTTGAAAAAGAAAGTAAATACGTCAAGGTGATTCCTTGTTTGGATGGATGGAATCATTTTTTTCCCGAATTTTCCTTACATTTGGAATCACTGTTCTTTCCTCCTCAATTCCTTTGGCACCCAAACATAGGAAAGTAATCACTTTCATTTTCCAACCACATTATTCCGTGAACCAAACGAGGTATATATATATATATATATATATATATATATATATATATATATAAGGTCCCACCAACTTTGATTGCCAAGCATAACATTACTTGTGCATAATTTATAAGTTTATACTTGATAAATCTAACCTTATGCGGCTTAGCAACTTGAAATCACTTCAGTGTGTTGTCAAATTTAATTTTATTTCGTGTACTAGGCTATTTCTATTGCACTTTTTGGAAATAAATATATATTCATGGGTAGGTTGACTAATGTCAAACATGTATCTTGCAGCAATTGTCTTCCTATGGGCTATTTGATCTACATGTAGAGGCTCCTGGTAACACTCATATCGATGATCATCACATGAATGAGGATATTGCTCATGCAATTGAAATGGTGATTAGATTTTCACTTGAATGTTCAAAATATTGTCTTGTATAATTTTTCTTAAAGGTGTTGCCCTTGTTTTTTGAAAGGTTATAATGTTTTAGATGACTTATTACAGTTCCCCACTCACATGCCCTTCCTCAGGTAATTGGAAATAGAAAAGGGATCCACTGATTTGGACACTTTAAAGCTCCACTGGATAAAGCTTATATTAATGTTGTACTGGTACTAGCCATCTTGAATATCTTTGTTTCTTTTTTATTGATTGATATACTTTATCCTAAACTTTCATAGTGAGAGTTGTAATTCACATGTTTTTACATCTCTCTTATTAATGAACAGGTACCAAAATACTAAATCACTATGTGTGCATTTTTACATCTCTAATGGACATGTACCAAAATACTTTTAATATGCTCACTCCATAGACATATTTATCCTCTTTCTCATATGCATTCTAGTACTAAATAGGATGGTGGAAGAAGATTTAGTCCTAGTCTCGGGGTTAACTGATGCAACAGTCTATAGAGAGGAACAAATATTGACAAATTTTTTGTCTCACTTTAATGTTGATATTATAGTTACTACTACTTTATGCTATGAATTACGTCTGGAGACATTAGGAGCCTTTAACCTTGATATGAAATCGACTTTCATATATGAGCCCTTCAACCATATTCAAACAAGTGGTCTAATATTTTTTTGTTTTCATTTCTTGCTTTTAATTTATGGCTTGCTCAAAGGAGATGAAGTAGAAAAAGCCTAACATGCAAAATTAACATAATTTTTGATTTTGTGTTTATTTTTGTAGTTTGCTAGGAGAAAGGATTAATTCATCAAAGACATTGATGAAATGAGAAGAGAGCTGGCCAAATTTATCCTGGATAATGTTGATGAAGACCGTAAAAAAATAATGCAATAAGGAAATTTTTGAAGTATTAATCATTTATGTTTTGAAGTATGTGGGAATGAATTGTAATATTGTTTTAGTTCATTGTTGGCACTTTGAATAATTATGTAATGAATTTTTTTGTTGGTGTTACATATTACATTTCTTCTTGTTTGTTTTTCTTCTATGGGATATTGTATACATAATACAAATTGTACAATACCGATAATGGGTACTATAAAATAATGATGAATATTTGATGACGCATAAAAATTATCTTTTATAGATAAAGATGACACATAGAAGCCATCTTATATAAATAAAGATGATGTGTTTTGAGCCGTCATTGTTGTCTTACAATAAAAGTCATTTTTTGTAAATACATGACACAGAAGTCTTCTTTTGTAAATAACAATAATGCATATAAGTCATCTTTTAAAAATACAATGACGTGCGTTGAGCTGTCATTCTTTTTTTACGATAAGTCATCTTTTATAAATAATGATGACATCTAAAAGTCATCTTTTATATAAAACGATGACATGTGTATTATGTCATTGTTGTCTCACGATAAAAGTTATTTTTCGTAAATAAAGACGACATATAGAAGTCATCTTTTATAAATAAAGATGACGCACATAAGTCATCTTTTATTGGTAAAGATGACGTGCGTCGAGCTGTCATTGTTTTCTGATGATAAAGATAAAGGTAACGTAGATGACGGCCAAATAAATGTCATTGTTAACCATTTTTGACCGTCATTGTTAACCATTTTTGTAGTAGTGGATCATTGTATGGCTGAGATAATAGATAGCTTGCTCATGACCTTCTTTATTCTTCTGAGCTAGTAAGGCACCCAATGAATGATCCATCGCTCGAACATACATCAGAAAGGGTATTCCTGAGACTGCAGGCACTAGAACTGGAGGGTTCATCAAGTACCACTTTATATCTTGAAATACTTGTTGGCATTCTTCAGTCCTAATAAAAGACACACCTTTCTTCATAAGTTGAGTAAACGGTCTACAGCGTCCAGAGAGATTTGAGATGAATCTCCTGATGTACGCAAGCCATCCCTGGAATCCTCGTAGCTCTTTTAGGTTGCGTGGAGGACGTTTCTCTTGAATGGCTTTGATTTTCTCAGGGTAAACGTATATACCTTTACAGGTAATAACGAATTAGAGAAATTTGCCACTAGAGACTCCCAGGAATTACTCGGTAGGATTCATCTTGAGTTGATGTTGGCACATTAGATCGAATATAGTTCTCAAGTCTTGGATGTGGTTTCCTTTAGACGACTTTTGACAGCAATATCATCTACATAGCATTCAACTATCTTCTATAAATTATCACGAAAAATAGTACTCATAGCCTGCTGATAAGTTGCACCAGCATTTTTAAGACCAAACGGCATGACAGTGTAACAGTAGACTCCGATAGGAGTGCAAAAAGATGTATATTTTTATCTTTTGGATGCATCTTGATTTTATTATATCCTGAGAATCCATTAATAAAAGACATTCGTTCAAATCTATAAGTATTGTTGATCATGACATCAATGATTGGAAGAGGAAAATCATCCTTGGGGCAAGCATCGTTGAGATCTCTAAAGTCAATGCAGACTCGAACCTTTTCTATTTTCTTCATAACTGGGACGACATTAGCCACCCAGTCAGGATATTGTTCTTCTCTGATAAAACCACAAGAGATAAGTTTCTTGACTTCAATTTCTATAGCATCCATCATGTCAGGTCAAAATTGACGTTGTTGTTGTTTGACCGGCCTTGTATTGGGCAAGATGTTGAGCCTGTGGGTAGCAATCTGAGGATTCAGTCCCGGTATATCCTCATAATTCCAGGCGAAGACGTCAATGTATTCTCGAATAAGCTAAATGAATTCTTGTTTATCCGCTTTTGAAAGACTCTTGCTAATGAAGATAGGTCGTGACGAGCCTTCATCTCCAACATCAATCTGAATTAATTGATCTTCAGTAGGGGTTCTCGTTGCTCAAAGTGAAGTTCCCATTGAGTGTCCATCCTTTGTGCCTACGGATCTGCTTCAGTAACTTCAGTAAGGTCATCATCATCTTCTGAGAATTCAGTAGACACCATATTGGTAGATAGTGTCACCCGATGGACATGACCTGCACTGGTATCAGAATCCCATAAAACAGAATCAGAAGAGTTAGATCGCTCATCTTTATCGGATTCGGAGGCTTCTGGAGTCAGAATTGGTGAGATATAACCCAATCTCCGCTTCGTTTTGCTGTAATATTGTTGTGACTTTCTTTTTGGAGCAGGAATACAAATAGGAGTTTGCCTTCCCTTAACACCATTAAGACCAGCTTTAAAATTATAGCCTATCTGTTGAATGATATCTTTTGATTGTTGACTATAACGATGTAGTTGAAGTCTTCCGTTATCATGATTTTTTTCTACTATCGGGTGTGATCTTCTGTTCTGTTCCTTTACTAAAAAGTATAGGAAATTCATCTTTCTTCCTGGAAGGAACTAAGAAGAAGGAATCTTGCATTGGTTCGAGTAATACTTCATCTTGGAAGGTTGAATTGCTCCAATTGTAAGTTGTTCGAAGTTATCTAACATTTCTAAATAACATCGAGTATAATAAAAGATATCAGTATACTGTAAAGGAGATGCTACTTTATTGATTTGTACATCATCATTTATAATAGGATTCTTGGCCTTAACAGAAGGCTTAGTAAGGTTGACAACCAGAGGAAGAGAAGGAGAAGGAAAAGAAGGAGGTTTGTTACGACGAAGGTCGATAATAAGAGGCTCAGAAGAGGTGAGCTCCCACTGTTCCATCTTTCTAGCAGGAGGCTGTTTGTTATGAGAGGAATGATGGATAGTCAATGTCTGAGAAGAAGATGGACGAGTAGTACATCCTTTGACTAGGATTATGTGGACATCATCTGAGGTGTCTTTCTGATCTTCCTCACTATCCATCACCAACACAACCATCATGAACTCTTCTTCGTACATCTGAGAATCAGTACAATATGCTTCAATGTCCCTGAAAGGATTTAGATCAGCTACTTCCTTCTAGACTTCTCCATTGACGTCCATATATTTGAAGTATTGGTGGAGAATGGATGGTACAATGTTATGCTCATGCAGAAATGGTCTTCCAAATAAAGCATTATAGGAGCCATGATTATCGATCACGTAGAAGGTAACCTTTGTACAAAGATTGCCGATTTGAACTTTCAGGCGAATCTTTCCAAAAGGTTCACTTCTTCCAAAATTAAATCCCAAGATTGTCGTGATGGTTGCTAAAAGATTATGTACATGAATCTTTAATGCATCTAGTAGAGTCTTCGGTATGATGCTGAGTACAGACCCAGGGTCGATCAAGGTGCGATCAACTTTTATGGTATCGATATATCCCTTGAAGTAGAGGGGTCGGTCATGACGATTATCTTCCAGCAGCATATCATCTTGTGTAAAGGTGATATTGGGCATCATCTCCATCACACTATGACAATGAAAGCAGGTTACAGGCTCCTTCTCTAGCTTTTTGAGGAGTGTTACACAAGTATCAGCTTGCATCAAAGCTTCACTCAATGTTTCTCAAGTTTCCTTCAAGAGACGCAGTAGCTCAAAAATTGATAACCTTGCTGGAGTATTAGCCAGCTGAGCCAATATATCAAAGTTATACGGCTACTCGAGTCCTAGAGCTGGAGTCTTCTTTAATCTTTATCAAAGCGAACAGATTATTTTCCTTTGTCAGCCGCCATCGGTTTAGGAGGAGTTGGTTCCACTGGAGGTGATGAAGCCGATGGAACATTGATAGCAGGAAAAAATGATGCCGGAGGAGCCTCCGGAGCTGGAGCAGGGCTCTTTTGACCTTCTGAATAGTCTCTCAGGTAAAGTCTCCCAGACTTGGTACCAGTTAAGGCTTCTTCTTTGGATACAGGTTCGAAGGATACCATATTGTAACTCTTTGCCCGGATCTTGCTTTTGGAAGGTTTTCTTTGGTAAGATGAAGAGTTTGTCCAATAACCCAAACCAACACGAGGTTGGTTGTGTGAAAGGCATAGAGAAAGAGGTACAGGAGATCATTTTCCATGGTTTAGGCTGAGCCTTTTGTAGATCATATCCCATCTTCCTCATGAGTTCGTGAGATTGTTGACTATATATATGGAAGGCTGGTTGATAATTGGTTTCTAGCTTTGGCAGCGTTATCTCAGAAGAAGAAGAAGAATCTGCCGCCAAGGTGAAGGTAGCAGTTAAAGGTGGAGAACAATGTTCACTCAATGAAGTCATGCGACATGACTTGTATTTGGTTGCTTTCTTGGACTTTGTAGATGAAGAAGGTGTTTCAAAGTCAGCCACCAAACCAGGATGGATCCACATAATCTTCCCTTTATCAGTAGACAGAGGAACAAGACCATCAGTTCGTGCAGGTGGGAGATTAACAATCTCCAAAGTGGTTATCTGGATGGGAATGACGCCATCCTGCACAAGTTGAGCAGGAAAATCACCGAACTATAGAGAGGCGACGTTAGCCGTTACAGTCTTTTTGTCTTGTTGGAGAGTGATTGCACCAGAATTAACCATCTTCTGGATCTTGCCTTTAAGTACATAGCATGCTCGAGTCGGATGTCCGATAAACATAATATTTAGGGTAGTCAGTTTTACCTACTTTCTCTAGCTGTTTTGCCTTCAGCAGTTGAATTTTATTGCTCTTGATTAGGCAATCAAAGATCCTCATGACATCATCTTCATCAAAGAAGTATTCTTCTTTCGGACGTGGTGCCCTCTGTGGTGGTGCCGTTGGAGTAGGCGTTGATTGACCTATATTGACGGCTAGAGTTTCTTTGCCTTTGACATTGATAGCCAAAGTCTCTTTATCCTTGAGGTTGTTCTGATGGCCACTGTTATTTGATGTAGCATGTTCATCTTTGTCAAGATTAGTTATTTGAATACCTAATTGTTTGAACTTATCAGCACTTTCTTCTGCCACTTTAGCATTCAGTATGAATGAAGGCCAATCCTGGAACTATATCGATCCAGTCCACATACTGATTATAGGCAACAGGTTTTATTTGCAAGTGTCTATAGTCAAAGCATCTGGAGTTCCGAGAGGCATTTTAAGTGCCTCACGGCAGAATCATTCAATGAACCGTTCGGTTGTTTCATTGTGTCGCTATTTAATTTTAATGAGAGCAGACATAGTCATGTCATTTGTTCTCTCATAAAATCATTCCAAGAACATTTGTTTGAATCTAGAGAAAGAGGTTATACAACCATCTGACAAACTGTGGTACCAGTCGTAAGCTGCACCTGATAAACATCCGACGAACAACCTAGTGAGTAGAGCATCATTTGGCTGTAGTTGATCAGTCTTTACCTCAAAGTGATTTAGGTACTGACTTGGAGATGCACTACCATCAAACAGCATAATAGTAGAGGGTTTATATTTGGGAGGAAATTAAACTTTCTTCCACTCTATAGGATAAGGTTGTTTGATCCCAAGCTTTTGTAAGCCGACTTTCTGCTTGAAGCTTTCAAATTAAGTACGTAAAAAATTTTATGGCCTCATTAGTATCTCCTGACGATTGTGGAGCAGTGGACTGATTTGATATGTTGGGAGGGAGTATTGCATGATAAGTACCACCCCCAGCACCAAATTGACTTGGAATAGCCTGTACTGGTATGGAAGCGGTGTGAGAAGACTGTACCCCCAGACCAATGTTGACGGGAGCTGATGTTGTTACCGGTTCTTGGGTCAGAATTAGATTCACAACAGGTGGAACCGTATATTGTGTCATAATTAGAGCACGCATGCTTGTCATCATCTCAACCATGCTCTTCAAACTAGCCTCCAAAGTAGCAATTCTCTGCTCTTGACTGTTAGAACTAGAAGCATCTTGATCTTCTGTGACGACATAAGTAGTCACTTCTCTAGCTATCGAAGATGAGCTAGTAGAAAAGATGGTTCGTTCAGAACTTTCACTATCAGCATCAAAGTCATATAAGGAACTACCCCCAGGATAAGTGATAGGGATATTCTTTTGACTGAATGCAACTTGGTTGGAATCAGGAAGATTCCTTTGACCGATTGTTTCTTGGTCAGAAGGAAGATTCTTTTTACCGATTGTTTCTTGCTCGGAAGAAAGATTCCTTTGACCGATTGTTTCTTGGGTGGAAGAAAGATTCATTTGACCGATTGTGTCTCGACTTCTTGATCTGGTATATTGGTATACTCCTTCGCTGGATTCACAAATCCGATCTAACTATTGTTGGCTGGAATTGCGGGATGTATTGCGTCTCGGACGCTTTTCACCCCCAGTGCTTCGAGATGTCATGTTGACAGAGACATACAACAATTTATCTTCATCCACTATCATTGGTTGAGGAACCTGATAGTAATTCAAATGGTCGAAGACAGACCATTTAGCTGATTGACAACAGCATTTGATAACTACCTCATGGTGATGGTTACAGTGATGTTCTTGGGGCTGCATTACAGATGGATGGGACGAATTTGTGATCTTCTGCTTCTGTTTAAGAAGTTTACGGAGATCGATTACAATAACAGGACGAGAAGAAGTCAGAGGAACATATTCTTTAATGAAGTTAGGAACATGATTCCGATTCTTGAGATGTCCCATTCCTTGAGTGTACAAGAAAGTACTGAGTTGGTTAGCATAGGTAAAGGGGTTCTTGACTTCAGTAGTCTGCTTCTGGCGTAAGTTAGCCACTGGCACAGGCTGTTTGTATTTTGCTGAAGTAGGTATTGACTGGTGCCTGTTGAGATAGGTGCACAGGTCAAATAGGTCTGCTACTTGTGTATCTGTCTGAGATACAAGCAGCTTACCCTGCTTGGACTTTGAGATGTACAGGATTGGAAGATATGGAGTTGTATTCTCGGGATTTGGCAGAATCCCTTTTTGTGTTGCACAACCTGTTCTTATGTGCCTGGCCTGGCGCAACTGGGTAACAGAAAGTTCAGTTTGAACAGAACTCACTTTCTTAGCAGAGATTTGATTATCTCTGTTCAGAAGAGTAGAGTTTCTGCCCAAAAGAGATTTTATACTGACTGGCACATAGGCGCCACCAGAGATGCTTTCTACCGAGTCAAAGACCAGGAAAGAATTAGAAAAGGTCAAATGATGCTTTCATTTATTCTGTGACGAGGCTAGAATAGGTGTACTCCTTGCCAAGTTCAAATTTGGAGAAGGAGTAGCTAAAGAGTGTTTCCCTTTGTTTTGTGGCTGAGAGGCTACAGGCGCAAGTTGTGCAGGTTGAGAAAAGGCCAAAGGGCGCTTTCCTTTGTTCTGTCTAGCACTCTCGCTAGATAGGTTCTTCTCCGAGTTCAGAACTGAAGAAAATGACGGAGTAGCCAAAAGGCATTTTCTTTTGTTCAGAGCCGAAGAGGCAGCAAACGCAGGTTGCACAGGGGTAGTGGTTGGCAGAGAGACAGTCTGCGCAGGTCACGCAGGAGCAATAGTTGGCAGAGAGGCAGTCTGTGCAGGTTGTGCAAGAGCAATGGTTGGCAGAGAGGCAGTCTACGTAGGTTGCGCAGGAGCAATCATTGGCAGAGAGGCAGTTTACGCAGGTTGTGTAGGAGCAATGGATGGTGCTGTAGAGGACTTAGGAGTCCACACAGTACGCATCTTGCTCTTGGTAGCAACTACGGTGCACCTGGTACCCCCAGCACTGATCATTGCTTCGTAGGTGGTTTTGTCACGACCCGCACCCACTGTGAAGGTACGAGAACGTAACAACACCCAGCCTACGCCGCAATGTCGGCGGTAGAACGCTGTCCTAGGTCACAACATCTAACAATATAAAGCTAAGCAGTTTATACTCCCCAAATGGGGGTGACATAGCAGAAGTAAACTCAATCACAACTAAGGAAGAAGAAAGCGCGATATAATAAAGAACTCAAGGAAAAATACAGATGATCAAATAATCTAAGATAACATCTCAGCAGATATCTAGAGTACAAGGTCTCAGCTACTGAATATGAAAGAATATACAACCCAGATCTCAAAGACAGAAATAAAGTCTAACTACTAGTCTCAAGACAACATAAGTAAGACAAAGCCTAACTAAGCTAGTCTAGGCAGTAGGGTAAAGTCGTCAGCTAGAGCTTTTTCGTAGAAGGTATCCACACAGGCCTCCTCCTCGTCCTCTGTAATATTTTCAACAGGTCCAGTCAGGACAGGAGCGAGCACAATACATCTCAACAGTTCATAGCAGGTTAGAAAATATAATCATGCAGTAAAGTAAGATATAGATACTGAAGGAAATGCAGTATGTAAACAGAGAGAGCTGTAATAGAAATATCTACTATAAATAGAGACTAACAGTTGCTAGTGAGTCAGAGTACAATATAGACATGTAAATGGCATAGGATGATTCTGATGGTACACTATGGAAAGATTCTGATGCTACACTACTTGGATATTATTCACATGTCTACTTCTACTCCTCCGTACCCCCAATCAATACACAAGGATCCAACCAGGTTATGTTATGATTCCCCCCGAAGGGTGGTACATAGTAGTCCCATAAATAGGGATTCTTAGAAACCTAATAAATGGGATAAGGATTCAAGGAAAACTCTATGATCATAAGAGTATATGTCACAAGTGATCAAAGAACCAATGAAGCATAGTGATACGCCATGTAAGTAAAACGCACAGAACATGTAGTACCCGATGCTCCCTGAAGGGATAACATCTCAAGAAGGGATCCATATAGTACTAATCCGTGTGACCAACATGACAGTATCAAGTAAAGTAATTTAATGTAGAAAAATAATTCTAAGCAAGATATAAAATGATCAGAGAATGTACTCGCCTGTATCTGAGTGTCCGGATGAAATGTACTGTCCGAGGAGAGGTGTCTAGTTCCTAATCAGAACAGCACAAGTCACAACAAGTCTAGAATGGTAATAAGATGCACTACAATGCATTCTACATGAATCTAGGTTAATCTAGGCCAAAGTCAACTCTTGGTCAACTCTGGTCAATCCTAGAAGTCAAACTAGGTCAAACCTAAGTCAAACAAGTCTATACCAGTCTAACTAGTCTATTCTAGGTCTAACAAGGCTACACAAGTCTAACTAGACTCTAAACTGACACACAGATACACCCATAGGCTAAGAGCCTAGGCTATAGGCTATTAGGCAATATCATGCTTAAAACCAACCTATAATCTATATTACATAACACACGACAATATTCAAATCTAAATACAACACATATTGATATATTATAATCCAATATAGAAATACACATATATATATATATACCATATCATTATTTTTCAAGAATATAGTTAATATTTATATATACATATAGAGTGAGAGGGAAGGACATATGAGATTATGAGTGTGTGTGGACATGAATGCATAAAAATAGGTCTCTGTGCACATGTCAAAAGTGTGTGTTTACATAGAAACAATGTAAGGTAAGAACTCAATAAAATAGTGAATTGCATTCAGTGATAGGTGTCTTAGGAACATGGAAATGTGGGTAATGTGTGGATGGTGAATGAGTGTGTGTGTGAGGAATTGTGTGTAGAGTGCACCTGTGTGTGTGTGTGTGTAGGAATGACATAGAGTGTAGGACAGTGATTTATGTGTGTGTCTTCATGTAACTGTGTGTGTGTGAGGGAAAAACAGTGTGGATACATTGACAGGAATGTGAGGAAGTGTGTGTTTACATAGGACTGTGTGTGTGAGCCAAATTCATATGGGTGTGTGTTAGATGGTCTTTAGGCCTGTCAATGGTAGCTTATTGGTCGGATATTGGCATTACCATATCCGAACCATTAACTATCGGATATATCCGATAACTATCCGATATCCGATCGGATATAATTTTTGGCTACCATACCCGTTACCAATAATTTTAACGGATATCGGATAATATCCGAACCAATAAGATTACTAAAAAAAATTTAAAAAAAAGGGAAGAAAAAAATGAGTTAAAACATTTTAATTGTCACCTTGCTGGTTTAGATCGGATAGATACTTCAAACTATGTTTTTCAGCCGCTTGCAAGGTGACAACCAAAACATTTGAACTCTTTAGATATGATATGTCAAATATATTATAGTATATACGTTGCTGGAAATTTAAGTTCAACCCTATGGTACCGATCTAAACCACTTAAAGTGGCTGAAAAATATAGTTTGAAGTATCTACACTTTCTAATAAGTTTTGGTTGAAAAACATAATTTGTAGTAAATATCATTTTAAATTAATAAATAATTTAAATATTATTGGTTCGGATATTATTGGTTCGGATATGACACTTACCGTATCCGCATCCGATATCCGATAAATATCCGATATGATATCCGAATCCGTATCCGTATCCGAAATTTCGGATATTTTTGGTTCGAATACGGATCGGATACGGATTTTCGGTCTACCATTGACAGGCCTAATGGTCTTCAGTGACAGGAAATCAGTGATAGGTTGAGGGGAAAGTGTATGTAATCAGTTATGTGTATGACAGTGTGGAGGGGTGTGAGAGTGTGAGTTAATTAGGAGATTAACTCTCATGTTTCAGGTTTCCTGAAACAATGACAGTGCCAAGAACATAGCAGTGCAACCAATCTAACATTTCAACCCATACATCAACACAAATCAAATTTAGCCTATCCATTATTCAACACACAAAATTAGTCTACAGGAAGATTAAAATCTGGGAATGCAATTAAAGAAGAACCCAACCAATATGACAGTTCCATTAACAACAGTAAACAATTCGAATTCCCCATTCCCTTTGAAAACCAAAACCTCAATGTAAACTTAACACAATGTAAACTGTCATTTGAACAACTAACAGCCTATTTCAAAATGGAAAGGAAATCAGTTCATTAAGGAACACAAAACTCAGTTTAATAGGAAGAACAAATCTCAGGTTAATAGGGAGAAACAATCTCAGCTATCAGTAAATTTCAAAATCTAACCAATTGTCTAGTATTCCATCCAATCCAACACAAATGCCAAAATCACATTCACAACTCCAAAAGCCAAATTCGAATGTAAATACCTAGCTAAACATGAATTACAACATGTGGGGATATTTAGCAGTAAGAAACATCACTTAAAACAGGAATCAAATGTTTTAAGAATTAGAAAAATAGTGTATCAGTATGAGTATCAGCCAAAAGCCAAATTCGAACCAATTTCCATCCGACCTTTAAACTAACATGTAACCCTAATCTATCATAGATAATACATCATATTTTAGGATTAATTTAACAATTAAAAATAATATTTAAAACATTTAAAACCGAATCAAACAGGTAAACAAAATATGCACTGATACACGCACAGTGCAGTGGACAGCCTCGTGCACGTGTTCGTGCAAGTCTAGGACACGACACAAGTGTCCTAGAGTCTCGTGGTCGTGTCCCTAGGTTCACCTAGGGTTGGTCTAGGGTTAGGACATCCTGGCATGTGTCTACGACACGTGTGCGTGCGTCACGACATGCGTATCAGTGTCAAAAATCGACAGTAGCCGATTCAGTGTAAATCCAGTGCACAGCTTCGTGCGTGTCCGACACGACACGAGAGGCCCTAAGACTTGACACACGTGGTGTCAGATAGTGCCCCTCACTGTGTGTCAAATCTCATGTGTCGACGTGTCGTGTCCGCAGTGCTACAGACCCCGAGTAGCAGGACAGCTACAGTGCCCGTGCACGCGCGCGCGTGTCAACGTGTCCACGTGTCTGTGGTAACTCAACATGACACGAAAACCACACACAGACACAAGAAACTTATAAGCGACATAAAAACCTAATTTCCTATTCATTTACATTCCTAAAAATCACTCGAAATGCCCTTTAGGGCATTTCATCAAACACTTAAAATCAAGGACTGATACGTGTCCAAATAGGACACGAAATGGACATAAAATCTAGGGTTAACTATTCCTACAGTTAGGTTAGGCCTAGGTCTTCCTAATTATGCAATAAAATCAGAATTCTATGGTGTAGAATGAAATTTACCTATATGTGACAAAATACAAGAAAAACTTCCAATAGAGGGGTTTCTCCTTGTTAGCAAACTTCTCCAAATTTCTCCAAAGCTGAGGTTGAACACCACAAACAGCAAGAAAACTAAAATTAGGATCTAATGCAATTGATTTGAGGGAAAAAGGAGATTAAATGGAATTTCTATGGATTTATGAAGATGGAGGCTCACCTCTTCCAAAACTTGAGAAATTCTAAGGAGGCTAGCCCTAATTTCTAGGAGAATATTTATAGGGGGGATTCCCAATATGGGTGTGGTGGCTGGCCAAGTAATGTTAGGGTTAGGGTTTGGCATTACCTAATGGGCTTTGGGCTTCTATGGCTAAGTTATTGATTAATGGTTCAACCATAAGTCATGGCTTGTGTCATAACTATTCTAACTTGAGTCAAATGACTAAACCATAGGTTGTTCCTAGTCTAACTAGGGTTGCATGACCAAACCAAGTCCGAACTCAACTAGGGTTAGCTCCTAGGTTAGTCTACCAAGGTCATTGCTAGTCAAAGTCAACCTAGTCAAGCTTCATTTAAACAATTCCAAAATAAATCCCAAAAATTCCCATAAATTCAAATAAATTCTAATAAATTCAAATAACCCCAAAAATGACAAAAATACCCTCAAACTAGAAATGATAAACAAAATACCCAAATCACAAGGCTAGGCTCTAGGTCAACCAGTTTCCAAGGTTACACTATCAAAACACCAAAATCATAAGTCATGATTTAAAATAGTTTTAAATGATTAAAAATCACCGAAAATTATATCATGATTTAAATATCATTATTAAAAGACTAAAATTACAAAATTTCAAAATTATCCTCTTCTGGAAAACTGGGTGTTACAATCCTACCCACCTTACAAAAATTTTGTCCTCGAAATTAAAGGTGATCGTACTCCTTCTAGGTTAAGCCCCCAGCAATCATAGTCTCAGAACCTATTTAAATCATACAGTTGGAAAGTGTAACCTATGGGATCATGGTATGTAATATCAGTCTGGGGTCTCATCTAGTTATACCAACCATGCTACAGTACTAGACAATCACAAGGTATCAAAACATACAAGCAAGGGATGCATCAAAATTCTTAAAAAGGAATACTAAGGTTAGGTCAAAACTCACCTCCAGCTAGGTCTGAGAACTAGAACTCCCTCCTGGAAGCAGGGCCCTGGTTGGGGCAGGTATATCAGGACAGTTCTGCACCCAGTGTGCAGCTGACCCACAGAATAGGCACGATCCTAGTCTCTTTCTACAGGAGTTCCACTTGTGCCCAGACTTCTTACAGTAGGCACATATAGGCTCTAGCTCAGCTGGCCTCTGCTGGACAGGAGACTGGGCTGGGTATGATGATATAGGCTGGATATATGGGTACTCCTCAAACTCTGGGTAGGACTGGGTACTGCTCCTCGCCCTCTTGGAGCTAGGCTCTCCTCCTGGAAGCACAGAGTCCCGCAGACATAGTAACCTCTGGATTTGCTCCCTTATAGCCTCATCATGAACTCTCTGTGACTCCAACAGCCTTTCTTGGAAACATCCAAACACCTAGGCTGCATCAAGTAACAAACCTCCTGGTGGTACAGTATGGAGTACCATCCCAAGGGGTACGGAAAGGCTCTCGGTCTCAAACAAATCTGCAGCTCTCTCCTGAACGATAAGAGATGAAGGACGACTCTTTGGCGAGGCTACCACCATCTCCTCAATGGCAGGAGGTGCCACCACCCCCTGATCAGATAGAGGGATCACTACCTCATGAACAGTAGGAGGTGGAAGCACACTCTCAGTAGCTGCAGCTGCTCTCAGGCGACGGGCTCGGGTCATAGGAGCCATACTGGAAAGGATAAAAACAACAATCATCAAGGCTGTAAGGCAGTCTACCATCCTATCTGAAAACTGGTAATTATCAGAAATAAAATAAATATAAAGGGGTACTATTTAAAAATCAAGATCAAAAGTTTAAGGAACGAAAGTCAATAGCATTGAAATCCAAATCACGATATATATAGAGAATGTGTTAAAGAGGAAAAAGCTAGCATTATGTAAGGGTTATGTGGTTTGTGTGAAATATACATGAAAGTGTATAAGAGGATTTGGGTCTCAACTATAGCTATCAAGTTACACTATTCATGGCATATTGGTTAAGCAGTCTACAAGGCACAAGCTATTTACTCATAACATGCATGGCTAATCATATATATATATATATATATATATATATATATATATATATATATATATATATATATATATATATATATATATATATATATGTATATTTATATGTATAGAGAGGTAGAGACTTAATCATGCATCTACATACATTATAACATGTTTACAGAACTATATATATATATATATATATATATATATATATATATATATATATATGAACATAACATAGAGATAAAGGGTTAGGTTTTCATGGAAGTTGTGAACATTAGTGTAGAGTGTCAAGTGTACATGGGTTAAAACTTGAAATAAAGGGTTCGATCTTTCAGTTTAGTTCAACATTACATATTAGATCTGAAATTGAACTACACATTTGGAGGCAATGTAAAAATATTAACATGTATTCAGTTTTCAAAATTTGGAGAAATTCGAACATCAAAACCAACTCAATGTTTACCACAACCACAACCTAACATGTAAGAGTATGAAACCTAACTTATATACCTACACACAACAATGTATACGGCTCAAACATTACATTTTAAAACTGCAAATTAACTAATCACTTAGAATTCAGACTTAAAGGGTTAATATGTACATAGTCTCAGGTTTGACAAATTCAACACAAAACTCAACCAAACTCAACCAATTTTCTTTAAGACTTGAAACCCTGCATGTAACATACATGTGCAGTAATGTAAACAACAACTAATAACATAAAATTTAAATTTAATTTACGAATTTAATCTGGAAAACAGAGAACTAGTCACTGATACTGTCCTATATTAGAATCATTAGGATTTTGAAAAAATTAACATCAATATATTAATATGCATTTAGATAGGTTGGTGATCAAGTGTAGCATGCATACGTGTCAGGCAAGCATCTGTGTCCACTATATATATATATATATATATATATATATATATATATATATATATATATATATATATATATATATTAAGGTAATACAAGAATTAATAGTAAGAAGAAAATAATGATAAAATCTGTTCTGCTTATCTGTTTAAAAGAAGGAACCATTTTAAAACCAGAGTTATAATATCAAATCCAAGTTAAGGTCTAGCAAAAATCATCGATTCATTGTATTAGGAAGAATTTTATAGCAAAAAATTACACAAGGTTTATAATAACAGCTAAGCCACTCCTACTCATACTCCTACTCCTAAGTTATTTGATGATGGGGTACAATTTATAACAACAGAATGGTACGATAGAGATGATATATTTAAAAACCTTCTCAAGATACAATCTGATAATCATATGCGTCTGTCCGAAATCATGTTACTCAGAGTCCTCGCCATGCCAGTAAGCAAGGCTGCGATAAACGATAGATTCCATAACTAGGGTATGCACCTCTACAATCATGTCGTCTAGAAATCTCGTTATGCCGACTAGTATAGCTGCGAGAAATTCCAAATCTCATAACCAAGATACGTACATCCGAAGTCAGGTCTCTATGTTTTTGCCACGCCAGCTAATATGGCTGCGATAAACTACAAGCTCCATAATCAAGTAGACGTTTTACCATCCCTGTATTTCCGTCAACATATGTTATCAGAAAGATATCGTAACTCAGGCCTTAAAATTCATCTCGATAGGAAAATCAAAATCAATAACGATCCAACAAAATCAAATTCAGTAATCAAGGAGTGAGAGCAACAAACAAGGAAAATGATTTCAAATTGAAGTTTAAATAAGATTCTCAAGAGTCGTCCCAGGAATCTCTCAAGGAATCCTAACTGTGATTGAGTACCTTCAAAAATATATCCTAATCCTACTGCAGGCTGTAGTGATACTCTAGTTCGAATACCACTACATAAACTCGACCTGCATGGGCTACCACTAAAAACGTGTCACGATCCGCACCCACTGTGAGGGTACGAGAACGTAACAACGCCAAGCCTACGCCGCAGTGTAGGCGGTAGAACGCTGTCCTAGGTCACAATATCTAACAATATAAAGCTAAGCAGTTTATAATCCCCGAATGGGGGTGACATAGCAGAAGTAAACTCAATCAAAACTAAGGAAGAAGAAAGCACGATATGTTAAAGAACTCAAAGAAAAATACAGATGATCAAATAGTCTAAGATAACATCTCAGCAGATATCCAGAGTACAAGGTCTTAGCTACTGAATATGAAAGAATATACAACCCAGATCTCAAAGACAGAAATAAAGTCTAACTACTAGTCTCAAGACAACATAAGTAAGATAAAGCCTAACTATGCTAGTCTAGGCAGTAGGGTAAAGTCGTCAGCAAGAGCTGTTCCGTAGAAGGTATCCACACAGGCCTCCTCTTCGTCCTCTGTAATATTTTCAACAGGTCCAGTCAGGACAGGAGCAAGCACAATACATCTCAACAGTTCATAACAGGTTAGAAAATATAATCATGCAGTAAAGTAAGATATAGATACTGAAGGAAATGCAGTATGTAAACAGAGAGAGAGAGAGCTGTAATAGAAATATCTACTGTAAATAGAGACTAACAATGGCTAGTGAGTCAGAGTACAATATAGACATGTAAATGGCATATGATGATTCTGTTGCTACACTATGGAAAGATTCTGATGCTACACTACTTGGATATTATTCACATGTCTACTTCTACTCCCCCGTACCCCCAATCAATACACAAGGATCCAACCAGGTTATGTTATGATTCTATGTAACGGCCTCCGAAGGGTGGTACATAGTAGTCCCATAAATGGGAATTCTGGGAAACCCAATAAATGGGATAAGGATTCAAGGAAAACTCTATGATCATAAGAGTATATGTCACAAGTGATCAAAGAACCAATGAAGCATAGTGATACGCCATGTAAGTGAAACGCACAGAACATGTAGTACCCGATGCTCCCTGAAGGGATAACATCTCAAGAAGGGATCCATATAGTACTAATCCGTGTGACCAACGTGACAGTATCAAGTAAAGTAATTTAATGCAGGAAAATAATTCTAAGCAGGATATGAAATGATCAGAGAATGTACTCGCCTGTATCTGAGTGTCCGGATAAAATGTACTGTCTGAGGAGAGGTGTCGGGCTCCTAATCAGAATAGCACAAGTCACAACAAGTCTAGAATGGTAATAAGATGCACTACAATGTATTCTACATGAATCTAGGTCAATCTAGCCCAAAGTCAACTCTTGGTCAACTCTGGTCAATCCAAGAAGTCAAACAAGTCTATACTAGTCTAACTAGTCTATTCTAGGTCTAACAAGGCTACACAAGTCTAACTAGACTCTAAACTGACACACAAATACACCCATAGGCTAAGGGCCTAGGCTATAGGCTATTAGGCAATATCATGCTTAAAACCAACCTATAATCTATATTACATAACACATGACAATATTCAAATCTAAATACAACACATATTGATATATTATAATCCAATATAGAAATACACATATATATACCATATCATTATTTTTCAAGAATATAGTTAATATTTATATATACATATAGAGTGAGAGGGAAGGACATATGAGATTATGAGTGTGTGTGGACATGAATGCATAAAAATAGGTCTCTGTGCACATGTCAAAAGTGTGTGTTTACATTGAAACAATGTAAGGTAGGAACTCAATAAAATAGTGAATTGCATTCAGTGATAGATGTCTCGGGAACATGGAAATATGGGTAATGTGTGGATGGTGAATGAGTGTGTGTGTGAGAAATTGTGTGTAGAGTGCACCTGTGTGTGTGTGTGTGTGTGTAGGAATGACGTAGAGTGTAGGACAGTGATTTATGTGTGTGTCTTCATGTAACTGTGTGTGTGTGTGAGGGAAAAATAGTGTGGATACATTGACAGGAATGTTAGGAAGTGTGTATTTACATAGGACTGTGTGTGTTAGCCAAATTCATATGGGTGTGTGTTAGATGGTTTGGATATCAGTGACAGGAAATCAGTGATAGGTTGAGGGGAAAGTGTATGTAATCAGTTGTGTGTATGACAATGTGGAGGGGTGTGAGAGTGTGAGTTAATTAGGAGATTAACTCTCATGTTTCAGGTTTCCTGAAACAATGACAGTGCCAAGAACATAGCAGTGCAACCAATCTAACATTTCAACCCATACATCAACACAAATCAAATTTAGCCTATCCATTATTCAACACACAAAATCAGTCTACAGGAAGATTAAAATCTGGGAATGCAATTAGAGAAGAACCCAACCAATATGACAGTTCCAATAACAACAGTGAACAATTCAAATTCCCTATTCCCTTTGAAAACCAAAACCTCAATGTAAACTTAACACGATGTAAACTGTCGTTTGTACAACTAACAGCCTATTTCAAAATGGAAAGGAGATCAGTTCATTAAGGAACACAAAACTCAGTTTAATAGGAAGAACAAATCTCAGTTTAATAGGGAGAAACAATCTCAGTTATCAGTAAATTTTGAAATCTAACCAATTGTCTAGTATTCCATTCAATCCAACACAAATGCCAAAATCACATTCACAACTCCAAAAGCCAAATTCGAATGTAAATACCTAGCTAAACATGAATTACACCATGTGGGGATATTTAGCAGTAAGAAACATCACTTAAAACAGGAATGAAATGTTTTAAGAATTAGAAAAATAGTGTATCAGTATGAGTATCAGCCAAAAGCCAAATTCGAACCAATTTTCATCCGACCTTTAAACTAACATGTAACCCTAATCTATCATAGATAATACATCATATTTTAGGATCAATTTAACAATTAAAAACACTATTTAAAACATTTAAAATTGAATCAAACAGGGAAACAAAATATGCACTGATACACGCACAGTGCAGTGGACAGCCTCGTGCACGTGTTCGTGCAAGTCTAGGACACGACACAAGTGTCCTAGAGTCTCGTGGTCATGTCCTTAGGTTCACCTAGGGTTGGTCTAGGGTTAGGACATCCTGACACGTGTCCACGACACGTGTGCGTGCGCCACGACACGCGTATCAGTGTCAAAAATCGACAGTAGCCGATTCAGTGTAAATCCAGTGCACAGCTTCGTGCGTGTCCGACACGACACGAGAGGCCCTAAGACTTGACACACGTGGTGTCAGATAGTGCCCCTCACTGTGTGTCAAATCTCACGTGTCGACATGTCGTGTCCGCAGTACTACAGACCCCGAGTAGCAGGACAGCTACAGTGCCCGTGCATGCGCGCGCATGTCAACGTGTCCACGTGTCTGTAGTGACTCGACATGACACGAAAACCACACCCAGACACAAGAAACTTATAAGCAACATAAAAACCTAATTTCCTATTCATTTACATTCCTAAAAATCACTCGAAATGCCCTTTGGGGCATTTCATCAAACACTTAAAATCAAGGACTGATACGTGTCCAAATAGGACACGAAATGGACACAAAATCTAGGGTTAACTATTCCTACAGTTAGGTTAGGCCTAGGTCTTCTTAGTTATGCAATAAAATCAGAATTCTATTGTGTAGAATGAAATTTACCTATATGTGACAAAATGCAAGAAAAACTTCCAATAGAGGGGTTTCTCCTTGTTAGCAAACTTCTCCAAATTTTCCCAAAGCTGAGGTTGAACACCACAAACAGCAAGAAAACTAAAATTAGGATCTAATGCAATTAATTTGAGGGAAAAATGAGATGAAATAGAATTTCTATGGATTTATGAAGATGGAGGCTCACCTCTTCCAAAACTTGAGAAATTCTAAGGAGGCTAGCCCTAATTTCTAGGAGAATATTTATAGGGGGGATTCCCAATGTGGGTGTGGTGGCTGGACAAGTAATGTTAGGGTTAGGGTTTGGCATTAGCTAATGGACTTTGGGCTTCTATGGCTAAGTTATTGACTAATGGTTCAACCATAAGTCATAGCTTGTGTCATAACTATTCTAACTTGAGTCAAATGACTAAACCATAGGTTGTCCCTAGTCTAACTAGGGTTGCATGACCTAACCAAGTCCGAACTCAACTAGGGTTAGCTCCTAGGTTAGTCTACCAAGGTCATTGCTAGTCAAAGTCAACCTAGTCAACCTTCATTCAAACAATTCCAAAATAAATCCCAAAAATTCCTATAAATTCAAATAAATTCTAATAAATTCAAATAACCCCAAAAATGACAGAAATACCCTCAAACTAGAAATGATAAATAAAATACCTAAATCACAAGGCTAGGCTCTAAGTCAACCAGTTTCCAAGGTTACACTATCAAAACACCAAAATCATAAGTCATGATTTAAAATAGTTTTAAATGATTAAAAATCACCGAAAATTATATAATAATTTAAATATCATTATTAAAAGGCTAAAATTACAAAATTTCAAAATTTCAAAATTACCCTCTTCTGGAAAACTGGGTGTTACAGGTTTGGTCGATTTGAACGACCAAAGTCTTCTGCGTCTTGCCGATCGACACGGTATCACATTGAGTTGTCACTTTCTCGTCAGAGGAGAAAATCATCCCCAGCGGAGTCGCCATTTTGTTTGCAAAAAATAAAAGTTTGATTACAAACTAAGAAAAGCGTACAAGAGTATAATTGATTTCTGGGGAAGTACAACTTTAGGAATCTGATCAGAAGACAATCACTTTATCCTTTGGACGATGTGATATCGAAGACACGAGCCTCTAGAATATGCAACAGCGCTTTGTCAATAGATTATGATCATTAGTGATGCTTTAGAATTGATTTGAAACTCTATTTATAGAGTTCTTGAAATAACTGTTTAGCAGTTATTCTGGGTTGCACGCGCCTCAGGTTGTGCGCATCTGTTCACTTGCGCAAGCGGTTATACCAACTGCTAAAGACACATGGCATCGTTTGAATGAGATGCGCCTGGTCGTGGGCAGTGTAGTAGACACGTTCTACGAGATAAGTGGCATGCGAGCCACGTCTTCCTGCTTTCGGACATTAGTTTGATCATATTGCGCCAACTTTGGTCAGGTTATGCGTGGGCGCAACTCATCAATTTATGCTGCATTCTGAGTATTTTATTAATAACTATTGCGCACCTTGATACACTGCATGAGTTGCTAGCTATCATCAATAACTGACAAGATCTTCTCGAGCACCGCATTATCGGGATTCGAACGGATTTTTATCAATTTTTGTGCAGTCAGCTGTCAGGTAATGATGATGGCCATTATAGTTTCTCAAAGGGGACTGCCACATGGCACTTGCACAACCTGACTCTGGCACAACCTGATGGTGGCGCGATAATGTGGCACAACTTGATGTTCTGACTTCCATTTGAGTGGTGCAACTTGATTTTTAGCCTCTACAATACTCAACCAATACAACACACACACACATGAATGAGCACTGATATAAACATTCAGTCCACCACTAAATGCCAAAGCAAAGTTCCCAACTGAACTCAATCAGTCCACATGACTGTGAACACAAACCCAACTCAACCCCACACATACATATACATATAACACAATAGTGTAGCCTATATGCACACATATAACTAAACACAACCTATTTAGCCCTTGCCCGACCCCCACTGGACACTGTCAATGACAGTACCAAGCTCCCCTAGGCAATGTACAAGTAACCCACACTGCCCCAAGCAACACCACTATTCAGTTCACTTGACAGTAAACATCCATTCCACTCAAAAACCCAAACACACACATATATAAATATCCTCTATCACAAGTAACACATATATATATGTATATATTAGAGAGATTACTAAGAAATCAATTAGGATGTCTAAGTAATGAACAACCTAGCCAAACATGGGCACAAAACTGAAATCAAAGCCAAAAATAGTCTATTAGACATTTTAAGAAACACTTGGTGGGCTCTCCTCAGATTTCTCCAAGGATGGCACAAAAACCTCAAATAAAATGCACAAAAATAAGGTTTAGAGCCTTGCTCATCTCCCCATGGGTACCCCTAACCATTGTGAATGTTTCTACATTTGCCATGCATGAAGAAGGAGCTCAAACTACCAAAATAACAAGGATTTTACCTATTGGGTGATTATTTTTCCAATATAGTCTTCTAGGGATGCTCTTGTGTCAAACTTGACACAATCCATTCCTTATTTGGACTCCTTCCTACGAGCTCCTTGGTCTCTAAGCTTTAAGCCTTGTAGAATAAAGGTTTGGGGAAGTTTTGGTAGAATTTGGGAGAGTTTTGATGGAGGGAATGAATGGAAATGGAGAGGGCTTATTTTATGGTTTGTGGAGGCTCTAATGGAAAGAAGAAGATGGTTTAAATGCTCATAATGACCAGCCAAGAATGGGAGCCCTAAACCCCTTCTAAAATGTCCATATTGCCCTTTGAAGTAATCATGAACACTCTCCTAATTGAAGGGTTAAATGTGCTTTAAGTGTGGGATTAATTTCTAGTCTAAACTAAGCATAACATGACTTAAATGAGGCTAGTTATGTTCATCCTACGTTGTGGGCTCAAGTGGTCATGTCTAGTCTAGTTGGGTTCACAAGTTAAGGTTCAATTATTAGGCTAAACCAACAATATATGAAACCTTCACAATAATTATATGAAATAAATAATCAAGCAATATAAATAATATAAATTGACAAAAATAGCCCTAACTAGGATTGTGGTAGTGACATAAGCAGAGGATATCGATTAAGCTTGGAAAATGGTTGGCTTGAGTTCTGTGGTTCAAGTCTTTCAATGGATTTAACTAAGGCATGAGTGAGCATGTATCGATTAGAAAAGAATAAAAAGTTATATTGAAGTAATCTTTGAAATTATGCAATGCGTGTTCAAGTTGGATTAGAAGGATGATACTTCATGGAGATTCATTGAGTTATATGTTTAAGTATTTGGTGCAGCTACGACTTGGAAGAGTATGCGTAGGCATCAGTAAATAAAGTTGTTGCATGTGTGTTTGTTGCATGAAAATGGATTTATGTAAGTATTTAACATAGATAAAAGGTATTTTGTGATTCACCTCGGTATTAATGATCTGTATCTTTGGATGGACATACAGTCACGTGTCGATATGGCAGTTTGAATCAGCATTTGTGTAAGAAGTTTCTTCATTGGTTGATTTATGCATATGGACAAGTGTGTTCTTGTAAGTTTTGGGGATAGAACTTTTATGAGTGGTGTATTATGTAATACCCAGCTCCAGCGGTGCACTATGTTTGTTTGTTAGCTCAAAGGCCTGGTTGGACTAGGACTCATACAAAGGTATGATTCAGAGATCCTTGTGTCCGGTATTGTGTCTTGCTTTGGCAAAGGCATAGTGTTGGCTTCATGGTTTGTTTCTAATATTTGGATTTATATTGTCCGAGGTATTGTACTATTTGAGTCGTGGTGTAGGCTTGCTTAATTCGGTCGAATTAGATGGTTTATGGAGCATGGCTCATTTGTATAGTTATACCGATTAAGAAATTCGTGGATCACATCAAATTGCCTATCTCAGGCATGGTTCAGTATCTGGTCGGTTGAGGAAGATATGTGTTTCTTTATGGTGGGTAGTTTCGATGGTCCTTCGCTCATTTACATTCACTCTAAATGAATTGATGTTGAATGTCTAGTTCTTTATGCTTGAGTTCGTTGCATGCTAATAAAAAACCAAGATAAAGAGATTAATAGGATTGTTGCTAGATACATATCACATGGACCGGAATGTTGTTTACGTTATAATATGGAACATAGTGTTGAATGTATCTGGTTGTATATCTTATTGTTTATGTAGCGTAACTCCTCTTCCCGGATTTTTAAAATTTTAATTATTTTAGTTTAATTAAATATTTTTCTAGTTATGAAATAAAAGTTTAATTTTTTTTAATTTTGTTATAAATATTTGGAGTAGGAAAGAGAATTACCAAAATGTATTTCAAATGAGATATAACGAAAATATAATTTAATTATGGGTTTATTATTATTAATCAAATATCGTCGAATTCGTAAAATGTATTTGAATTGCTTTACAATTCTCATTGTGATTAATTACTATTATGATTACTCGTTTGATAAAGGCTACTAAATTTATTTTAGGTATATGAATATATTGGTATCATGTGGTTCTAATTTATTATTCCAAGCAAGTTGGATCGGATTAAGTATTTATTGGATAATACAAAAACTGTGATTTAAATTATATTTTAATGATCTTTTAATTGATATTGATATGTGTACATATGATTCAAAAATTACGTGATATTATAAGGCAGTTATTTAAAATTAGCATTGATTTTATTTAGCTAATGGATATTGAACTAGATTGATTTAAATAATGATTATTGAATCTATTTATATATATAAAACTAAATGAATTCTCTTTGGATTTCTATAAGACAAATACATAAGTAATTTATTCGTAAATACTTAAGGAGGAGTGTTGCTAAATTATTTTATTATGATTTTGGGATTTATGGCAACTAATTTATATTATTTGAAATGTATTGAATATAAATTGAGTTAGAAGGATGACTAGTTATTTGAATTAAGATTTGCCAATTATTTTTAAATAAGAATTAGATTATACGAGTATGTCTAAATTATTTTGATAATACTTAATATTATCTTAAATATTCATGGTGATTAGATATTGACCTGAGATTTAATTTGTATAGTTTTGAAAACCAATTGGAGTAATTTTATACATAGGAGAGATTATATTAAAATATTTTCTAAAATCCTAGTCTAATCCTTGCGAATATTCAGCTCTAGCTATAAGCATGGCCTATATAAACCTCCTTAGGATTTTCCTTTCCCAAGCAACCAAATTGTTGGCAAGTCATCACCACTGCCACTCGCCTCTGTCGCAACCCTGTCCCTGTCCCGACTGCCATCACGACCACCCCATGCCATCTTCTCCCGACCGCTATCAACCACCTGTCACCAAAACCACCATGGCACCCTCACCATTCGCCACCACCATCTGTCAATACCGACCACCACAGAAATCACCGTGTCCGGACCCGTGTGTCCGTGTCTAAGGCATCTTATTCCACCATATTACAAAGAACAATCAAAGTTTGTGTCCAACAAACCGGACACATCTCTACCCTCAACTGACCACCAACCTCGACACATACCCGCCACCACCGTAAACAAAAATCAACACCACAATTCCTTACCTCCTCTGCTCGGCCTCGTCCTCCTCGTCAAACTAGCCGTGCACGGTAGATGGCCAGCACCAAGACAGATATCGAAGTGGTCGTGTCTTCCAGGTGCCACGAACCCGCACCACTGTCGAGCATCCTCCGCAGGTGACCTCCTCGCCGATTTATTTCGATCCATCTGCCCCTTTTTTGGCCAATTCGGCCTGTCTCCGGCGACCTTAGCGACCGCCTCCGAGTGCCACAGTACTGGGCCTCCGTCTTGACCGGGCGGACCGCCTCGCTGGCCGGATTTCGTACCACCCCTGCCTCTTCCTCAGGCTGCCAGTGCTGGCCGATCTGAGCGCCGTACCCAGCTGACTGGTACCCGACCGCCCTTCTATCGGAGAGAGCACACCCCATTCTGGCAAGCGACACCAGCAGCGGCTTCAACACTGGCGCCCACCCCTCGATCTAGACCCCGAGCCGACGTCGGAGCACCCGACACCGGAGCGCACCCTGCGGATCTGCGCCTGCCAACAGCGCAGCGCGCGCGTCGCCACAGCCGTGCCTCCGGCTTTCCCTCTCCCCATCGTTCTTTCCCAATCCCCACTGTAAGACCCTCTCTCTCTCTCTCTCTTTCCTTCTTTTTTTTCTTTTATTTAGTATTTTATCTTGATTAAGAAAAAAATGGGAAATATTAATGGGTTGAAGATTTTGTTTGGGCTCAAGGCCCATTGGTTTTAGTAACACAAATTATTATTATATGAGGGTCTTGGGCCCTTATATATATATAAGAGCCTAAGACCACCCTATAATATATATATATATATATATATATATATATATATATATATATATATATATAATTGTTAGGTTTTAATTATGTTAATTTCCAGGGCTGGCCTTTAAAGCCCCAATATAAGTTTAAGATTTATTTTGGCCTTTAGTTTTCTAGGATTTGGCCTATAAATATGTTTTAGAAATATATTTTGACTTTGGGTTTTACTTTAATCATATTTTGGGCTTGGGCATGAGTTTAAGAAGAAAGTTGTCATTTATATTTCGTAGCATATTGTATTCTAGGTGTATTATACAGTATTGGTAATAGGTATTTTAATGTTACTTTCAAAATATAAATTATAATTATGTGAATTATTTTAACATATAATTCAAGCCCATAAATTAGAATAAAATAATATAAATAGATTTTAATATTTTATTGAAATATGATTTATGTACATACAAATATTTTAGTTAGTAATTTTGGACTGATATGAGCTTAATATTATTTTGGGTTAAAATTGTCTACGTTCTAACTAATAGTGTAAGTAGCTTCTCTTCATATAAATTTTCGACTTATGATAATGGTTTTATAAATATTTTCTTAAAAAGTTATATATATATATATATATATATATATATATATATATATATATATATGTATATATATATATATATATATATATATATATATATATATATATATTCGTAAAAAAAATATATATATATATTCGTAAATTCTTTCAATTATAAGTCCTTGACCGTGACTAATCAAACTTTATATTTTCTTGCGAACCTGAATTCTTCACATCGACCCTAGCCAAGCGGACTGTCCTGAATTATTGTTTTCCTTGATTGCCATGTCACCCCATTCACATGCTCGTTTAGTGGATACATCATGTGGTAGTGTTATCTACTTTCTTTCTGGATATGCCATGATATCAGTTACTTTCTAGTTTTATTTCACATGTGTTATTTTCATGTCTTGTGAATTCTATTTCGTATTCGATTTGTCGTCGGTTTTTGTGCTTTTTCCATTCCTGACTGAAAACAAACATTTTTCAGGTCAGCTGTGGCTTCATTTAGCATTAGGAGATACGGGTGTACTTGCAGACCAAAACCTAAAAATTAGATTAAAATGATATCATTTTCATTGCTTGTAAGAACTTTGTACTTTTCATTAAATGTAAAACTTGTAATAATTTATAAATTTGATTTAATAATGTGAATGAGCAATAAAGTTATTCATTTTGTGATTTTGAGCATCTTGGCCGTAATAGTGTTCTACCGTCGACTCTACGGAGTAGGCTGGCTTGGAAACGTCTCGTATCCGAAAAGCGGGTGCAGGTCGAGACATATAGAGAAGAAGAATTGTAAGGATGGGGCTCGATGCTACGGTATAGTATTGATGTGTAGCTCAACCCTGTGGTATAGTATGGATGTATGGCTTGGTACAGGGTAAGGTATGGATGTGTGTAGCATGGTGCCACGATATGTTTGGGACCTGCTGGCCAATCGAACATAGAATGGAAGTGTTGAGTTATGGTATGGCGCCACAGTATGTTGGGACCTACGGAATGACAATCAGAACATTTAATGGAAGGGTAGATAGTGGTATTATTTTATGTTTGATTTATGTACCTTATATATATTTAATAGTTGATAAATTGTTCATACATATTATATGGTCATGGATAACTTGTGCAAAAGGTTATGCTTTTTTCTAACAATTTCGAGGGCCACTGGAACTGATTGGGCTTGCTAACTAAACGGAGAGGGCGTATCATAATATGGATATTTTGGGACTATCGGTAGGGCTAGCTACCTGCACACGAAGGATTGACGTCTTATCGAGAGAATAATCTAATATGATTATGGTGCCAATGACATTCATATAGTTAATTTGCTTGTTAATGTCATCTGCTTGCAGACTTAACTAGTTTGTCACAATGACGAGTTCACACCAACATACATGTATTTGGTGAAAGCTGACAAATGTCTTGTATGGTGACAGATTATGACATGTTACGTTCTACGATATCATTGAAATAATAAAAAGCATGGTTTGTCTTGGGTAAGATCTATTAAATTAAGTAGCACATTTATGCTTATAACACATACTTGTTATGCCACGCAACTGATCCTAAGGTAAGATTATTATCTGCCTGCACTCACTTATATTACTGTGTTGGTTTTTGGTTAAGTTTGTTAGAGGCCACTCACCAGTACACTGTAATCTACAGACCCCCAAACCCCTAGGTGAGAAGATTTGATTGGGCAGGTTGAGAAATTGGAGCTTGTTTGATAATCGAAGCTATTCAGCTGGAGATGTTGTCTTTTATTTATAGAGGACATAATGTATCGAACAGTGTTGGTTGTATAAGTTCATGAGTTATAAGCCTTGTGGCATGTTTCAATGTATCAAGAGAGAGAGTGCTTGTAATCGAGTTATTCCCTGGCTTAGGGTCATTGTAATTCTATAGCAAATTATCAATAAAGAGAATCTTGTTTCATATATCTTGTGTCTAGTGACACTTTTGTTTAATTCTATTGCAAATGAAATGTATTTGAGATGTTCTATCGACTGTATTTCGTTCTGCCTCATATAAGAGCAAATTTAGGCATGGACGGCATCACGTCCAGGGGTGACTTTTGGTCCTACATGATCAAGGTGTGATAGTTTTGATCATTCGCTCCTTTACCTTCATACTTAATAAATTTATGTTGCACGTTTAGTTCTTGTCACGACCCTCACCGGGATGTTAAGGGTACGAATGCGAGAGGCATGCCCAGTTTACGTTACAGTATCGACGGTAGAACGATGTCTAGTCCTTAATAGAAAATATTTCAATATTTTAAAGTCCACAATATCAACATGTACTCAATCACAAAACTCTAAAAAAGATATAAATAAGTAAATATAACCATTACACTAAACCACCCAGAATCCATAGATGATTATACATAACTAGAATGAATCGAATATAAATCCGATAAATAATACATAAATCTAAAATAGAGAATATTGGTCTAAAGCTCTCCAAAGGTCAACTCACGATCAATGGTACACCGAGATATGTCTCGACTAGCATCATCATGAAGTCCAAGAATGTGGGGCATAATATGTAATGCCCCATCCTGCTCAGTTCAATCGGAGGAATCAAAATGCCAATGGCATTTGGACTTAGTCAAGCAACTACTTGCTCGAAGTTTCGCTCGGTCGAGGCAACTCCTCACTCAGGTGTGTGGCTTCGGTGAACTTATTCTGCTTGGCCTTCACACTAATAAACTGGATGTTTTTAATGCACAAGTTAGGCTTGATAATAAAAGAGACGAATTCACAAAGCTAAGGAAATAATCCCAACTTGGGTTAGATTGAGTTAGAATATGGAAAGTTCTTACGGTTGGCTTAGAAATATTGCACGATTTGCTTTTAAAATCGATACTCGTTCCTTCGTCCCGCGGCTTGGAAGAAGGAAAAGTTGGTCTATGTCCCCAAAAGGCTATAAACTTAGCATAGTCACAGGCATCGCATGATATAAGTTCTTGGTAAAGCATGCACCGTCCCACTGTCCAATGCTTAGTATAGCATAATTGTCCTACAATCTCAATGCACATTTCTATGGTGCAAGGCTTGGCATAGCCTTTGCTCGTCCCATGGGTTAAGTTGTTGCACGATTGATTTAGGCAAAGTTATGCCAGGAGCTAGAAGTCATAACAAGTACAGTACCACAAATTCTACGGCTTATTATAGTCACGCAGTCCCACGGTCACAAAGCTCGTCATATGGAGTATGACTTAGGTGGTAGTATCACACCGAACACAAATTGGTTTAAGGCACGAGCCACGGTGGGTTTCAAAATAAGTATGCCATGATCTATGGCACTGATATGGAACATGATTGATTCAAGTTGAGTTTGGCAGGATGGCAATCAAACTGTCAGTCCTGAGTTGAGTAAAATGATATGGTAACATAGAAAATGCTCACTGTTTTCCATAAATAAATTCACTTTATTTATTTTGTATCTGAAAAAATTACAACTGTAGGAATCTAATCTAGAAGACGATTACTTTATCCCTTGGACGATGCGATGAAGAAAACTCGAACTTCGAAGAACTTGGACAGCAACTGGGCAATCTCTTTGTTCTCTCTGAATTAATTGTAGTGTCTGATGAAGATGAAGAAACTCCCTTTTATAGAGTTCTGGATAACTGTTCTGAAGCATACGCTTTGTCAGTTACTTGACGTGTGCATAACTGCAGGGACGTGTGGCAAATTCTGATGGAGACACGTTGGAGTGCGGTTGAAAGTAGTAGAATATATCTAGGAGAGATTGATGGCATGGATGCCATGTTGCATAACTTCTGAATAAGTGGGTAACTGAGTACAGGACACGTAAGAACGTGTGTTGACTGTACTTTTAAAGTCATCCTAGATGCATTTGCTGTGATACGCTGTCTTTGTTGAAGAAGGGTCATACGCTAGCTTTTGAAGGCACATGTCTTGTAAACACTGACTTGAACAATATAGAGCTATATAAAGCTGATACGCTCACTTTATTGATAAGGAGTCGTATGGAGTCCATACGCTCATTTGATTGGCAAGGAGTCGTATGGAGTCCATACGCTCATTTGATTGGCAAGGAGTCGTATGGAGTCCATACGCTCACTTGATTGGCAAGGAGTCGTATGGAGTCCATACGCTCACTTGGTTGGTATGAAGTCCATACGCTCACTGGTTGAGCAAGGAGTCGTATGGAGTCCATACGCTCAATTGGTTGGCAAAGAGTCGTATGGAGTCCATACGCTCACTTGGTTGGTTTGAAGTCCATACGCTCACTGGTTGAGCAAGGAGTCGTATGCATTGAGGGAGTAGACACGTGGCTGTCTTCAATCTTCTCAAATACGCCATATCTTCTAATACTGACAAATATCTCTTGAGCATTGTGCCGCAGATATGATGGCTGACAGACTGTCAGAAATGACAGTAATGATGGCTGTGCATTTATGATGGCTGCTGAGCTGTCCTCGTAAGAGACAAAATCATTTCTTGAAAACCTATACGACGGCTAATCTTCATAGGGTAGCTGTCTTTGCACGAAAGATGAAGTGTCAGATTCATCCTTCATTAAATACATGCTGTGCTGTCATCTCAGGAAATAATAAAATATTTACTGAGCGTACGTCCTTTAGATGAGCGTATGGCCTTGGCTGTGCGTATGGTCTTGAGCGTATGGCTTTGACTGAGCGTATGGCCTTGAGCGTATGACTTTGGCTGAGTCTTATGTCAGCGTGTCATAATTTTCACACCCTACAAGACCCCCTTCAAAGTTTTCGAACTTTATGAATTTCAAAAGTTCGAAATTACTTTGAACTTAAAGTAGGAATAAGTCCTGACACGCTGGCATGAATTTGTTATCTTCCTCAATATCAGTGCAAATCTTTAGGGATTCTATTTAAAGAACAACCACCGTTTGAACTTCTTCTTTTCTTCTATAAATAGGTCTTCCAAAACCTAATTTATTTCTTTACTTTTGCATTCATCTTCGAGAGAGAAAAAGAAACTCAAGACTCAACTTCTTCTTCTTCGACTCAAGCTTTATCAATGGCGCCCAAGGTTGATGCTGCTGCGAAGGGAAAGGGGAAGGCTCCTGCAGAGTCATCTCAGCCCGCCGCCGCCGTTGCTAAGAAGACTACCGATGAGCGCGTTCGACGTAGTGAACGCCCATTGAAGCCCCTCTATGGTGAGGATGAAGATGATGAACAATAACTATCCCCTATTTAGGGCTCTGGTTAGAACAAAATCATAAAACGTATCCCCTTTTTAGGGTCAAAATACGTCAGAAAATACGCTTCCCTCTTTAGGGTTTAGCCGTATTCCACGTTTTTCGTTTATACGAAAAATATGTTTGAAGCATATTCTGTAAGATATGCGTATTTTTGATAGAAATGTCAAAATACGCTATCTTGGAAGAATACGCTATGTCAAGTTGTCTCACTGAGATACGCTAACTCCTGTGTTAGCGTATTTTTTGATGATCATCTTGTCATAGACCATACGCTAATACGCTCAAGCTGAACATAAACTGAACTTTAAAATTCACTTAGGATAGAAAAAATGATCTCTGAATCCATCATACGCTTTAGGATAGAGTGAGCGTATGTTAATCTTTGAGTCTGCCGTACGCTTAGTATAAACTGAGCGTATGTTGAACTTTGAGTCTGCCATACGCTTAGTAAAAACTGAGCGTATGTTGAACTTTGAGTCTGCCGTACGCTTAGTAAAAACTGAGTGTATGTCGAACTTTGAGTCTGTCATTCACTTAAGATAAACTGAGCGTATGTCGAACTTTGAGTCTGTCATACACTTAAGATAAACTGAGCGTATGTTAATCTTTGCCATTTCTTTGTGTTGAAGATTTCTAACTTCTTATTCTTCTTTTGCAGTGGATATTCTGGCTCAGGAGGCAGAATTTGAAGGATGTGTAGAAAATAACTATAACAGTGACTTATCACATGTTCGTTTTCCCCAATTCGATGGACCTTCTACAAGGATAGCTCTTTTGACAAATCAGGAAAATAACACCTTGCTGAACTTGATGAGTGGACTGCCTTTACAGAGTGTGGATGGTGTTACCCACTCGAAGCCAGCATTTCTTTTCGGAGATGCTATTGACATAAACTCTCAGCCTGCTCTGGATAAAGTATCATACTGTTATTATAGGGATGGTGATGTGAATCAGCCAATGTATCTGACTGGTTTATCAAAAAGCATCAACATAGCTCGCTTATTTCATGCGAGTTGTCAAAGACAAATGAAGTGGGATATCACTCCATCCCGTCAAGCAAAAGCTGGGTGGATAGGATATCGTCAAGGAAGATTCCGCAGTGGTACTGAACCACATGTCACAGCTTTGCGAGGACTGCTACCTGCCACCATCCCTCCTGAGGACTCGGCACTTCTGAAGCCAGTCAGAGTCCCAATTTTTGCAAACGAATTTGCTCAACTGGAAAATGCCATCTACCCAAAACAGTCTATGAGACTTACTGGTCTAGTGAACTCAGAAAATACTAGATGGACTGCTCTTGTGAGATGGATTCTGAAGAACTTTGGTGAACAGTTAAAAGTGATAGGCCTATATGATGCCATTAAGTGCACTGCTAATGGTTTTAGGCCAAACCCAAATTTGTTCTTGGCGTTAGCGGAGAGGTATAACTACCGTACCGGCACCTTCATGACTCCAAGAGGCGAGATGGGATTCGCCCTTCATGAAATGCCATATATTTCTCAGCTACCAACAGCAGATTTGCCATATGAAGAGTGTATCCCTTTCGTTGATGAAATGAATAAGATCTCCGAAGCCAACCCAATGGTTCTTCATGTTTTTGAAAAATTGATGTGCCATTACAGTATTTGTAAGGCTTTTTATAAAGGACAAGGTGGGGAAGGAGATTCCAACTGTTATTCTTCTAAATGGATGGCCTATTTATTTCAAGGCCGTACTGATGAAGTTTAGAAGAAGAAAAAGACTGAGCAATATGTCGGTGAATTTAAACCTCTGAATCAAGCTGAGATTCACAAGCTCATCCGGGACACCACTCATGACGACATCGTCATTGAGGAAGACGAAGGCACCTATAAAGTCGGTGATAGGTTTGAGACCTATATTAAGCAGGGTAGCCGAGAATTATCTGCTGAAGGTTATCTGGCCGGATTTATATCTCTCTGGCTGAGAAAATTTGTAGTACCTGGCACCTGTTCAGCAGACAGGATGCACAGAGGAGTTGTCTTCGCAGCAGTCCGTCTGACTTTCGGGTATAAGATGGATTTGCTAACAGCAATGACATGCCGTCTGAATACTGGATTAAGGGCATATACAGACAGAATGTTCGATTTGGCAAAGAAGAGCCTTACATCCTTTCCTCTGGTAGAAATGCCCTTTACATATTTATTTGGGTGGCTGCTTCTGCATTTTGAATCTCTCATGGATGCTGGGATGGCTAGACCAGATGACACCTTTCTGGAAAGATACAGACACACACCAAAGTGGAAATATGACACTTTGACAGATTGCAGAACTATATTAAACAGGGGAGAATTATGGAGCTTCACTTGTGTTCCTCCACCTGTTAGTTATGAAAACATGCCTGGGAAGTTGGTTGATGGTATTGGTGGCAATGAATTGGATGATGTTCAACATGAATGGCTGAAAAGGATCCGGCCATCTCACTTAATCTGCCGCCGTGACAACATCATTTATCTAGAATCATATCTTCCAAGTAGGTTTGCTCGGCAATTTGGTTATGATCAGTTGCATGTGGGCAATGCAACGACATGTTTTGGCTACCAGGGTAGATTAATCGATGGTGCCAGAGCCTGGATATACTACATTGCTAAAGGTACAGGAGCTACCTTTTCCATGCCAGATCCTGTCACTTATCGAAGAGGAGCTAGAATATTGGCGTCTTATGCCAAATTCTATGTATCAGCTAATACCTTTGATGAAAAATTCAGCATCTTAGGTAGAAGCTTTATTCATATTGAAAAGAAATCAACCAAATTAGCTCTACCTAGAGATTGTCATGACCAAGAAGATCCTTTGGCTACTGATGAAGTTGATGATGAAGTTTTAGAAACCTTCTTCTCTGATGACCTTCATCAACCATTACATGTGCCCATTGGAAGTGCTGAAGAGAGTATATCTGCTGACAATACACCGAAGAGAAAGCGGGGCAAAGGTGCTGCTGGGCCTGCCCCAAAAAGAGTTACTCGGGCAGAGACTCGAAATCGTGGAGGAATTACCATTCCAGGGACTTCTCCTGCTTCCAATCGAGTCAGAGATGCTGATGAAGCAGGTAGTGACTTAAAAGACGATTATCCTACTGTTCCATTCACAAAAAGAATAGGAAGGAAAGTGATAGTTTCAAAAACTAAATCCGTCATTTGTCTCGATGCAGAGAGTCCCACCGATCGTGCTGAGCGATTGGCTTTAGAAAAGCAAGCTGCCATTGCTTTTTCTATAAAGACGGAACCTATTGAAGAAGATGTACCTGAGCCTGCTGGATCATCCATGCCTTCTGATATAGAATCGATTCCGCCTACGGCCGATGATGCGCAGGTGATTAGTCAACCTGCGGTAGAGGCTGAGAATCAGGGTAAAATAACTAATGACTTACTGATTTCGGGAGAATCAGTGAAGGAAGCCACTACTCTCAAACCAATTGCTGAAGCTTCAGAGAGCAATAAGAGTGATGACGAACAAGTTGACTATGAACCTTCGTCTCATTCTTTTGGAGAAGAAGATATGGAGATAGACGATGAATCACCATCTAAAACTCCAATTGATGTACTGAAGACAATTGGTCAACACTCAGGGTTGACACCAGAGCCGGAGAGGCATATAGAAATAGAAGTTCAAGTTTCGAGTACTTCTGGGGCGGGCAGCAGTGAAATAAATCCCGTGTCAGAAAGCACTCTGAACAGACTACGAGCCGGGCTGAATGATCCGAAGGAAACTGAATATGAACCAGCTCCAGGTAATATTTTATTCATCAAAGTTTTGTTTTGTCTCTGCTTTTATTGTCTTTTAGTTTTGATCATGCTTCTTTGATTCCAACAGCTGTAGGAACTGCACCGGCTATGAGTTCTACTCAAGCTCCACTTGTCCAAACTGATGTGGGTGAGGGAAGTTCACATTTGCCGAGTTCTCCAAAAGCACTCTCTTCAGCTCCCAGAATAGAGGCTCCTCCTGCTCCTTCCTCTACTATTGCAGCGACTCCCGGTTTTGACACAGGGATAGCAAAGATCATGGGGATGTATTCAGATATTATTTATTCATATCTGGATACATTCTCGAGACGACTTATGAAGGATGATACTATGCCCTTTTCGAGTCTTCGAGAGGCGACTAGTTTTCCACTTTCAGCTTTAAGACAGGCTGGTTATGAGACCCAATGTGTCTTTTTTGAACATCTCCTGAATGATTTAGAAGCAAACATCCATAAATACTGGAAGATCAAAAAAGAAGATATCAAATCTCTGACTGAAGCTGAGATTACTCAATTGGAGAATGAAGCTCAAGCTCAGCACATTGCTCTGACAGAATTCCTCGCTCAGTCTTCTAAAGAGTTAATGGCGAAAGACGAAGAAATAATAAGTACTCGTCAGAATATGGAGCGCCTAGAGAAAGATGAAGCATCAAAAGCTGAAGAGCTTAGAAAGTTGAGGGAAGAGCTAGCTCGTCTTCAGGAGCAAATTGCCTCCGTGGAAAAAGAACAATCAGAGATTGCTACTGATCGTAAATCTGAAGCTGAACGCTGTCAACTTTTACAGCAAGAGCAAGAATTGATGCAAACTAATCAGATTGAAGAGACCAATCGCCGTAGCTCTATTATTGTGGAATATGACCAACGGATGATTGGAGCTGAAACAGCAGAGCGAATCAAGAAAACTCATGAAGAAAAGATAAATAATGGAATCGTTCGTATTCAGGAGATAATTACTCCTCCTAAATAGATCTTTTATATTTATCATGTATTGAAGTTTTGGTACTCATTTGTAATCAATGTTTTGATTTTGATTGAAATGAATATTTTGACTTGATTTCAATTCTGTGGATGATATTTTTGTAGAAAATATGTTCAGAGGTAAATAATACATGACATATTTCAATAAAATAGAATATACAAATAAACTTTGTAACTCTATCATGATATTAAACCAAAGATAATTTTAGTTTAATACTGATTAGAGAAAACAGAATTCAGATATGAAGATATCTTTGGATTCTATTCTCCATGACCTTTGGACTCGGAAATCAAAAGACGAGATATCATTTTCATAGAATAGAAAATATGATACATACTGAGATAGAAAATTCAGAGGTAATATGGACATGATTTTCTATACAAGATCTTTATTAAATCCACTGGGGATCTAATAAGACAAAATATCAAATTCTCTGGGAAAATGATACATGGTAGAATATCAGTTTCCTCTGGGGATAACGATATCGAAATAACTTTTGTAAAGAAGAATTAACTTTGATTTTATATTTGCTGGGGAATGATGAAAATATTATACATAATATTTCTTTAAGAATTTGCCATTGATAGGCATCATCGTGACTTTCCCATCCATAGAGGCAAGCTGGTATGCTCCGTTAGAGAAGACTTTGTTTACTACGAATGGGCCTTCCCATTTCGCGTCAAATTTGTCTTTGCTCATATGTGTCATGGTCATAGGACGTCTGACAGTAAGGACCAGTTCTCCCTTCTGATATGCTCTGACTTTGACTTTCCGGTTAAAAGTTTTTGAGATTCGGGCCTGATACAGCTCGATATTTTGTTGAGCATACAATCGTTTTTCATCTAGAGCTTCCAATTCTTGAAGTCGAAGACGATCATTGTTTTCTGTTGTAAGTTCATTGGAGATTGCAATTCTCAGAGAAGGAATCTGGATCTCAAGGGGAAGAACAGCTGCACACCCATATACCAAAGAGAAAGGCGTACATCCGGTCTTATTGCGAACTGTGGTGCGGTAGGCCCATAAACATTCACCGAGCTTCTCGCTCCAGTTGCGTTTGTTGGAAGAAATGAACTTTTTCAAGAGTTTGATGATCGTTTTATTAAAAGCTTCTGTCAATCCATTAGCTGCTGGATTATATGCTGTAGAAGCTAAATTATTGATCCGATGATCATCGCAGAATCGAGTAAATTTCTGACTGACGAACTGCGGTCCGTTATCATGGATAATACGCCGAGGAACACCAAATTGATAGATGACATGATGTTTGACGAAGTTAATAACATTAGAAGTTTTGACTTTAGATAACGGGATTGCTTCAGCCCATTTGGAAAAGTAATCGGTTATTGCTAGAATAAACCGATGTCCTTTTGATGATGGTGGGTTAATAGGACCAATGACATCTATGTCCCAAGCTTCAAAGGGCCATGATGCCGCTGTTGGGTGTAAGAACTCTGACGGTTGATGGATAAAGTCCGCATGAATTTGGCAAGCTTTATATTTCCGAGCATATTGAATGACGTCAGCCACCATCGTGGGCCAATAATAACCCATACGTCGGATACGATCTTGAAGTTTAGGACCCGGTTGATGAGCTCCACAAACACCATCATGTGCTTCACGGACAATCTGTTGTGCTTCTTCACCAGCGATGCATCACCGTCGTAGGCCCGACGATATAATATCTTCGTAGTATGATTATAATAGAATCTGGGAGATCGACGCCGAATAGACGCTGCTTCACTCGGATTATCGGGAAGTATGTCATATAATACAAAGTCTAGAAATGGGCGTCTCCAGTCTTCAGTTATGGCTTCTGTTTCATTAGAAAAGACATATTCCATAGTAGAATCGGAAGAAGATGAGGACACTTTGTCAAACTTTAATCCAGCGTCAAGGTTGAGAGAATCTTTGTCTGGATTATGGGGAAAAGCCAAAGCCAAATTATTCTTAATGCAGAATAGTTCTCGGTTATAAACCACTATCACTTGCTGACGTCTGATTTGTATGGCTAATACAGCAGCAAGATTAGCCAAAGCATCAGCTTCTGCATTATAGGCTCGTCGAACATGTTCAATAAAGAAACCTTCAAAAGAGGAGGCCATAGAGAGTGCTGCTCGATGATAAGGTATCAAATCCTGATGACGAACTTCATACGTTCCTCTGATCTGATTGATGATAAGCTTGGAGTCTCCATAAACTTCCAAATATTGAATATCTAGATGATTAGCAAGTTGAAGACCGATGAGTAACGCATTGTATTCGGCTACATTGTTTGAACAGGATTGATCCAGAGAATAAGCCCTCTGAATAGTTAGTCCTTCTGGGGATACGAAAACAATCCCAACTCCGGCGACAATATTGCCATTAGGACCTATTCTAGATGCTCCATCAAAGAATAGACGCCAGGTAGGAATTTCTTCAGAAACCAGATTTGAATCCAGAACTTCATCTGGAATCTCATCATATAATTTAGAATCTTCTGGAACTGCATGAGCTGCCAGGAAATCAGCAAGAGCTTGTCCTTTAACTGACTTTTGAGGAATGTAATGCATGTCGTATTGAGCTAACAAAATTCCCCAATTAGCTAGTCTGGAGTTGAGAATACCGGGTTTCTTCATCATAATCCTGATAGGATTCACTCTGGAAATGACGTGAATCGTTTGACCGATAATATAATATCGCGTTTTCTGAACAGCAAACATTAATGCTAGGCATTCTTTCTCCATTGGAGAATAACGCGGTTCAGCACCTGTCATTGTGCGACTGAGATAATAAATAGCCTGTTCATGGCCATCTTTATTTTTCTGGGCGAGTAATGCACCAAGAGAATGATCCATGGCTCGAACATATAGAAGAAATGGTATTCCCGAGACGGGAGGTACCAAAACCGGAGGGTTCATGAGATACTGTTTGATATCGTCAAATGCTTTTTGACATTCTTCGTTCCAGACGAAAGATACACCTTTCTTCAGAAGTTTGTTGAATGGTCTGCAGCGTCCTGATAAGTTGGAAATGAATCTCCTGATATAAGCAATTCTTCCTTGAAATCCTCGTAGCTCTTTTAAGGTGCGTGGAGGACGCATCTCTTGAATGGCTTTGATCTTCTCGGGATCCACGTGTATACCTTTAGCGGTAATGACGAAGCCGAGAAATTTGCCACTAGAGACGCCCAGGAAGGACTTAGTATGGCCTTGGTTGAGCATATGGTCTTGAGCATATGGCTTTGACTGAGCGTATGGCCTTGAGCGTATGACTTTGGCTGAGTCTTATGTCAGCGTGTCATAATTTTCACACCCTACACTCACGACCGTAGGTCGTCGAGGCAGTCTCTGATTTTGCTTGTCTCTAACGTAGTACTAGAAAGATGGTAACACTGGAAAAATGATGACTGTGTAAGACGGTAGTTCGAGTCGAGTCTTGCATGATCATTGGACAACTTGTACACAAGGGAAAATTTCATCGGATGGCCAATCTGGGACCATAGGACCGTTTTGACCTAGGAGGAAACATGGTATAGCAAAGCTGGGAGTACCGCTCAGGTTATTCAGGAACTTTCTGCTGGGCTCGCTATTTGCACTGAAAGGGTCACCGAATAACAAAGTTATAAGTCCAGGATAGCTTGTGGTGCTAGTGACTTCTTCATATAGATGAGTCGACATAATAGCGGTGATCCACATGCATGCCTTTGGATTACGTCGAGTATTGTGTACACAGTACCGATGAGTCAAGTTAAATGTGTGCACTATTTGTAATACAATGTTTGGGCCTAAGATTTGGCTGCAACGGAGATACCATGCTTCAGCACGAGAGGTGGCATCAGAAAGCTTAAGTCAGAGACACTAAGTTCATAAGTCTTTATTGAGTCAGTTGATGATTGCAATAGGAAAGGCTGCAAGGCAGTAATATAGTTAAGTCACACTAAGTTGCGAGGCACGGCCTCAACGTGGATACACAAACGGAGCTATGGCACGACCACGTTGTTATGACACGAAGTTTGGTAAAGTTAATAAGTGGTGAGGTATTGCCTTGATTATGTTAAACGAAGGAGTTTATGGTACGACCACGTAATTGAGTCTCAAAGTATAGGCCGAAGGGTAAGCACGAGTCATTATGTTGATGTTGTTGGCACGAAAAGGGTCTAGAGGCACAAGTGATAAGTAAGATTTTAGTGCAAGGCACGATGACGGTCTAGAGACATAAAATAGGCCAGGCGTCTATGTCCTAAAACTGATCTTAAGGCAAGATTAGAAAGACAATCAAAAAGGAATATGCTGTACAAACTAAATAAATGTGTTAGTTTTGTATGGGTGGACGAGGAGCTCACACCACCAATATGGTTGGTACTGACCACCCAACAGTTTTTATGCACAGGTTACAGATACCTGCTTGTCGTAGAGGAGCTTACTTGGATGCGTTGAGGCATGGAGTTCCTTGGCGTTTTGAGGCATGCGGCCGCATTGCAGTCTTCGCCTATACGAGACATAATATATGGACATCACCTTCTGAAGCATCCGCTGGTTTGTTATGTTGTATTGAGAGATGAGAGAGAGCTGAGTGACTTGTAAATAGAGAGAAAAGTGAGCTTGAGCGACTTGTAGTCTTGGCCTCGTGCCATATTTATAACCTTTGTTTCAGAATCAATAAAGAGCTATTTGTATGACTTATGTTGTTTCAATTTTTCGCTGGTGACATACTGTTTATTTAATGTTTCTCCTTCAGGATTTCTGTGTGACAACCCCGTCGCTTAGTCTGTAATCAGCCGTTATGGAAACCGCCTTGCATGAGCGCAATCTAGGCTTACGCGGCATCACGCCTTAGCGAGGACGATCGTGCCTCCGGAAGCGGGGCATGACGTAATGGTATCAGAGTACCGCTTTACGTCCTTGGACTTTCGATTAAATTTTTTAACTCTGATTTGTTGCTTCCGTATTCGATATTACTCGTGTGCTCTCTCAATGTTCTGTGGGATGTTCCATACAATAAGTCTATCTATTTTGTAAAATCTTATGAATGAGAATTTGATTGAACAAAAGATGATTTTGTGTAAGGCACGGTTGGTTAAGTCGGACTTGGCATATACACCAAGAATTGTCGACCTTAGCAAAGTCGTATGCAGGACTCAATTCATTTCAGACGAGAATAAGTTGGACTCGATTGAGTATGTAGGATAATTATCGAATGAGCTACTATCGTATAGATAGGTCGTGCATGGATTTTTAAGGAATAGTTCGAACGAAGATTCGAAAAAATCAATTATGATTCAAAATTTGTTTCGAGGATTTGTCGAATGACTTCATCCCTGAGTGGTGTATAGGGTCACCTCGGGGATGTTGGTCAATTGAGGATGCGGGGTACCAATGAGTCTATTAGCAAGCGATACGACTATGCAAAGCCTTAGGAAGAGTATTCAAAGCAATCATAACTTTAGATAAGTTAGTACGAGCTGATTCGACAAACGAGAAGACGACGCACATCGACAGGATTGCGTTGAGTATGAAATGTTGATGGAAAGAGCAAATATATGGAATCAAGGAAAAGTTAAGGTGTAATAAACTGATGACTCAGTCGATGAATCGATATGAATCGTATATCAAAAGTTAGCACGATTGGAAGTTAGCGTGTATGGAAATGACTCGAATATACGGAAATGACTCTAAGTATTGGGATAGATGTTGCTCGATGATTTGAGTTAGCAAAGAATGGTACAATTTTAGAAAATATGTTGCTCGATGACTTAAGATAGACAGATAAACATACGCAATTTTGGGTTTGATTGAATTGATCATGTAGCTATTTTGAGGGATAATGACCGAAATTGATCTTGAATATCGAGGAGGTTGTGGTATATCCAGTTTGGATGATAGCATCAGTTGCACAACTCGAAGTTCGTTGAAAAGGAAGATCGTCAGGTTATGTGTATCATCGATGGTATTGAGGCATATCAAAGATCGATGTACGATAACTCGAGGATACTCTGATTCGAGGAATGATGATCATGTTAAATGTTATTATTCAAATGGATGTTATACTTAGGATTTGATAGTGATGAATGATTAGATGACTCAATAAGATAAACTTGAAGTTTGCATGAATGAATAGTATTACTTCGGTGTAAACGAAAAGTGTCTTAATTGTTTCGATGATAACCACAACGTTGAAGTTCCTGTCTTGTGCTAGCGTAACTCCAGCCTCGAACATGCGTCACGTCGAATTAGGGCGACCATTCCACGAAAGCGCTGACATGGTGATTCATGTCCAGCGGGGATGATCAAACTTACGGGAGATCAAGGCATGGCAATTGGATTGTTTAGACTTGTGGTTTGATACGAAGGTGAATTCGAGGATTGTTGGACTTATAATTGACGAGAAAGTAAGTTTGAGGATTGAGTAGATCTAATATCCATATCGAGAATGAATTAGTCTAGAGTTAAAGCAAGAGTTACGTCCCGATGAGGACGATTTTTCTGCGGGAGCGTTGACATGGTGATTTCATGTCCAGCATGGATAATCGAACTTATGGGAGATTTGGGATGTGACATATTGCTATACTAGACTATCTTGTGATCGAATACATGAATGGGTTAAACAACTTAGAAAATATGGTATAAAAAATTGTGGTTTAGTGACAAATAGTGTCGTGATGTACTTGACTGGGATAGGACGGATGAGTAGATTATATCGAATATGTTTGAAGAGAAAGACTATACGAATTGCTAGTTTGGACATGCAATATTGATATGTCAAAGATTTGGTCGAATAGAACATACCGTAGAATAGCTTTGCTGAATGACTCGGACCCCTTGGACTAAATGTTACAAGTATAAATAGGAGAAATCTATGCTAGAAGTTTAGAAATCGAAGTGATACGAGCTTGGGTAGAAAATTCCGTACTATCAACTTTGGTTTGACCATAGGATTGTGGTCAGTATTGATATTATTGTTTGGGAACGTGATTCCAATACTAACATTGACTTTAGCCTAGGGAGATGGCCTAGCGGTTAGGCGAGATGTCCCAGCTTTGAGAGGTAGCATCGGTACGATTGATTTCAGGATTGATAAGATGAATCAAATATATAAAATTGGATTCACTATCACGAGGCTTGGCTGAAATATATATATTTTGGGGATGCCTTAAATATGTGCACATTCCAACTAAGTAAAACACTAAACTCAAGTGAGACTAAAAGAGCGGAAAGGTATCGAGGATTTTAAAATTGTATATTTCAAATAAATATTGATGGTAGTGCAATCGTTGGATTTGAAATGAACTCAAAATATTGATCGAGACATTGATGCAAGTCAGGTTTCAGAAATTGGTTAAGGATGGGTAACACTGCATTTTGACTAAAAGATAGCGAATGATCAGTTGGGTTATGTTGGATCCAAAATATACTAAGGATACCGCTCGGATGGTTAGCCCTGGAACTAAGTTGCCTATGTGCACGACGAGTATAACTTACCCATGTTTGAGATAGGTAGATAAGTGTGTACTCAGTAAGTTTCGAGGAAGAAACTTTTTTGGAATGGTGTATAATGTAATGTCTCGTCCAGCTCAGTTCAATCGGAGGAATCAAAACACCAATGGCATTTGGACTTAGCCATGCAACGGCTTGCTTGAAGTTCCGTTCGATCGAGGCAAGTCCTCGCTCAGGTGGGTGGCTTCGGTGAACTTACTTATGCTTGGCCTTTACACTAATAAATTGGACGTTTTCAATGCACAAGTTAGAACTAATAATAAAAGAGATGAATCAACATAGCTAAGGGAATAATCCCAACTTGGGTCAGATTAAGTTAGAATATGGAAAGGCCTCACGGTTGGTTTAGAAATGTTGCACGACGTGCTTTCAAAATCGACACTCGGTCCTTCATCCCGCGGCTTGGGAGAAGGAAAAGCTGGTCTATGACCCCACAAGTAGCGTAACCGATGTGACAAACTCGACCTACATAGGCAACCACAAAAACATGTAATACCCCAGTCCCCAAATACGTAGGACTAGAAACGTATCATGCCAGCTGTCTACATACGAAGTATACTCCAATATATGGATATCTCGTATGTACACATAAGCTGTAAAATATAGTAACCATGAAGCTAATCTCATCTATAAACCAATATATCATAAAATCAACTTATTAAAGTCATTTGTACAAATATTGGGCGGAGACAAAGTCCACTACCAACTATCTCAAAATAAAATATATAAGAAGTGAATCGATAAAATATCAAACGAACCAAGCGCAATTCTCTTCGAAAGAAGGAAGAAGATCATGGCCTTGGCTAGAACACCTACAGTAAATCATGAAAGCATACACCTGGAGAGATAACCAGGTCCTCAGAGGGATGTAACAAGATAAAGGAAGAATATGCCATGTAACTGCATAAGTAAAAAAATACTATAAACTACAACACAACAGGGTACCTAACCATCTATGTGATATGCACTTTGAGGACAACGTTCTACGCAGGGACTGTAATGGATTCACGCAAGCAAGTAATAAAGAGTGGTCGTCAAGTAGCGCTCATCGGAGACACTATCGGCCGGGCAGCACATAGTGCTCATCCGAGTCACTATCACCCATAGTGTGTGTGTCACGACCCGTACCCACTGTGAGGGTACGAAAACGTAACAACGCCCAGCCTACGCCGCAGTATTGGTGGTAGAACGTTGTCCTAGGTCAATCATCTAACATTATAAAGGTACTTGTACAGTATATACACTCCGAATGGAGGTGACATAACAGAACAGTCTCAATCACATCTAAGGCAGATACAGAATAGTAAAGGTAGATAGAGAGATCAAAAGCACAATGTAATATAATTTAGTGGGAGAAAATCTAAGTGTCTAAGATAACAACTCAAGAACATCCAGCTCAATACAAGTCTCTAATATATATATACAATATCTCAGAAGAACAACTGAAAGTCAAATAACAATGCTGAAAGAAAACTAAAACCTAGCTATCTAGCCTAAACTATGGGAGTAGCATCCTGAACTGCAGCTGGGTCCTCCAGAGGAACCAGGTCGCAGGTGTCGTCTAATTCTGCTCCATAATAGGTGGTACATAGGGCCTCCTCCTCATCCTCAGTAATATTTTCAACAGGTCCAGTCAGGACATGAGCGAGTACAGTACATCTCAACAGATCATAGCAGGTTAGAAAATATAATCATGCAGTAAAGTAAGATACGTGAACTGAAGAAATACAGTATGTAAACAGAGAGAGAACTGTAATAGAAATATCTACTATACATAGAGAGCTAATAGTGACTAGTGAGTCAGAGTAAAATATAAACATGTGAATGGCATAGAAGATTCATGACTACAGCTAAGAGAGTGATTCATGACTACAGCTACTGGGATAATATTCACATGTCTATTTCTACTCCCCTATCCCCAATCAATACACAAAGATCTGTTCAAGTTATGTTAAGATTCGTGAAACTTCACATGGCTCATAAAAATGAGTGATACGTGAAGGTGATTCATGATGGCTCTGTGAACATGAGAGTACATGTGTCATAAGCGATTCGTGAATCAGAGGAAGCATAGAGATACGTGATGATTCGTGAAACACACAAAACATGCAGTATCCGATGCTCCCGAGGGGGATAACATCTCATGAAAAGATCCATATAGTACCAATTCGTGTGACCAACGTGACAGTATCAAGTAAAGTAATTTAAAGCAGGAAAATAATTCTAAACAGGATATGAAATAATCAGAGAATGTACTCGCTGGGTATTCTGAACGTCCGAAGAGAATATACTGTCCGAGGAGTGGTGTATGTCTCCTATAGAACAGTACAAGTCACAATAAGTCTAAAATAAGGAAATAGACTGCTACAATGCATCTACCTGAAGTTTAGGTCAAACTAGGCTAAAGTCAACCTTTGGACAACTCTAGTCAACCCTAACAGTCAAACTAGGTCAGTTCTAGTCTAAATAAGTCAAACTAGTCTAGGTTGGTCAAACCTGGCTTAACCAGTCAATTCTAGGTCAACTAGCTAAATATCACACAAGTCACACTAGTCTGGTGATACACAAGTGTATCCCTACCACATGTCATAGGCTATCCTACCTAGTCCATGAGCCAAATCACATATAGGCCAATGAAAACCCAACTTCATAACCCACTACACATTTACATAGGCTATATATCTATCTATATAGGCAAATGCCATATTCACTATATATTACCTAATCACATGCATATTTCACATTTAAGCTATATTTACATATATATGTATTCACTCACATACCATTATATATATGTATATATATATATAAATATACATATAGGGAAACTATATACGTACTAGATAATCATCATACATATATATACATGTAGAGGGAAAGAAAGCAAGGAAGGGTGAGGTACAAGAGTGGGTGTGATGCATGTGTGTGTGTTAGGAATATGAGGGGAAAAATGTGAGGGTGTGACAGTAAATAGGAGCTCCAATGTGTGTGTTAGAGGCTATGTGCAAGTAAGGAATTCAGTGAGTTCAATCTCAGATTTTGTGTGTGTGTTAAATGTGACAGTGTCATGTTGGAAGCAATGTATCTTAGTGTCTCAGGTTACACCAATTGACAGTATAGGAGTGTGTGTGTGTTAGCAATGAAACAATGTGTGAGAATGTTGATGTGGGGGGGGGGGGGAAACTAGAACTGGATTTCCAGTTCAGTTTTCTGAAACTGGACAGGAATCCCCAATCCAAGTGACTTGAATAACCCCTATCAAACATGTAGATAAGTCTCATTCACCATTCAATCATCACAAAACAGGGAAAGAGTTGGAATCAAATTCAGAAATACATATTCAGTCCTACCTATCTGTCACATGGGAGAAATCAGGATTTCGACCCTAAAAGCATCATAAACCACAAGTACCATGCCTAAAGGAAACCTAAACTCAGTTTCAATATACAAAGAAAACTCTAACATTACCAATATTATCAATTCAATCTCAGATTTTAACAGTTCTCAGGTTACAATGCCAAGTGTGTCTCAGTGCACAAACAGTAATTATGGTGTCTGTGTACAGGGAACATATGTGATAGGAAATGTGTCCTTGTGTGTGTAGAGGTTTCAATTTAGGTTTAGGTGTGTGTGTGTATATCAGATGAAATAGTGTGCTAACTAGTGAAAATAGGATTAAAATCTCAGGTTTTGTCTTTACATTCAAAACAATCACTCAATTCATGAGCATCAGGGAAATGGTGGTTTTAAACCCAACTCCACATCAATTTCAGTTTGTGTGTGTGGCAGTGTTGTGTATGCAGCATATGTGTGGAGGGAAATGAGTTAAATTGAAATTCAATCTCAGGTTTTGTGGAAAACCATTGACAGTTATTTGTGGTTTAAAACAGTTATCATATCAAAATCGATTTCGAATACCCATTAGCCTTAGTACAAATCAAAGTGACGTATCAATCACTCATTAGTTATATAGGTGAACTAATTCCTATAATTAGAAGCATCTAACAGTTAATAAAACAAATTTAAAATCAGAAATCAATTTTCAGCACAGAGTATCAGTCGAGTATCAGTGAAAATGGGGATAACAAGAATTCGACCCTAATAATCATTAAAATTACAAATAAAAGGTGGGTAACTAGTGTCACACATGTATACGCGTCCTGTGAGTCATTTCGTGTCCAAAAATCATGACACAAATGTGTCCACAATGACTCAACCACGTGGGGTGCACCTATTGTAACAAGTGTCGTGCATGCATTCACAGAGGTCGTGGACACGACACACGACATGTGTGGCCACGTGGTCACGCCCACGTGGTCGCCTAGGGTAGGGCTACACGTGGGACAACCTGAAACGTGTCCACGACGTGTCTACAATGGACACAATACGTGTTTGTGCGTGTCTGTGCTCGTACTCGGCTGCCTGCGTGCGACAGCGCGCGGCCAGTGCGAGCGCGATTGCGCCGCATGTACACAACGACATGCTCCCAAATTTTGGGGGCATGGTGACAGTCACTGCCCTCTGCTCTCCATAAAAAATTATGTCTCGACGAGTCATGTATCACGAGTTCTAGCCCCCGATAGGCAGGACACGGCCTACGGGCTTGTACAGCGTGTCCACGTGCAAGAACACGACACAAAAGGACACAAAACACTAGGACACCTTCACAAATATTGACACACACATGAAGATCTACAAATCCATGTAATTACATTTCAAAATACGAAAATTTATACCTATGTGGCATTTCTACAAACACCTAGTATACAATTTCGATACGTGTCCGATACGGACACGAAATAGACACGAATCGTGCCTAATTTTTGGGGACAGCTAGGAAACCCTAAAACCTAACCTTATATGCAAAGAAATCAGGAAAAACTTTGAGTTTAGATGATTTACCTATTGAGTATCAAAACTCAAGAAAAGCTTCAAAGAGGGGATTCCAAATGGCAACTCCAAATCTCCAAATTGCATGCAAACTGAGGTGCTCCTCCAAAATCAGTATATAAACATAAATTAGATCCTATTGCAAAAGACTAGGACTAAAAAGGAGCTAAAATGAATTAATTAGGAATTTCTAAGGTTGGAAATTTACCTCCTTCTAAACTTGAGATCTATTTCCAAGAGAGGCTAACCCTAAATGAAGCAGGCATTAAATAGGGGTGGGAATCCCTAGGTTGGCTGCCATGGGTGGGTTTAATTTGGTTTTGGGCCTAAGTCATGGGCCTATGGCTTAAACACTAGGCTTAAAATTGATAAATCATAAGCCATTGACTTAAGCCATAAGTCCTGAACTAGTTTTACTTAAGTAATCATTCCTACCTTAAGACTAATCTCTAATGACTAAAAGTAGGTTAACTAGAGTTAAACTAGGGTCACCAACTAGGGTTAGTTCTAGGTTAGTCTACAAGTCTCAACTAGTCATGACTAACACAACACATAGCAATATTTAATTAATATTAAAAACACACAAATTCCCATAAATCATAATAAATTCAAATAAATCCTAAAATGGCCAAAATACCCTCTAGGCTATAATGTACTAGTTAAACATCCTAATCACCTGGCTAGGCTCTAAGGTTACACTAGTCAAACACCAAAATCATAAGTCATAACTTAAAATAGTTTTAAAATAATTAAAAATTACCAAAAATCATATTATTATTTAAATATCATAATTAAATAAATTAAAATACAAAATTTTAAAATTACCCTTATTTTAGAAACTGGATGTTACAGTGTGTAAAAAGTAAATGTAGCCCCTACGCTAGTAGCTGTCCCCTCCCCCCAATGATACTATACATGCATCGTAACCACGATACATCAACACGTGTCGTTTCCACAACACGGTTTATATTCAATAACTGTCAAGTCTTCTAACATGCATCTATTGACAGTTATTCCTACGCATGCGCACGGGTGATCAGCCAACACGCAAATGACCACTACATGATACTCACAACTCACACACAACTCGTGATATAATTGTGATAAAGTCAATGACATGCATTCTATTGACGGAAGTCTCTTAACTCTAGGTCCACAAGCAAGAAGAAAATAAATAACTAAAAATAAAAGTGCAGAAAATAATAACAGAATAATAAAATGCAACTAAACGTAAGCAGTAATTATGACAAGGTATCTTTCCTGATTCCGTGCTGTAAATATGAAACGCAACTCCCGCGTCCACGCCTCCGGAATCCGACGCTCCTAGATAATTAATTAACTAAATTAAGTCACTACTTTTGAAACTTACAATACGACTTAATTAGTCAAAGTAATGTGTTAAAATTATATTCAATCTCTTGTGGAACCATTTAGATCCATACAATCACACACAGGTTCCACGAGACATCGAAACACAGTTTTAGGGTTTCTAACTTTTAATTAGTCGGTTATGTCCCTACTTCAATAACAAACTTAAAAATCATATAAAAATTATAAAAATAATATTTAAACTAATTTTCTACAGATTTATCTCTGAAATTTCAGAATTAATATTTCTAAAGACATTTTTGACAAGTTGATTAATAAGTCTGCTAGTCTACCCGAAACACACCCGGAACATAGTTAATGACTCAAAATTACTAAAATAACCAAAAATATATTATAAACAGTAATAAATAATTTATTTTATAGAATAATATCAGAGGTACAAGGGTTGAGTTATACTACAAGTTTGGAACATTCTAGGTCAGTCGGTTACCCAAAATTAGCTAGTTTTGACCTACAATTTTTCTGAGCAGATTTGAGTTGCTAAAATCGTGAAAAAATAATTAAAAATCCTAATTTATGTATATAAACACACATAAAATTTATTTCCGAAAATAGGCACCAATAACTCATAGTTCCAATACAATGGGGTTAATTTTGATCCTACCGACACATGAATATTACGCATATATCTCATGAAACCTTTATGGATGATTATACCTAACAAAAGTCATCAAAATATGATTTCTATAGAATTAATAATATATTTTCTACAAAATTTTAGCAAAGGATTTTAGAAGAAAAGATTTAGGTTCTTACCAAAGATCCTTGCTAGAAAGGGTGATGATGACTTCACTTCAACAAAGCTCCAATCTTTTCTGCTATCCTTGGTTGCTAATCCTCTATTGGTGAGTATGAGAGATTTGATAATGGCTATAGAGGATTGGATGGGGGAGATAGAGTTTTTAGGATTTGTTTTGAGGGATTTCGGGGATGTATGGTGGAGGAGATGAGTTTTTGTGAAGGATGGAGAGATGTGCAATGGAGGAGATGATGTATAGATGCTATAGGGAGTTTGTTGCTGCCAAAATTATAGAGAGGGAGAGGAGTTTTGGTCGGCCAAAGGTGAGGGAGAGAAAGATTAGGATTTGGTTAAGGTTTGGGATAAGTTGGTATATTTAAACATATCCTTAAATGAATTTTAAGCAATCTAGGATTTAAATCCTATTTAATTTGATGCATTTGGCCATGGGGGTTGCTTGGCCGAAATTAGCATGATGGGGGTCCACTTGGCATGATTTGGTTGTTTGGTGAGTTGGCAAGTTGATTGGATTGAGGATTTAAAAAGGGATTTCCTAATATAGAACTATTTAATTCTATCTATGTTATTACACTACAAAATCTGAATTAAATACAAAAAAATGTAATTATTAATATTTATATGCCCAACATGCCTACATAGGGTTGGGTTTGGCTTGGAAGAGGTATGGGAAGGTTTGCTGCAACCGGGTCTCCTAAAAAGTCATAAAGGCTTTCTTAACTAATTAATTAAATAAAAATATAACTTGTGCCATAATTTGAATGGTTAACATGCAAGAGATTACAATATGACCATGGCATTCCTAACATGGTTAGCATACTAGTTAAAGCACCCGAACTACGATAGGCATGCCATACTTTCTAGTCGTCTTGCATATTCAAACTCAACCATGACTATAGTCCTTTTATATAATATAAAAAGATAAAAATAAATTAGAATTAAATAAAATCCAAAAATAATTTAAATATTCCTTTAAATTATAAGGGGTTTTACAGAGACGGCGGCAGTCAGCTGTTTCTAGTCGCAAGAATCGTCAACAACAACTTTATATTTGTCACAACACGAATATACGGGAATTTTAAACTTTTAATATTCAACAAAGAGAAGTACAACTGGAAATAAAAGTACTGAAATAAAATACTGAATTCAAAATCTACAAACTCTAACACAATAAAACTAGATAACTGGGAAAACAACTAGCTAACAGTCGGCTCATCGACCTCAGGTTTTACATCCTCCAAGGGGACTCTGGCAACACCACAGGATATAATACCGGGCCATAGTAGCTATTGTACAATAGCTCAGCATCATCAAAAACACCTATTGGGGGGATCCAGTCAGGAAAGGAGCAAGTACGAGTATATAATCCGACATTCTAAATAATAATGGAAAGATAAAGTTTTAAACAGTTGAAATACTTTGAACAATATTTTTCAGCAATTTTTTCAGCAATTCAGTATTTGAAACAATGTGATTTGAATAGGTAACGTCTATGACCGTCTTGGGTTGTACAATAGCATCCTAGCGATGCGATACGGCTTATCCCCGTGTGTAAGAGGGATAAGCTCGCACAATAATTCAATATGATGGTATTGGTCATAAATGCTACACTAGTCCCCCAATATCTCCACAATCAATAATCGAACTCAATGAGAGAGTTCTGTGTAGCAATGTGGTTTAAGCATGCAACATGACAATTACTAAATAAAATGCAAGAAAACATAACCATAACTTGCCTCTGTTTAATGACTGGAATAGGATGTCGGTACCGGAGATGAAGTCAAATTCGTCCTCAAAAACCTACAGTTGAGAACCCTGACTTAAAAACATAGATGAGCCAAATCTAGGTGTGCTAGTTGCAATTTCTAGAAATAGACCATAGTTAGGTTTTAAGTTATTTAATTTAGCTATCAATCTACTCTACCGTCGCAGGATACAATTATCAATTAACAAAAAAGTAATCAATTTATTGATTTATTGGGTAAAGATCGTATTTTCCAATTCATTTAACAAAACTTTGTACTTTAATATTATATACATAAAATTAGGTTTTTTTTAATGAAAAAAATGTGAATTTGTTTAAATAATAAAAACTTGAATTCTATCCTTTTTATTTAGAAGTGAGAAAACTCTTATAATTTTTCATATAAAACTAATACCCATTTTAAGTACGCATCTAATTACGCAAAGCAGCAACCAAAAAGAATAGAAAATCCTAAACTACACAAATATAGGGCCACAAAAAAACAAAGGAAAACTGTGCTTATGCCCTTACAACAAATTAATTAATTTAATTTAAATGCTGAGGCGAGCTCTGAGTGCCGTGAAGTAGTCCAAATAGAAGGCCGAGGCCCTGCACCCAAGATAGTAAAACCAGTAACAAGTTCTAAAAATAAAAAATAATATAGTTTAAATATAAATTATAGAAAATGGGCATCTCAGACTGGGTCATGCAATCTCATGTTGCTGGCTAACGCCTCAACGTACAAGAAATCCTGTAGCGTTTGCGTGTTGCCGAGGCTCATCCGACCGATACAGTCGTCGCCTGAGGGATACGAAAACCAATAAAACCAACACTTAAAACCAATCAGAAAACCAATTTAATAAACCGTTTGCAAAGACCAGGATTTTAAAAATAGGTTTTGATATACAAAAATTACTGAACACTATAAAATACTATTTTGAAATACTTTTACGAAAAATTTGAGCAGCACCTCCTCTGTAACTAGGACGACCTAGCCACATAAGCGGTACAAAACCCATACCAACAACAACCCAAAATACCAAACAGCACCCAAAATCACACCACCCAAATACCAATCTCCAAAGCCACCAAGGAAAGTAAAGCCTAAGATACAAACACACAGCACATAAATCCCAAGCAATAACCAACCCAAGGGATTAAACCATAACACACAAAATAATACCCAGACCCAAAAAGAAATAATCTACAGCATCAAAGGAATCGAAACTAATAAAGTAACCAACAAAACCAAAGTGAATCCGAACTGCACACGGCACGTATCCCTAAGCAACTAATCAAGTCGATCCCCATAACGGGGTCGGGACTGCATCATCAACGACTAACTACGGGAGGGACACAGAATTATACCTCGGGTGCTCGGCTAGAGCCCTCAGATGCAAGAAATAGGAAAATAATTTGCATGGACAGCGGGATAGGTGCCGAAAAGTACGCACGGGAATGCAGAACAGCGAATCGGGGTCCGAAGGTCTGGGACAGGGGCGGCGCACGGCTTTGGCGTGGGGCGGAGTGCTGCGGAACTCGGGACAGACGTTGGGGCGGAGCCGACAGGGCCCGGGGGGTCGACCGGAAGCTCGGGGGCACGCCGGGGAGGTGCTGGCCGGGCGGGCACGGGGCCGAAGGTGCTCGGGTCCGACGAGGAACACGACATAGCTGCGAGATCGGGGCTCGAGCGGCGACAGAGGCCGCTGGAAGGCGCGGGTCGGCGTGGAGTTTGGGGGAAAAGAAAATAAGAGGAAAAGAGAGAGAGAGAGACTGATGATGGGGTGCTTTTGGTGAGAGAGGGAAGGATTGGGAATGGTGTCATAAGGAGTGTGGGAGAGGGAATGGAGTGATGGGGAGGGTTTGTAGGGGGAAAAATAGGGAGAAGCTGGGTCATGGGGAAGATTAGGGATTTGTTTTCTTAAAAACCCAACGTGTGTGTGTGTGTGTATATATATATATATATATATATATATATATATATATATATTAAAAAGGATTTTAAGGATGGGTTCGAAAAACGGGATTCGGGAAAAAATCGGGTTCGGGTCGGATCCCGGGCACGGGATCGGGACAGGCAGCACTCAAAGATCAATAATAATTTTCAAAAATACAGTTTTCCTGATCCGACTATAATAATAATAAATATAATATTAATAATAATAGTAATAATAATAACTAAACTAAGATGTAAACATAGGATCCAATAATTAATCTAAATTCCAGAAAGCGGGTTTCACACACTACTTCCGTGCCCACCCTGAGCTGAAGAAGTCTAGCCCGGGCACCCATGCGCTACGGAGGCTCAACGTAATCCTGACACCGTTAATCAGACCTCGCATCCAAATCCTCCCCTCCCGATTGACGGGCTAGCCCTTCTGTCCTGCTCTCGCCCGACCATCATGTCTAGTTCAGCGATCATCCCATTCAATCCTCCCGCTATCTTACGCAATAATTCATTTGAACTTCTCACACGCATCATTCCTGACAGGGCTACGGCCAACCCCAGTAAGCCCTCTTCGTCTTTCCTCGACGGGGACGTCCAGCCAGACTCCCCTAAGTTCGGCTGCTCTGCCGATCGACTTAACCCACCTATCCCGGGGGTCGTCACATCTCCCATTGCGCCACCACCCATCTCAACCCACAACTTACCAGAGCTCGCTATCTCCCCCTTCTGAGGACTCTCACTCACCCCCTCGTACCACTGGCCTCCCTGATTAGCCTAGAGAGGTACAGACGAAGAGCCGGTCGGAGCAGTACGATCTCTGGGCTCTCGCTACTCATCCGTCTGAAGCAGGGCTCCCGCGGCTCACTCCCTCCCACTTTACGGATGTTCAACCCAGCCTCAACCACACTTTGACCGACAGGTTCTGGCAAGCCAAAGAAGCAGGTTTTTTGGAACCCGATAATCCTCTATGCGGCCTGGAAGATAATGAAAATGACTCTACCACCTCCTTGACCGATGACAATGGTAGCAGTGAACCTGGCTGGATGAGCAAGGCTATCGCAGCCAACGAGTCCACCTTCACACCCACCAAAAAAACCTTCTCTAAAGAGAACAAAAACAAATAAAAGCAGCAGAAGGCTATGACAACAAGGTCCGCCACGAAGCTCAATCACCTCCCTTCCTCTACCCCATCGAATGCTTAACATCATCTCATGGAACGTGATAGGGCTTGGGAACAAACCGACGCTGAATAGAATCCTCAGCCTCAAGAAAATTTATCGAATAGACCTCTTAATCATTATTGAGCCTAAAATTCTGCAAAAAAGAATCAAAGCTACGCAACTTAAGCTCGATTTCCCTTTTGCCATCACCGAATGTAATGAAATCTGGATTTTCTTCGGGCCAGAATTCAAATTTGGCCCCATAAAGGATTCGTCGCAGGCTCTTTCTTGTTGGGTCGAGCACCCGGCCTTCAATTGCCGCTCCATTCTTTCCGCCGTTCACGAAAGTTGCGACATCCCCAAGCGTAGATTACTTTGGAAAGAACTGTTGGAAGTTTCCTTACCCTTCCAAGGTATCCCATGGTTGTGCATCGGAGATTTCAACACCGTGACCTGCAGAGAGGAGAAATCCGGAGGTCGCCCGCCCCCCCAGCCTGCGATGGTCGACTTCAACAACTTCATCTTCTACGGAAACTTAAACTCCATCCCCTTCCACGGCAGTGCATTCACCTGGTACAATATGAAGGAGGGACATCGGCGCTAGTACGCACGTTTGGATCGAGCGTTGGTCAACGACAGTTGGAATGACATGGACATGATCACTAGCCCCTCTCATCTGAACTATACTGAATCGGACCACTCCCCTCTTGTCATCATAATCAGTAACAACTACACTAGCACTAAAAAAGCTTTTCGCTACCTAGACTTCTGGCGGCATCATCCCCGATTCCAGAACGTCGTAGGCGCTGCTTGGAACTCCGTCTCGGAACTCGACCCCCTGCTACGAATAGTAGCTAAACTGAACGCCACTCGTAAGGCATTAACGTCTTGGAGCAAAATAGCTTTTGGAGACATTTTTTATGCTATCAAGGAGGCGGAGGACGACGTCACTCGCGCTGAGATCTCGTTCGCCATTGACAAATCTCTGGCCACCCACTCCTTGCTTAACCTTGCCAGAGCTATTCTTAAATCCAGGATTAAGGTAGAAATAGAATTCTGGAGGCAAAAAGCCAGATTGACATAGGACAACGAGTGTGACCGAAATACCAACTTCTTCCATGCATGTGTCAAAGGCCGTAGAAACCAACTGAAAATACAACGAATACACGATGATAATGGCACCCTGGTGGACAATCAGGCTGGCATTCTGTCTGTAGCAAAGAACTTCTACTCTAACCTTTTCTCTAAAGAGCATGTCACTAAAGACGTTGCACTTCTGTCCGAAATCCCATCTCTCATCGGCGACAGCGAGAACGAGACTCTGATGGCTATTCCTTCGGAGGAGGAGATTGAGGCGACTGCCTGGTCCATTAAGGAATAGAGTGCTTCGGGGCCTGATGGATTCAATGGCATCTTTTTCAGAGCTTGCTGGCACATCTTAAAATCTGACATATTGGAGGCCACTATAGCCTTTTTTCAAGGGGCGAGATACCCCAACTCCATCTCTTACACCAACCTCATCCCCAAGAAAGACAACCCGAAAACCTTCAAAGACTTTCGTCCTATCAGCTTATGCACCTTCACCAACAAGATCATATCGAAGATCATTGCCAACCGGATGTCCAACCTCCTCCCCAAGATCATCTCTGAAGAGCAAAGCGGGTTCGTTAAAGGCCGGAACATCACGGACAACATTCTTCTCACTCAAAAAATGATCACATGTATGAAGTTCCCGTCCAGAGGGGGGAACGTCGCTATTAAACTGGACATGGAGAAGGCTTACGACCGTCTGGACTGGCAATTCATGATCTGGGTCTTCAGGGCTTTTGGCTTCTCCAAACCCTGTATTGACATCATTTTTAGATCTATCAACAATACTTGGTTTTCTACCGTTATCAATGGTCATGCTGCGAGATTCTTTCGATCCACTCGCGGGGTCAGACAAGGGGACCCCCTGTCTTCCACCATTTTCATCATCATGGCAGAAGCTCTCAGCAGAAGCCTGAATAGCATGTACAGAACACCAGGTTTTTATCACTTCCATACCACCACTTGTTGTCTACCTATCACTCACCTGGCGTGCACGGACGATACCTTATTTTCTTCTCTGGAGACATCGGATAGATCGATGTGGTTCTTAGTACGCTCGCGAGATACACCAGATGCTCCAGACAATGCGTCAATAACAACAATAGCGTCATCTATACCCATCACAAAGCTGACAGATCCCACTCAGCCGTGCTACCCTATATGACCTCGTTCGCCATGACCTACCCGTCTTTCCTTTACTTGGGCTGCCCCCTGGTGTACGGCAGTGTTGACACAAAGTCACAGTCAACCAAATATTGATAACTTTGACTAAATAATACTTGTAATAATTCAATACGACACACGACGCCTACATCAAGCTCAAGTCAGACAACAGCTCAGTCTCTGTCTTTCAGTTGTATATGAGTCTGTATTTTGCACTTTTATTGAGTCTAGACTGATGTAAACTATGTCATGCTGAGCTCTTAAGACTTGACCTAAAGCCTACCCAATAATCCTCAAACTCCACCATCCAAAAAAATAGCCACTGGCCACTTAGACCAGTTCTGTGCTCTGGAGACAGAGTTCGGGCTGAACTCTGCCTCCACACAGAGTTCGGATCGAACTCTGTCCCCTAAAAATCAGCAACCTTAATTTTAGGGTTAGCTGGTTGCAAGTTGTCCAACGGCAAAATATTTGAAATTTTCTACCCAAATTCTGGCCGAATTCTGCCTACAAAAATCCTATAAATAGGCCATGAATTCTCTCATTTCAAATCATCCAATCTTCTCTTCTCTTCTCTCTTAAAGCTCAGATAAGCCATATCCTTCCCATCTACTAGCCACAAGCTTCCTAAGTCTCGAGTGCTCAGCATCTCTCAGTTAGAAGTCTTGTGCAAGAGTTGAAGAAGTCGCTTGGAAAATTCCAAGCAAATCGCCACTGCGATCCTCTGTAAGAAGTTGACGTGCTCTTCTGAAGAAAAGGCATGGGTTGTAAACTACTATTTCAGAAATAGTGGACTTAACCTGAGCTAGAGTTCTCAGGCCTGGACTAGTCCTCCACGAGGGAAACCAGGTTAAAATCGGCTATGTTTGCGTATGCTCTCTTTCTTCTTACTTTAAATTTCGTATTTACTCTGATTAGTTTTGTTTGTGATAGAGTTGAATTTTTAATTAGATATTATCTCTATAAACTCTATTCACCCCCCTCTAGAGTTGCCATCTGTTCTTCAATTGGTATCAGAGCTCTGTTCTCTTTACAAGGATTTACATCCTAGAGCTGATCCATGGCAACCACACAATCCTTGATTTCCAATCACGGTGAAGGACAGTCCACTCATAGGCCTCCCCTATTTGATGGAACTAACTACACGTATTGGAAAACAAGGATGAGTTTTTATCTCAAGTCTCTAGACTTTGACCTGTGGACTATCGTCACTGACGGTTACAAAAAGCCCGCCAGGATAGTTGTCAACGGTGATCTCATTGAGAAATCACATGACAAATATTCTGACGAGGAGAAGAAACATGCAAGTCTAGATGCGAGAGCTATTAATGCTTTATTCTGTACTATAGACAGGAATGAGTTCAACAGGGTATCCACATGCACCACATCCCACGAAGTATGGAAGCTTCTAGAAGTGACGCATGAAGGAACCACCCAAGTCAAGGAATAAAAAATAAGTCGTCTTACTCAAGAATACGAGGCCTTCAAGATGAAGCCAAACGAGACGATCACGCAGATGTTCACAAGATTTCTCGACATCATCAACCCCATGTCTTCACTTGGAAAGCAATATTCAAATCATGAGAAGATTCGCAAGTTACTTAGGAGGCTACCAAAAATTTGGAACCCTAAGGTGACAGCCATCATAGAAGGAAACGATCTCACAACCATGTCTATGGAGACCTTGATGGGAAAGCTAATGACTCATGAGCTTGACCTCAAGGACTTCGAAGAGCCTGCTCCTAAGGCTAAGGAGATCGCACTCAAAGCTCACCGACGGAGGGCTGAACCCGAAGAGACGGATGACGACAACTCAGAAGATGATGATCAAGCCCTCATGGTTCGCAACTTCAATAAATTCCTTTGCTTCAACCAAAGAAAGAAGGAACCACAAGAAGATGAAGAAAAAAAGCCCACTTGCTATGGTTGCAAGAAGACGGGACATGTCCGAAAAGACTGTCCATTCTCAAAAAAAAGCAACCGCTATGAGAAGCCATACAAGAAGACCACTTCAAAGAGATATGCCAACACTAGCATCTGGCATGAAAGCGATGCCAGTGACTCCGAGGAAGAAAAGAACTCTCCTCAAGATACGGCTAATGTTTGCCTAATGGCAACATCCAACAAGGTATCTAACGACACTCTTGACGACTTCACTTTTGATGAACTTGGCGATGCTTTCACTGATTTACTCAGTGACCATAAAAAGGTCATTGGTAAATACAAACAAGCCAAGGACAAAATCAAAAGTCATAAAGTTAAAATACAAAGACTTTCTCTTTTACTTGATAATATTAGAGACACTGCACCCACGGATGTCACTGATGAGGTATCTAAGCTTAAAATAAGCTTATATGATGCCGAGGCACGTATTGAGCTACAAACAAAAGAAATTGCAACACTCAACACGGAGCTTGCAGATGAAAAGAATAGACACAAGATCACTATTACTAAGTTGCATGGTTTAAATGCTAAGATCACTGAATTGCAAGTTGTCTCTAAGAAACTAGAGACTAAATTGGAAAAATAGGTTGATCAACCTCAAACCCAATCACATGAGACACACACAATGCATAGCACTACTCATACTAGTAAACCACGTCATACTCATGCTGCTCACAATCATGCTTATATACACACACTTTCACAAACCTCATGTACGTAGAAATAATTATCATATGTCACATAAACATCATGCTACACACAGTCATCATCATGTTGCACAAAGACACAATCAACATCACTCCACATATAGACAATCTCATCATGCCATGCCATATAGACAACCTCATCATATCACGCCATATAGACAACCGTCATGCCATATAGACAACCTCATCATACTATGCCATATAGACAACCTCATCATACTATGCCATATAGACAACATCATCATGCCATGCCATATCAATCTACATATCATCAATATTCTTATAGACATCATCAGCATGCTCCTAATGTGAATAGAAATGCTACATGCACTTATTGTGGTCTACATGGACACATATCACCACAATGTAGAATCAGAAGATTAGTTGATAAAAAGATATATGCATGGTTTCCAAAAGCTAACTCTTTAGGACCCTCAAGAATTTGGGTACCAAAGGTCACATCTACTCTTGATGTAGGTGGACCTTTCCTCCTCAACTAAGAGTAAGTGGATTCTCGATAGTGGATGCTCGCGGCATATGACAGGAGACGCACATCTTTTCGCATCACTATCGATGAAGAGAGAAGGACATGTATCCTTCGAAAATAACCTAAAAGGTTATATCATAGGTAATGGTATTATTGGCTATCCTCCCTCTCCCGTAATAAAGGATGTCTGCCTAGTGACCAAGTTAAAGCATAACCTGCTCAGCATCAGTCATCTTGCTGACAATGGTTATGACATTAACTTTGGATAAAATAATTGCCTTATTTATGATTGGTCAACATGAGACATTGCTTTTGAAGGGGTAAGAGAGGACAATATCTATATTTTCTATTTATCTCTAGATACTAACCATGCAGGTAGATGCCTATATGCTCACAAAGATGAACGGTTACTATGGCACCAGCGACTTGGTCATGCCAACATGGATACTATATCCAGGCTATCAACCAAGAAGCTAGTTAGAGGCTTGCCTGACATCACATTCAAAAAGGACACCGTATGTGCCGAATGTGAGTTGAATAAGGCAACCAAATCATCTTTCCATTCCATAAACTCTGTAAGTACTACTAGACCCCTGCAACTACTTCATATGGATTTATTTGGTCCTAGTAGAGTAGCCAGTCTTGGTGGAAAACTCTATGCATTTGTTATTGTTGATGATTTTTCTAAATTTACTTGGGTTTTCTTTCTTACTTATAAAAGTGATGCTATTTCAGTTTTTAAGATTTTTGTCAAGAAAGTTCAAAACGAAAAAGGCTACATGATCACTCGAATCCGAAGTGATCATGGAGGCGAATTCGAAAATTCTGATTTTGAAAAGTTTTGTGATTCAAATAGTTTTGATCATGAGTTTTCTTGTCCTAGAACTCCCCAACAAAATGGTGTTGTGGAGTGGAAGAATAGGACTCTTGGCGATATGGCTAGAGTCATGTTGAACAAATTTTTACTTCCGAAATACTTTTGGGCTGAAGCTGTCAGTACAGCATGACACATTTTAAATAGGGTACTTATTCGTCCTATTACGAAAAAGACACCCTATGAGCTTTGGTTTGGAAGAACCCCAAATGTTTCTTATTTTAAAGTTTTTGGCTGTAGATGTTTTATCCTTAAACACCAAAGACAACTTAGGCAAATTTGATGCCAAAGCTGACGATGGTATTTTCCTTGGCTATGCCGCCAAGAGTAAGGGATATAGAGTTTTTAACAAACGCTCTTTAATTATGGAAGAGTCTACAAATGTGACTTTTGATGAAGATAACAGTACAGCAGCTACTCTTGATGATGATGTTGAGCCATCAACGTCTACTCCAATGAACACCATAACCGAAACCAATTCTCTGGAAAGCTTGCCTAAGAAATTCTCTTTCAAGCCATCACATCCAGAAAATTTGGTAATCGGTGAGGTTTCACGAGGAGTAACTACTAGATCATCATTAAGAGACTCCATTGCTAGCACTGCCTTTATTTTACAAATTGAGCCTAAAAACATTTCTGAAGCTTTCAATGATGAATTTTGGATTTCTGCTATGCAAGAAGAACTCAACCAATTCGAGAGGAGCCAAGTATGGGAACTCGTTCCTAGACCGGCTAATCACTCGATTATTGGTACTAAGTGGATTTTTAGAAACAAAGTAAATGAAGATGGTTCAGTTACATGCAACAAAGCTCGTCTAGTAGCCCAAGGATACAACCAAGAGGAAGGTATCGACTACGATGAGACATATGCTCTTGTTGCTAGACTAGAATCCATTCGGATGCTCTGTGCTTTTGTAAATTTTCAAAATTTCAAATTAGTTCAAATGGATGTTAAAAGTGCTTTCTTGAATGGTTTTATTAAGGAGGAAGTCTATGTAAAACAACCTCCTGGTTTTGAAAATCACAAGTTTCCCGACCACGTGTTCAAACTAAAGAAAGCATTGTACGGACTCAAACAAGCCCCTAGAGCTTGGTATGAACGGCTTAGCAACTTCTTGCTTGAGAAAGGTTTTTCAAAAGGGAAAATTGACACTACACTTTTCATAAAGTCTTTGAAGGACACTATTCTCTTAGTGCAGATATATGTAGATGATATTATTTTTGGTTCTACTGATGAGACTCTCTGTCAAGATTTTGCCAAGTGTATGCAGACCGAGTTTGAGATGAGCATGATGGGGGAGCTCAACTACTTTCTTGGGCTGCAAGTCAAACAAATGTCAAATGAAATCTTCATCTGTCAGTCGAAGTATACAAAGGACATGCTGAAGAAATTCGAACTTGATAATGTCAAACCAATCAGCACTCCTATGGCTACTTCAACCAAACTTGAACCAGATGAAAGCGACAAACCCGTAGATCAACGTAAGTATCGAGGTATGATAGGCAGTCTACTCTATCTTACTGCTAGTCGCCCTGATATAATGTTTAGCGTTTGCCTGTGTGCTAGATATCAAGCAAATCCTAAGGAATCGCACATGACCGCAGTTAAGCGTATCTTCAGATACCTTAAGGGTACGGTTACAGTAGGCCTATGGTATCCCAAGTCAACATCATTTGACCTCATTGGTTATTCTGATGCTGATTTTGCTGGATGCATGGTCGACCGTAAAAGTACGAGTGGTACGTGCCATTTATTAGGAAAGGCTTTAGTCTCTTGGTTTAGCAAGAAGCAGAATTCTGTTGCACTATCCACAACAGAAGCTGAATACATAGCAGCTGGGCGTTGTTGTGCACAAATTCTATGGATGAAGCAAACCCTTGAAGACTATAATTTATCTTTTATGCATATTCCTATCTTTTGTGACAACACTAGTACAATAAATCTTACAAAGAACCCTATTTGTCACTCACGCACGAAGCACATTGAGATACGACACCACTTTTTGCGTGATCATCAGCAAAATGGCACGATTAACTTAGAATTTATTGACACTGATCATCAGTTAGCAGACTTCTTCACAAAGCCATTATCCGAAGAGCGCTTCAATTTCCTTTGTCGTGAACTTAGAATTTTAGATGAAGCCGTCATAAATTAAAATACACCTGCGTAAATATCGATTATATTGTGATTCTCTTATGATGAACTTGCTATGAGTACAAGCCGAAAGGGCCCTTCTGACAACAAGGCGTAAAAGCCTAAGCGACACGGTGCACTAGTCCTCAGGACTACCGCTAGCTGGGATCCGGCCCCTGCAGCTAACTCATGGCAAACTCAAAATATTGAATTATAATATAACTCCTTGTTTATTATACGGTACATTTTGATTTATCACTAGCTAATAAGCTATGTTTCAATTTCATATTGCTATATGACAACTTTTCTATCTGGTTTATTGAATCCTTTAAGCTTTATCTTTATTGGCTTTCTTTCCATACTTAACCATTTTTTTGTACTTCTAGCCTGATTTCTGTTCTGGGACAAGGACCCAGAATTCGGGCCGAACTCTGTCCTCACTAGAGTTCGGGCCGAGTTTGGTCCCCCTGTTCCAGAATCGGGGACAGCTCCAGCCGTTTGATCAAATGAGATCCTACGGTCCAGATTTACTCCGACCAAAGAAAACCCTCCCCTTATATTCGGGTTTTCCTCTCTTTCCTTCATTCTTACCATCACCTTCACCTCTCCAAACATATTTTCACAAACCCTAACCCTAGTTTTCTCTCCAAAGTGCTCCATTTCTCACCAAAATCAAGAAGAAGGGCTATTTTCTCATTCTCTTTCACTGTTCATCATTTATTTAAGGTATAAATCACTCTCCTTCTCTATTTTAGTTTATCTATTTTTGTGCTATGGCTCCTCGCTTGTTCAACCGTGGGAAGAGAATTCGGACCGAGGGAGCGTCCTCTTCGAATCCTCCTCCTCCCGTTGAGCAACCCGTTGAACAACATCAACCCCCTCATCCGTTGTTCAATCCACCTCGTCCCCGCAACCCTAATACTTATGACGACCGATTATTTGTATCATTAGACGCTTCCAACGAGTGGTTTAGCAACTTTCGGACTCGTCCGGTATTCGCGGGACATCCCATTAATTTTACTATTTTTCACAATATGAATCTATATTTCGTGATCTTTGCATTGATGCCCTAGTTGCTACGAATTTCGTCATCTATCGTAGCGCTATACAAATGTTATATTGCAACTTAACTTTTGATGACACTCACATCTATTCCCGGGTTGCCGGTATTGATATTGCTTTTGATGATTCTGAGTTGGACGGGTATCTTGAACTTCAAGATCTCGATATTTGGGATAAGCTTGTGGAAGCTCGCCAATTCCAATTTGTTGGTGAAACTTCCCTTGAGAGCTTCAAGGAGGAACTATGTGCCCTTAACATATGTCCTCGCAAGCTTATGGCCAAACACCTCAACCCTTATTTCTATGAACTTTATCGAATTATCTTCAACACCATTCTGCCAAAAGTCGGCTCCACCGATGAAGTCACATATTTTGAGATCTCAGCTTTGTATCACCTTCACTATCGTATTCCTTTTAATCTTCCACGTACCATGATGGACTGGATGATTAACTGTAGGAAGAAACCACGAGCCTTGGTTTATGCCTTATATCTTCCTATGGTCTTTCGTGCGTTCCATGTACCTCTTCATGATTGTCCCTTCTTGCCTGCTCCTGCCTTTCTATCTAAGGCACGACGACTTCAGGCAGTCGTAGCCTCTCCTGCCACTTCTGAGCATTCTGATGATGAGGAGCCCGATGCCCCTCCACTTGGACAGGATGTGCCACCTCCTTCTACTACTCTTGACTCCATCCAGACCATGCTCCGAGATCGTTTCGCCTTGGAGGACGATCGCTGGACTCAGATGGACTACCGTACTACCCTGCAGATGAATGCCCTCAGCAACTCGCTGCACGATATTCGGTACTCTATGTCCCGTCATCCTTCTATGCCCATTCCTATGGAGCGGGATCCTGGTCGCGAGGGATATCGCATTGACGATCCTTGGGTCATGCGTTACCTGGATCCGGGTGCTGCTATTGTGGACCCCCACCGTTCCTTCTCTGATCCTTCCGACTCCGCTGGGCCTTCTCGTGCTCCATGATGGAGATGGCTTCCACCAGATGATGCTGCTGCTGATCATAGTTTATGTTTTTATGCTTTCTAGTTTTTCAGTTGCTTAGTTGGATTTATGTACTTGGTACTCTTTATGCTATGTCTCTTATATGTTCTAGTTATGAGTTATGACTCTTATAGTTCTATTATTCTATGACATTTGCTCGTATGTTGTTTCTTCTCTTTTGGTGTGTTTGCCTATTATTACTTGATTCTTATTATATTGCTAAATGCCAAAAGGGGGAGAGATATGTATATTCTGGTTTTATATTCTTTTTGGTATATATGTGCTTTTTGGTGCTTTTGGGAGATATTATTTATCAGGCCAACAGGTTCAACGTATTATTTACGGGGGAGCTATTGTTTCTAGCTCGGCACCGATCACCGATTACGGGGGAGCTATTGTTTCTAGCTCGGCACTGATTATGGGGGAGCTATGATTTTGTCATCAACTGTGTCCAGGTATGAATATTGAATATACATCTATTATTTTGTCAATTATCAATATGGGGGAGATTGTTGACACAAAGTCACAGTCAACCAAATATTGATAACTTTGACTAAATAGTACTTGTAATAATTCAATACGACACACGACGCCTACATCAAGCTCAAGTCAGACAACAGCTCAGTCTCTGTCTTTCAGTTGTATATGAGTCTGTATTTTGTACTTTTATTGAGTCTAGACTGATGTAAAATATGTCATGCTGAGCTCTTGAGACTTGACCTAAAGCCTACCCAATAATCCTCAAACTCCACCATCCAGAAAAATACCCACTGGCCACTTAGACCAGTTCTGTGCTCTGGAGACAGAGTTCGGGCCGAACTCTGCCTCCACACAGAGTTCGGGCCGAACTATGTCCCCTATAAATCAGCAACCTTAATTTTAGGGTTAGCTGGTTGCAAGTTGTCCAACGGCAAAATATTTGAAATTTTCTACCCGAATTCTGGCCGAATTCTGCCTACAAAAACCCTATAAATAGGCCATGAATTCTCTCATTTCAAATCATCCAATCTTCTCTTCTCTTCTTTCTTAAAGCTCAGATAAGCCATATCCTTCCCATCTACTAGCCACAAGCTTCCTAAGTCTCGAGTGCTCAGCACCTCTCAGTTAGGAGTCTTGTGCAAGAGTTGAAGAAGTCGCTTGGAAAATTCCAAGCAAATCGCCACTGCGATCCTCTATAAGAAGTTGACGTGCTCTTCTGAAGAAAAGGCACGGGTTGTAAACTACTATTTCACAAATAGTGGATTTAATCATGAGCTAGAGTTCTCAGGCCTGGACTAGTCCTCCACGAGAGAAACCAGGTTAAAATCGGTTGTGTTTGCGTACGCTCTCTTTCTTCTTACTTTAAATTCCGCATTTACTCTGATTAGTTTTGTTTGTGAAAGAGTTAAATTTTTAATTGGATATTATCTCTATAAACTCTATTCACCCCCCTCTAGAGTTGCCATCTGTTCTTCAGGCAGGTCTAACGCGGGTATATTTGACAACCTTGTTGACAAGATCTGTAAATCGATCGCGGGATGGCACAATGCAATATTATCTCCAGGGACAAGATGATCCTTATCAAACACGTTCTCTCTTCCATCCCGTTGTACATCCTGGCCGTCTGATCCCCTTCCAAGAAGGTACTCCACTCTCTCGAATCCCTCTTTGCCAAGTTCTTCTAGGGTCATTACGACGGCAAGGACAAACACCACTGGGCCGATTGGGACACCAAGGCCAAACCCACTGTCGAAGGAGGTCTGGGATTCAGCAAACTAATCCACATAGTCGACGCCTGCTCCATGAAGCTGTGGTGGAAGTTGTACACGAAAAGCTCACTATGGATGAGGTTCATGAGAGCCAGATACTTCAGATTCTTCCATCTGTCGGAAGTAACCACTAACAACAGATCCTCGGTGTCGTGGCGTCGTATTATTCGTGGGTGCAACATTGCAGAACCTCTAATCCGTCTTCAGTTAGGCGATGGGCGCTCATCGGCCTATCTAGAACGGTGGTTAGGGGAAGACACCATCCAGTCCAACACTCGTACTCCATAGGGGTACGTGATTAGGGATCTATGGAAGGACAGCTCTGGATGGAATTGGAGGAGGGTGAGAGATTGGCTTGGTCAGCCGGCGGCCGACGGTCTTCTTGCAGCTACCATGCGGGTCACTGACAAGTCCGACACGTGGATATGGTCCCCTAACCCGTGTGGGACTTTCCCTCTGGCATCCTCCAGAATTATAGCCAGAGGCAGTGGTGCACCATTTACCACTTGTTCCAAGTTTTGGCAGTCTTGCATTTCCATCAAATGGTCTATCCTTATCTGGCGCGCACTTCGCTGGGAGCTGCCGATGGACGACTCTATCAAATCTATCGATTTTAGCCTCGCGTCCAGATGCCACTGTTGCGTTGAGCACAATTCAAAATCGGCAGAGCACGTCCTTCTTTTTGGTCAGTTGGCGACTCAGATGTGGCTCAATCTCCACAACATACTTAGACTTGCCCCTCCCCCCGACTGGGGGCTTCCACGATCTCCTGGCCAGTTGGAGCGACTTCCACAGACATCAGATCGTCGTAGCCGCTGGAATTTGGATGTTATGGAAGAACATGAACAAATTTAGATATGAAGGTCGCCAACTCCTTCCTACACAATTATTCAGAGAGGTTATCAGACAAATTCTTAAAGCTAGGAGGCGCTGCTCTCACGCCCCCAACACTTTTTGGGAGGCCCTTGTTTAGGTCTACGTCCGGGTCTCTTGCGCTTCCCCCGTCGGCTGTCATAGAGACCTAGTTCCTTTTTGTGCGCGTCTCGCGCTGTTTGTTTTATTTTCCTCTTATCGCGTTGAGCGCGCTTAATTGTATAGGCTTCGGCATTTTGTGCCTATTACTTCAATAAAAGTTTCTTTTCCAAATATATATATATATATTTTTTTTTCCAAATATATATATATATATATATATATATATATATATATATATATATATATATATTTTGGAATAAGACAATATTATAGAAAAGGACACAAACAACCCGATACAAGGGCCCAGCACAGGCCAAAGGCCAACAGCCCACACACCCGGTCCAAAACAACAACACAACAGGACAAACCAAACGGCTAAAATACGAAATTCAAAAGAGGCGGAAGGGGGGGCACGTGGCGGACCAACACGTGCCCCAAGGCCCAACAGTGGGCGCGAGGCCCGGAGAGAGTGGGCGCGGAACCCGAACGGGCTGGAGGGGTCCCGAGGGGCTCGGGAGCCGAGGAGCAGCGGTGCTCCCGCAAGCTGGCCAGGAGAACGCCGCCGGAGAGGGACGCCTGCCGGGAGGGGCCGCGGCGCGCCGGAACGGGAGGGGGCCACCGCGAGCCGGCGAGCCGAAGGGGGCGCGGGGGAGCGGAGAGGGTGAGGGAGATGGGGGGGGAGCCGCGGAGCCACGACGGAGGAGTCTCTCCTGCGGGTACGGCGGGGTGCCGCGGGAGGAGACGAAAGGACGGGCCGGCGGCGAGGAGGGGGAGAGCACGGCCGGGAGAGCTAGGTCGGGAGGGCTAGACCGGGCACCGCCGGGCAGGAGAGCACTATATATATATATATATATATATATATATATATATATATATATATATATATATATATATATATATATATATATATATATTTTAGGAAAACTATATATATATATATAGTTTTCCTAAAATATATATATATATATATATATATATATATATATATATATATATACACCCAAGTATATGTATAAAACCAAAATCAATCAACTAACCAACTATAAACTCAGAATTGAAATCGATATGCACATTATATATACAATACACACACACACACACACACACACACACACACACACACACACACACACTATATATATATATATATATATATATATATATATATATATATATATATATATATATATATATATATATAGAGCTCTATTCTACTATATAATAAGACTACTTGTGGTGAAACTTTTGAATTCCTAAAATACCCTTGAGTTTTATAAACATGACAACTTGCGTGTCATTTATGTTTAAGAGTCAAAGCAATAAAGTTTACATGCTATAAGGTCTCCTCCTTCTATACAACTCTTCATGTTCCAATGGTAATAAATTTTTCTTTCCTTACCATTTTTCAAATGTTATTATTCTGAATAGAAAAACTATTCTACTATATAATAAGAAAACTTGTGGTGAAACTTTTGAATTTCTAAAATACCCTTGAGTTTTACAAACATGATATTATTATGTCAACTTTTATGCCATTTATGTTTAGTCAAAGCAATAAAGTTTCCATACTATATAGTCTCCTCCTTCCATAGAACTCTTCATGTTTCAATGGTAATAAATTTTTCTTTACTTACGATTTTCCAAAGGTTACTATTTTGAATAAAAAAAATCAAAAAAAGTAAAATAAAATTTGTATTTCGAATTCCTTAGCACTGTAAAAAGAAAGCACACACACATAAATAGTCACATGGAAAAGATGGTAGCTGATCTTACGATATTCTAATTGAAATATGTGCAAAGCACGTGCATGTAGACTAGTATAACATATGATAGTATCACTTGAAAGTATAAATAAAGGTTAATACCAACAAGTCCAGAATCTAATTAGCATAATATAAACTTAGAAATTCTGAGTTTAATTCTCATAAAATCAATTATAACAAAATCAATTCAAAAATATACAAATCTCGATACCCAAAAATTCAACTCAAAGTCCAAAACACAATATACTCAACTAGAACCTGTGAAACTTGGCAAACACGAAGGTGTATACATGTGTGACATGCTCGGGTACTCACGGGGTCGAACACATGTCCGCATCGTGTCCACGGAGTGTGTATCGAAGAAAACCGGATACGCGTGCATTGACAAGTGTACGTGCACGTGCATTTTTGCTCGATTGAACGCCACACGCAACACGAGAAGCCTCGTGCTCGTGCACATAGCTAGGTGGGGTCCTGGTCTAGGTCAAGCATACACTGACATGATACCACATTGCGTCCACGTTACACAGGACACGAGAACCTGCGCGGCTGTGCGCGCGTGCATGTGCGGCCTCATGGGCGCGTGTCGAGCCCCGTGGCTCACGATTCGAGCCACATCGTATCTCGGGATCGGGTCCCTAGGTAGCCTAGGTCTAGGGATTTATGCTCGTGCTCCTGGAATGGGTCCTCATCGTGTCGTGTTCGCGTACGAAGGCCGTGTCAGCGACACTTTTCAGCCGCGTACACAGTGCAGGCTGACCCATGGGCGTTGGATTTCTCCGTGCACGCTTCACGAAACATCATGAAATTTTTGGACCATGTGGGTAGAGGTTGCCCCCACGTTTGTATGAAATTTCATGTGAAACGGAGTACTATGCGTCGAGTTATGACACTCGGACAACAGGGCATGCACGGGGCCGTGTACGGGCCTCGTGCACGCGTGTCCATGTCCGATTCGGACACTGAAATTGTGTCGAATCAAGATCCGTCTTCACGAAAGTTATTTCAAATAATAACATAAAGAAATTCATGAAAATAGAATCAAAAAATACCAATTTTTAGTTCTAAGTGGCATTTCGTCGAACACGTGTTCTAATGGACCGATACGTATCCGATACGGCTATCAAACGAACAAAAAAACCTACCAAACCTCATGCACAGGTCTGGGGTACCTATATGGATGCATCTACAAAGAAAAATTGAGAATAATAAGTGTTTAGAGGGGTTTACCTATTGAGAGTCAAAATCTCAATGCAACGTGCCTCCGAATGCGTCGATGCCGATTTCCTCCGGTCAAACGCCTCTGATCCCTTGCTAGTAAGTCTCCAACAGTTTTCTCTCCTCCCAACAATCACAACGCACTTCGTTTGGAAGGATTTGGGTGAGAAACGAGAAAATGGAACCTTTGGAGGAGAAGGGAAAAAATAGGGTTTGTGAACTTCTGACGGCTACTAGGTTTAAACACAATAAAAAGGGGGGCTATTGTTTATGGCCGGCCAGGGGGTATGGGGATTAGGTTTAGGGTTTGGTCATGGGCCAAGCACTCCTTAAGTTGGTTTAAAGGCCCATTGACAAAAAGGCTTAAAGGCTATGTGTAAAATGACTTAAAAATGATTTAAATGTTTCCTAAAATGGATAATAGCTCTAAATTAAAATCTAAAAAGCCAAAAATAATTCTAATCACATGGTTAGTCTTCTAATCAAGGTTGACTATGGTTATACCACCTTCTACTACCAAAACCACCAATCAAAGCTACACACCAATCAAATTAACAAATAAAATAATAAAAATTCAAAAATATCATAAAAATACTAAAATACCCTAATTTAGAAAAATGGTGGTTACAAATCTAGCCCCTTAGAAAAATTTCATCCTCAAAATTTAAGATGGTTGCACTTCTTCTAGGTTAAACCTCCGATAATCTAGGTCAAGAAAATTATATCTAAAACATGACAAACATGGTCCTACTGGTCATAATTCACAGTCTCGAACAGGGTTACTATACTATCTAGCACATCACAAAAATATCCTGATATGTACTAATAAAATCAGACAATAAGAGGAGAAAGAAGAATAGGAAAGACAGACCTGCTAACCCATTACCTGAAGCATCGGTCTCCTCGACCCTCAGTGCAAAAGCTCCACCCCTCGGATGTTGGGTATGGTGCTGTGCTACAGGTAGCCTAGCTCCCTCTCTCTGACCCTGTGCTCCACCAAATGGGGGTGCCGAGGGGTAATCCTTTATCTGGTGAGCATCAGATCCACAAAATAGGCAAACCTTCAACCTCCTCCTACAAGACTCCCAAATGTATCCCGATTTATTGCAGTAGGCACAACTCTGCATCTTCTGATCCTGACCTTGAGGTTGATGTTGTCCTTGCTGAACCCGAGCTGGTGCCTGCATCTGCTGAGGCTGGTGCACTATCTTCTGTACACAGGGACGTTTTCCACTCCCACTGGCCCCTCTTGAATCTTCTCGAATCCTCTTGGACTTGAGCTCCAAGTCATCCTCTCCTGCTATGGCTCCTGCCAATATCTGCTCAAAGATAGCATCTCTGTCACTCTTGGTCAAGGACTTGACTTCCTTGATCAAGCCCTTCCTGAACCTCCTAGCCTTCGTTATCTCGCTAAGGCCCTCAACGAATCTGCCCAGGCGGCAGAATTCTCCGGCATACTCCTCTATAGTCCGGTTCCCTTGAACCAGGTTCTCGAACTGTGTCTCTAAGGCGCCAAGTGCTAATCGGGGAAGAACTTCTCCTTAAAAAGCTTCTTAAAACACTACACCAAAAAAGGCATTTAGGAACAGTTTTTATATGTTCCTAATATTTTGAGGAACATATCATAATCATTCCTAAAAGTGGCGTTGTAAGATATGGAACGGTTATAAAACGTTCCTAAATTTAGTTTGGAACGGTTATCAAGCGTTCCTAAAATTAGATTTTGGAACCTATATAAAGCGTTCCTAAATTATTTTTGGAACACCCTTGAAACGTTTCTAAATGTCACTTTGAAACACTTTTGACATGTTCCTAAATATAATTTACAACACTTTTGCCTTGTTCATGTGGCTAACTTTGAAACACTTTATTAATGTTCCTATGTATTTTTTAATTCCAGTTTTACATTTAATTTTTCATTTCAATCCTAAATTGATCATTGAAACACATAATAAATGCTACAATATTTTTTACACATTCCATGAATCAACATCTAAGAACGCCACCAAATTAACTAAAATTGCCAGCTTAATATAAAGCAACTAATAACATATCACAAAAGCTAATCTTTAGAAAATGTCATCAAAAGTATATAAATTAAAAAATTACAAATAATGTAGGAAGTCTAGACTATACATTAAAAGTTAATATGTTTACAAAATCTAGTTCTCCGTAAGATGATCATAAGTAGTAGTGGAGAGTTGCATCTCTTAATTGCCTCAAGTATAAAGTCTGATGCCATTAATTGCCTCAACTATAAAGTCAAAAATAGATGTCTGACAGCTTCTAAGGCTCTCCAGTCAAGTAGGCACCTATACATTATACAAGCTGCAATAAGCATCTTGTCTTCAAAGCCCAAATCCTCTTTGATACACCCCATGGTAGTTCATGCTTTCCCTGCATGAGAAGACAATTCAGATAAAATTTGGCCATGTATAAACTGATAATGTCACGCCCCAGAACCAGAATACTGGAGAGCGGGGGCGTACATAGCCAGCTACGTATATTGAAGTACAACCCACCTCGCTATACGGTCACGGCTGTCTAGATACATGAGGGTTTAACTACAAGCCAACAGTCTTCTATGGTCATGAACAAGCCTATTGTCTCAATCACAAGTAAGTAATAGTAGTTACAAGATGTCAGAGCACCAAATATATAATAGCAAGGCGTCCCATACATTACATATTGGATGATCATGAAGCTAGTCGTACAAAATGTCAGGACTAGCAAGAGTTCAGTCATACATGATCAACCCTAGGATCTGTCAATCATGTTACAGCCCGTAGGCAGACAGTAAATAAAGGTGCAATACGAGCTAACACGTGCTCGTCGGCTAAACGCTTCAAAAGAATAATTTTACAATAAAGTGGGAGGACAAAAAGAAACTCACTCGTTGCCAGGATTACGCCTGGTGGTCACCATCTGGCTGGATAGTAGGTAGATCCTCTGGTGCTGCTCCGATATCTGGCCACACAAAACCAGCTGGGTCAGACCCCAGAAAGAGCAAGTGCCACAAAGGAGGCTTCACTTAGGAACTAAAACCAGCATATCACAAATAAATAGTAAGGTAATTAAAAGATAGTGATAATAGCTGAGATAACAACAATAATATATTGAACACGGAGAAACCATTCAAGTAGCCAGACTGCAACCCTTAAACCAAACAAGGACCGGGGTTGCAATCCTTCGCCTGAATAGAAACCCGTCTCAATTACTATTGATAAGGTAACAAGACAATAAACGAAGAGAGGACACAGAACTGCTCTGGAAGCCAGGTTTAACCCTTAAACCAAACAAGGACCGGGGTTGTAACCCTTCGCCTGAACAGAACTGGACCCCTGATCCTTATTGTTAAGGCCAGTATAAATAATCATGGTTTTGAAGTAAAGGTAAAACATGACGAGCATGACAGGGGGTTACAATAAGACAATAAACGAAGAGAGGACACAGAACTGCTCCGGAAGCCAGGTTACAATCCTTAAACCAAACAAGGACCGGGGTTGTAACCCTTCGCCTGAACAGAACTGGACTCCTGATCTTTATTGTTAAGGCGGGCACAATAAGCAGGATGATATATGATAAGATAACCATGGAACTATTCAGATAGCCAAGTTACAACCCTTAAACCAAACAAGGACCGGGATTGTAACCCTTCATCTGAACAGAACTTGGTATCCCATCATTTATCGATACAAGAAATCATGTCCTGATACAATCTTGTACAGGATCAGGATAAGACTAAGCTGGAATAAACTTCATCCAATCAATCACGGCCAATCAAGAGTACGGCTTGATACTTTTAACTAACTAGGGTTATCACAGGCCTAGTTACTAGCAAGATGCAATGAGATTATCCCAACAGCCACAAGCCCTGCAGACCATCCAGGTTATCCGGGTCGAATGTCCGTTATGAAGAATGCAACACGTAACTGTGTGCTGGAAATGTGCCCTACTCGTCGGTAGGCTACAAATCCGTTAGTGCGCCCAGATAACGGGATTGCCTGTAGCTGGGAATCTCTTCATGACTACTGAATTATTCTAGTTAATTAGCCTTAGTCAATTTCAGTAGGTACCCCTGACCGTGGTACTCAGGGATCCCCATCCTAGACATGATGCAAGACAGTACCAGTTTATTACAAACACAATCGTCCACGGTGTCCAGGTATTTTATACTTGTCATGTCAGGCTAGCTGTCGTAACAGCATGCCGAGATATATCATGTCAGTTTACTTGTCAAGAGTGCGCCACAGCGGGCCACTATCGTGTTCTATTCTTACAATATTATGAATGAGAGAAACTTGCATAAAATAACTAGAGACATATTCTTGCTGCTAAGGAAAAGATCTACAACTTCCACGTTGGGAGTTGGGAGAAATTCGAGCAATAATTCAGTCAATTAGGACATATAATAGTTAGTAATAGTCAAAATATGCATTATGCGGCCTATTCTGCGACATGCATGTAACTGCGACACCATATGCGCCTACTGCGACATGCGCCTTAATGCGGCTCATGCGCGACATAATATGCGCCTATCACGACATGCGCCTCATGTGGCTCAACTGCGACATGATATGCGCCTACCGTGACATGCGCCTCATTGCAACATGTGCCTACTGCGACATGCGCCTTCTGCGACATGATATGCGGCTACTGCAACATGCGCTTCATTGCAACATGCGCCTACTGCGACATGCGCCTTCTGCGACATGATATGCGGCTACTGCGACATGCGCTTCATTGCAACATATGCCTACTGCGACATGCGCCTTCTGCGACATGATATGCGGCTACTGCGATATGCGCCTTCTGCGACATGATATGCGGCTACTGCGACATGCGCTTCATTGCAACATGCGCCTACTGCGACATGCGCCTTCTGCGACATGATATACGGCTACTACGACATGCGCTTCATTGCAACATGCGCCTACTGCGACATGCGCCTTCTGCGACATGCTGTTCATGTTGCAGATGAACATAAAAATGACCAAAAATTGTTTTGGCCATAACTTCCTTATCCGAAGTCGAAATCAAGCGAAACAAAAGCCAAAACTGCATGAAATTGAATTCTCTACAACATAGAAATACTAGTTTTCGAAAATAACCAAGTTTTAGAGATCAAAACCAAAAAAACCGAAAAGTTTACAAACTTAGATCTACAAGAATCCATCCATCAAATCCAAAAATGTCAAGTTCTTAAGAGTCTTAAAATCAAGTAAGGAAGAGAATGGAACAATAAAACTTGAGATCCATCATGAAGCAAGTTTGCACTTGCCTAAGCTCTCTCTCTCTCTCCTTCCTGGTAGGTATAGAAGTAAATGTGGAGAAGAAGAAGAATAATGAAGAGAGAGAAAGATGAGGGGTTAATAAATGGGGATGGTGGTGGTAGGTAGGGGTTCTCCCCTTAGTTCATGATGAACCAAGGCAACCTAAGCCTAGTCGAACCAACCCAAAACAAACCGAGCCAAGCCAAGAGATATACAATACAAAATAAAATACGTACACGTATTCTAAGATACGTAATACGAACTACAGGCATTACAACTCTACCCACCTTAAAAGAATTCCGTCCTCGAAATTTAATCAAGAGGCTAGAATTGCAAGGACAAGCTATAATAATCGTAAGCTATAACAAGCAGTCTATCATGCAGTCATTTATTCAAGCAAGGAATTGAAAGCACAAGGCATAAGGAAGACATTATACCTTACGAGTCAAACAGATCGGGATATCGCGATCGGATATCATCCTCACGCTCCCACGTTGACTCACCCAAAGAGTGATGACCCCAAGCAACACGGACTAAACTAATAGTCTTGTTCTTAAGTATCTTCTCTCTCCGGTCCAATATAGACACGGGCCTCTCCTCATACGAAAGGTTGGTACCAACAACCAATTCCGAATGATCCAGGATGTGGCTCGGGTCCGGGATATACCGTCGTAGTTGAGATACATGGAATACGTCATGCACCTCACGTAGCGACGGTGGAAGAGCGAGACGATAGGATACATCACCTACTCGCTCCAGAATATCGAACGGCCCTATATACCTAGGACTAAGCTTTCCCCGTACGCCGAAATGAATAACGCCACGGTTAGGCAAAATCCTCAGGAATACATGGTCGCCGACCGAGAATTCAAGGGGTCGCCGATGGAAATCGGCCCAATGACGCTGGCGATCTTGGGCAACTCGAAGATGATCTCTGACTCTTCTGACCACTTCAACGGTCTGAGCAATCATTTCCGGACCGAGCATCTGCCTCTCTCCGACATCATCCCATGCTAGCGGGGATCGGCACTTCCTGCCATACAATGCCTCAAACGGAGCCATCTGGATACTGGCTTGGAAACTGTTATTGTACGAGAACTCCACCAGGTGCAGGTGATCTTCCCACGAACTACCGAAGTCGAGTGTACAAGATCTCAACATATCTTCGAGAGTCTGGATCGTACGCTTCGACTGGCCATCTGTCTGCGGGTGATAAGCTGAACTGAACTGGAGGTGAGTTCCCAAACTTTCTTGCAAGCTACGCCAAAAATGCGACGTAAATCTTGAATCTCTATCTGAAATGATACTGACTGGTACACCGTGCAACCTGACAATCTGCCGTAGATACATCTCCGCTAGCTGAGCCGTCGACTGACCAACTCTGAACGGGAGAAAGTGAGCCACCTTCGTGAGCCTGTCTATGACAACCCAAATAGCGTCTCTGCCAGCCGGGGATCTAGGCAATCCAGTCACAAAATCCATGGTTATATGCTCTCATTTCCACTCGGAAATCGGCAATGGTTGAAGTAGTCCAGCTGGTCTCTGATGTTCAGCCTTAACTTGTTGGCAGACTAAACAACGAGAGACAAATCGGGCTATCTCCCTCTTCATGCCATTCCACCAAAACTGCTGGCGGATATCACGGTACATCTTCGTGCCACCAGGATGAATGGAATACTGCGAACTGTGGGACTCTGCCATGATCTCCTGTCTGATATCTCCACTGGGTACACAAAGACGCTTACCATGTCGAAGTGTACCGTCTTCATGGATACATAACTCTGGTTTTCGTCCTGCCTCACACTCTGCTCTGAGTCGCTGAAGCTTGGAATCTGCTGACTGTGCCATCCGGATCCTCTCGACTATAGTGGACTGAACTTGCATGTTGGCCATCAATGCCACACTGGAAGGGAGGACAACTTCTATACCCATCTCCTGAAGATCGGCTAACAGTTCTGGTTGCGCTGTCAGGAAATAAACTTCTGTCCTCCTGCTCAATGCATCTGCAACAACGTTGGCCTTCCCTGGGTGATACTGCAGGTTGACATCATAATCCACAAGCAGCTCTAGCCATCTCCTCTGACGCATGTTGAGATCCTTCTGGGTGAAAACATACTTCAGGCTCTTGTGGTCGGTGAAAATTTCCACCCTATCTCCGTATAGGTAGTGCCTCCACAACTTAAGTGCAAATACTACTGCTGCCAGCTCCAAGTCATGGGTTAGGTAATTCCTCTCATGATCACGAAGTTGTCGTGACACATAAGCTATTACCTTCCCATGCTGCATCAGAACACATCCTAAACCTCTGCCCGAAGCATCACAATACACTGAGAATCCTCCAGTTCCATCTGGAAGCGTGAGAATAGGAGCCGTCATCAAGCCTCGCTTCAACCTCTCAAAAGAATCCTGGCATTCTGCTGTCCAAGCAAACTGCACATCCTTGCGGGTCAACTGGGTCAATGGCGCTGAAATTCGAGCAAAGTCTGAAACAAATCGCCGGTAGTAACCGGCCAATCCAAGAAAACTATGGACTTCTGCCACTGTGCTAGGTACTGGCCATGTTTCAATGGTCATGATCTTCTGGGGATCTACCTCCACTCCTCCTCGGGTGATGATATAACCCAAGTACGAAATGCGATCGAGCCAGAACTCGCATTTACTGAACTTGGCATACAACTGGTGCTCTCTGAGAATATGAAGAACAACTCTAAGGTGCTGCTCATGCTCCGCTTCACTCTTGCTGTAGACCAGGATGTCGTCTAGGAACACAATCACGAACTTATCCAAATAAGGCATGAAGATGCGATTCATGAGGTCCATGAATACAGCCGGCGCATTGGTTGCTCCAAATGGCATCACAAGGAACTCCCAATGCCCATACCTAGATCTGAAAGCAGTCTTCGGGATGTCCTGCTCTCTGACTCTAATCTGATGGTATCCTGACTGCAAGTCGATCTTCGAGAATACTGCTGCCCCCTTGAGTTGATCAAACAAGTCATCTATCCTCGGGAGAGGGTAACTGTTCTTGATTGTCACTGAGTTCAAGGTACGATAATCAACACACAATCTGGACGTACCATCCTTCTTTTTCACTGGAAGCATCGGGGCTCCCCAAGGTGATCCACTAGCACGAATGAATCCCTTGGTTCTGAGTTCTTCAATCATCTTGTACAATATCTCTAGCTCTGACGGCGCCATCCTGTAGACTCTCTCTGACACTAGGGCTGTTCCGGGAATCAAGTCGATAGTAAACTCGATCTCTCGCTCTGGCGGCATCCCTGGAAGCTCTTCGGGGAAAACATTTGAAAACTCTTCGACTATCCGAGGCAACTGCACTACTGCTACTGCCATCCGCAACACTGGAGGAGAAGGTTCAACTTTGCCTCGAGAGAAAGAAAACTCCGGCTCGCCTGGAATGCTAAAAATAACCCTGCCAATGTGGCAGTCTATCCTAGCATACTGGTCCCTCAACCAATCCATCCCTAAGACCACATCATAATCGGCCATCGGGAACTCTATCAATCTAGCGGGGAATTCTCTACCGCTAACTACGACCCGACACGAGGAAAACACCCTATCTACTCCCACAAGTCCGTTACCAGTAAGTATATTGAGCCTTACTGATAATGACTCGGGCTCCAGTCCTACCCGTGTCGTAAATCGTGCAGACATAAATGAATGCGAGGCACCAGAATCAAATAATACTGAAGCTGGAAAGGTGTTGACGAGTATAGTACCTGCCACCACCTCACCTGGTGCTATTCCTTCTTCTCCCATGGTCAAAGCCAGCACTTGACCATGTCCTCTGGGTGCGGGTCCCCTCTGCTGAAAATTCCTCTGCCTGCTCTGGATTAGGGCTTGGGCTTGGGCATACTGCTGCGGTCTCTGCTGCTGGAATGCCTGGGCCTGCGTCGGCAATGGCCTCGGTAACGGGTACTGCAGCTGCTGCTGCTGGATTAGTGCTGGTCCTCTAACTGAAGGACTAGAGAAAGCGGATGAACTCCCCCTGTTCGGGCAGTTCCCAACCCTGTGGTCCGGGGCACCAAAAACCAAGCACAAATCCTGTGCTCTACGACACTCTGACACCACATGCCCTGGCTTACCGCAGTGTGAACATCCCACTACGGAAGACTGCTTCTGCTTCTGCTGCTGAGGGTACGTCGGGGTGGAATGCTGAACCGACGTCACTGAGGCCGCCCGCCTCGGAGCTCCAATGGTCAAAGCCCTGGCTACCGGGGCTGGTGCTGAAGACTGATTCATCTGGCCGTGAGATCGCTTCCGACCTTCGGTCCTATCCACGATCCTCTGGGAGGTGTACTCATGCCTCCGGGCCGCTCTCAATACTGCATCAAAAGTCTGATGCTCAAACTGCTCCACTGCCAATAAAATCTCTAAATGGAGCCCCTGCTGGAACCGATGGGCTCTATCGAACTCGGTTGCTACCAAGGTGGGAGCAAACCGACTAAGCCTAGAAAACTCGGTCGCATATCCATCGACCGTCCTGCCCATCTGCTTCAGATTGGTGAACCTCGTTTGTAGATCATACCGAGCTACAGCATCAAAATACTTGGTCTGGAATCTCTCCCTGAATACTGCCCATGAAATTGGGGCCACTAATCCATCGGCATGTGCTGCCCACCAGCTACGAGCAAGATCTAGTAACTGCAGGCATACCACGGCCACCTTCTCATTCTCTGGAGTCCTGGCTGCTTCTAGAATCACCTCTGTGTCCTGAAGCCATGCATCTGCAGCGATCGCATCTTCACTGCCGTCGAAGAAGGGAGGGTTCAAGCGCTTGAAGCTGTTGGCCGCGCTATTACCCTGATGACCTCCCCTGGTCAAAGCGTCTGCCACCGCCTGGTGTAAGGCATCTCCGCGACGATCCTGGAAAGCTAATAGGGACCTGATGAGACCCGCCAAAGTGCCATCATCAGGCTCTGCAGGCTGGATGGGCTGAACTGGTGGTTCTTCTTCGGTAGGCATGACTCTGGAGGCTACTCCTGAATGCTGGACTTGATCTCCAGGTTGCTGCTGGTCCGCTGGAGGTGCACCGCCTTGCTGATCGACAGGTCCAGGAACAATGTCGCTGAAGAAGACGACATAGGAAACAATAAGAAAGGACCAGGACAGATCAATGATACAAGCATGTGATCAGGTCAAGATTCTCAGGGATTTGAAAGATACGAGTAGAGATCAAGGACGAGTACTGATTGAGACATCTATTCAGTAAACCCTCACATATCTTGATTTACAAGACCTGTATGGGCCACCACTAAAACCATGTCACGCCCCAGAACCAGAATACTGGAGAGCGGGGGCGTACATAGCCAGCTACGTATATTGAAGTGCAACCTACCTCGCTATACGGTCACGGCTGTCTAGATACATGAGGGTTTAACTACAAGCCAACAGTCTTCTATGGTCATGAACAAGCCTATTGTCTCAATCACAAGCAAGTAATAGTAGTTACAAGATGTCAGAGCACCAAATATATAATAGCAAGGCGTCCCATACATTACATATTGGATGATCATGAAGCTAGTCGTACAAAATGTCAGGACTAGCAAGAGTTCAGTCATACATGATCAACCCTAGGATCTGTCAATCATGTTACAGCCCGTAGGCAGACAGTAAATAAAGGTGCAATACGAGCTAACACGTGCTCGTCGGCTAAACGCTTCAAAAGAATAAAATAAAGTGGGAGGACAAAAAGAAACCCACTCGTTGCCAGGGTTACGCCTGGTGGTCACCATCTGGCTGGATAGTAGATAGATCCTCTGGTGCTGCTCCGATATCTGGCCACATAAAACCAGCTGGGTCAGACCCCAGAAAGAGCAAGTGCCACAAAGGAGGCTTCACTTAGGAACTAAAACCAGCATATCACAAATAAATAGTAAGGTAATTAAAAGATAATGATAATAGCTGAGATAACAACAATAATATATTGAACACGGAGAAACCATTCAAGTAGCCAGACTGCAACCCTTAAACCAAACAAGGACCGGGGTTGCAATTCTTCGTCTGAATAGAAACCCGCCTTGATTACTATTGATAAGGTAACAAGACAATAAACGAAAAGAGGACACAGAACTGCTCTAGAAGCCAGGTTATAACCCTTAAACCAAACAAGGACCGGGGTTGTAACCCTTCGCCTGAACAGAACTGGACCCCTGATCTTTATTGTTAAGGCCAGTATAAATAATCATGGTTTTGAAGTAAAGGTAAAACATGACGAGCATGACAGGGGGTTACAATAAGACAATAAACGAAGAGAGGACACAGAACTGCTCCGGGAGCCAGGTTACAACCCTTAAACCAAACAAGGACCGGGGTTGTAACCCTTCGCCTGAACAGAATTGGACTCCTGATCTTTATTGTTAAGGCGGGCACAATAAGCAGGACGATATATGATAAGATAACCATAGAACTATTCAGATAGCCAAGTTACAACCCTTAAACCAAACAAGGACCGGGGTTGTAACCCTTCATCTGAACAGAACTTGGTATCCCATCATTTATCGATACAAGAAATCATGTCCTGATACAATCTTGTACAGGATCAGAATAAGACTAAGCTGGAATAAACTTCATCCAATCAATCACGGCCAATCAAGAGTACGGCTTGATACTTTTAACTAACTAGGGTTATCACAGGCCTAGTTACTAGCAAGATGCAATGAGATTATCCCAACAGCCATAAGCCCTGCAGACCATCCAGATTATCCGGGTCGAATGTCCGTTATGAAGAATGCAACACGTAACTGTGTGCTGGAAATGTGCCCTACTCGTTGGTAGGCTATAAATCCGTTAGTGCGCCCAGATAACGGGATTGCCTGTAGCTGGGAATCTCTTCATGACTACTGAATTATTCTAGTTAATTAGCCTTAGTCAATTTCAGTAGGTACCCCTGACCGTGGTACTCAGGGATCCCCATCCTAGACATGATGCAAGACAGTACCAGTTTATTACAAACATAATCGCCCACGGTGTCCAGGTATTTCATACTTGTCATGTCAGGCTAGCTGTCGTAACAGCATGCCGAGATATATCATGTCAGTTTACTTGTCAAGAGTGCACCACAGCGGGCCACTATCGTGTTCTATTCTTACAATATTATGAATGAGAGAAACTTGCATAAAATAACTAGAGACATATTCTTGCTGCTAAGGAAAAGATCTACAACTTCCACGTTGGGAGTTGGGAGAAATTCGAGCAATAATTCAGTCAATTAGGACATATAACAGTTAGTAATAGTCAAAATATGCATTATGCGGCCTATTCTGCGACATGCATGCAACTGCGACACCATATGCGCCTACTGCGACATGCGTCTTAATGCGGCTCATGCGCGACATGATATACGCCTATCGCGACATGCGCCTCATGTGGCTCAACTGCGACATGATATGCGCCTACCGCGACATGCGCCTCATTGCAACATGCGCCTACTGCGACATGCGCCTTCTGCGACATGATATGCGGCTACTGCGATATGCGCTTCATTGCAACATGCGCCTACTGCGACATGCGCCTTCTGCGACATGATATGCGGCTACTGCGACATGCGCTTCATTGCAACATGTGCCTACTGCGACATTTGCCTTCTGCGACATGATATGCGGCTACTGCGACATGCGCTTCATTGCAACATGTGCCTACTGCGACATGCGCCTTCTGCGACATGATATGCGGCTACTGCGACATGCGCTTCATTGCAACATGCGCCTACTGCGACATGCGCCTTCTGCGACATGATATACGGCTACTGCGACATGCGCTTCATTGCAACATGCGCCTACTGCGACATGCGCCTTCTGCGACATACTGTTCATGCTGCAGATGAACATAGAAATGACCAGAAATTGTTTTGGCCATAACTTCCTCATCCGAAGTCGAAATCAAGCGAAACAAAAGCCAAAACTGCATGAAATTGAATTCTCTACAACATAGAAACACTAGTTTTCGAAAATAACCAAGTTTTAGAGATCAAAACCAAGAAAAACCGAAAAGTTTACAAACTTAGATCTACAAGAATCCATCCATCAAATCCAAAAATGTCAAGTTCTAAAGAGTCTTAAAATCAAGTAAGGAAGAGAATGGAACAATAAAACTTGAGATCCATCATGAAGCAAGTTTGCACTTGCCTAAGCTCTCTCTCTCTCTCTCCTTCCTGGTAGGTGTAGAAGTAAATGTGGAGAAGAAGAAGAATAATGAAGAGAGAGAAAGAGGAGGGGTTAATAAATGGGGATGGTGGTGGTAGGTAGGGGTTCTCCCCTTGGTTCATGATGAACCAAGGCAACCCAAGCCTAGCCGAACCAACCCAAAACAAACCGAGCCAAGCCAAGAGATATGCAATACAAAATAAAATACGTACACGTATTCCAAGATACGTAATACGAACTACAGGCATTACAGATAAAGTAGAAACTTGTATTAATTTTGATCTGAAAGATACAAAGAAAAAAGTCGATTGAGACATTAGTGCACTTGCACGGATATACTATAAAGTTTGAAGTTAAATGAAACAGAAAATACCTCATGTTGAGTTCTTCTGTTCAATTAAAAAGATTTCACATTAGATAACAGCATGTCTAACAGGTCAGCTTATAAACAAAGCTAAATAAGTAAACCTATAACATAAGATAGAAACTTTAGGAAAGGGGCAAGACCAAAACCTCAAGCAATGATTTTAGTACAATAGCAAGATTTTCAATGGAGATGATGTGTATAGTATTTTGTCTCAATACATGGTTTTCATTTAAATTTGATAGTTTCTACTACAAGCTGAGGCACAAGAAAATGAATTATTATTTTAATCAAATAATCATTACCACTCCCAAGGTACTAGTATCGATAATGAAATTAGTTTACACACACACACATATATATAATACCCAAGGTAAAAACCTAAATACAAAATAATTGTATTTAACTTTTCTAATCAATCTAACAACAATTTCTAGCTAGATGTAACCAAGTGAAGAGACAACCTCTACAGATTTTGTTTACTTGCGTATATTTTGCTTCCATATCTTGCAACTTTAATAAAGTTTCACTACTACACTTTTGAACATTATCCAGATCCTTCTCCAATTTCGAGTTTCTTTTTGCTTGGATTGTACTGAGCTCTAACAAAAAGAAAAAAAACCATTCAGATATCCAAGATACTTACCAAGAAGAGACAAGTTTCCTTGCACATACAAGTTTTCTTGTGCACAAAAATTACTCGGCTATACTGAAAATTCCAAGAAATAAATGACACCTTCAAATACAACTTCTCTTTCATTACTAATTCTATTTCATGTAGATTGATCATTATAGATTAAGGTTTGTAAATTGATACGGAGAACTGTATATGGAAATGGAAAGAAATCTGATAAGTGTCTTACTGGAAATTATGCACACTACATTGTGTGTCTTTTGGGTCCACTACCTTCAATTTTTACACACACACGCGTCTTCCCCGCGGTTCGATACTGAGACCATCACCTAGACAGGGTTGTTATATCTCTCCTTGCTGACTACAAGAGCCAGCTGAGTTCAGTTACTGAAATTTGTTTCTTTGGTTAATTGTTTGACTTTTTTTCCTGTTATTCTCAAATGACTATTGGGATGTTAGTTCAGTTTACTAAGTAGCAGCAACATAATGATGAGCTTAACAAGCTAAGAGAATATATATATATTTTCCACTGGCAGCAAACTAAAGTAACAACAAAAGACTAAATGCTCAAGAGTCTTTCGAGTTCTTGACACAAACATACACAACTGAACTGAACTGAACTGAAGAATAAGATGCTAAGAGAATATATATATATATTTAGTCCACACTGGCAGCAACATAATTGAAGTAACAATAAAAGATTAAATGCTCAAAAGTCTTTCAGAGTTCTTGACACAAACATACACAACTGAACTGAACTAAGGGGCAGTAGTTGTAGTCTAGGTATTAAAAATGCTCAAAAGTCTTTCGAGTCTTTCGAAAGATTAAATGCTCAAAAGCCTTTGAGTTCTTGACACAAACATACATTTTAGTTATATAGTATTCCGCGTAGCATTAAGCAACAGCAGCAGTAGCAACAATTAAGGGGCAGTAGTTGTAGTCTGGGTATTGAAAATAATAGTCTAAGAAGGGACATGGGTATATGGAGGGAGAGGATCACCTATAGTCTGCAGAATTTTCAATTTGGATATGTGTATTGTCTGGGTGTAGCAATAAGAGAGGAATCCAGTGCGTCTTAGACATAGGTGGGTGCACCAATTGCAGGAATCTGCAGGCTGAAATGCAGATTTGTGTGTGTGAGTGACATATATAGGTGAGAGTCGGTAACTATGGTGTGTGTGTACAGATATGTGCAAATCTAGTTTAAAATGGAAGCAGGTTAGTACACTGCTAGATGCAGCAGTTTGGGCAAAACTGCACTAGGCAGTATGGATGTGCAATGGCAATCAGTTACACAGTTGTGTAGCTTGTAGAAAGAACAAGTAACATGAGCCATATAGTTAAGCAAATAGTTCTATTTCAACATATAAATAAAAGATACTTCTTGAGAAAAGGAGAAACTAGCATATGCACAATAACAGAGGTACCTCACCCAAATTTGACATTGGAACTAGGGCTGCAAATGAGCCAAGCCGTTCGCGAGCTGCTCGAAGCTCGGCTCGATAAAAGCTCGTTTGAGCTCGGTTCATTTACTAAACAAGCTGAGCTCAAGCTTCATTTTTGAGCTCGTTTAATAAACAAGCCAAGCTCAAGCTTAGAAGTACTCGGCTCGTTTGAGCTCGCGAGCTGGCTCGTTTATGAGCTTGCGAACTGGCTCGTTTAGAAGCTCGTTTAGGAGCTTGTTTAGAAGCTCATTTGTTCTTTATTGAATTCTAATTTTATATATATTTGTGCATTACATATTTATATGTCCTTAATAATTGATATTAAAGAACTTTTTTAATTAAAATTTTATAACTAAATTGTTAATATTACAAGTACTTGAATTCAAACCTAATTAAATTGAAATCGAGCTCGTTAAGCTTGAAATCAAGTTTAATGAGTTTGAAATAAAGTTGAACGAGCTTTAAATCAAGCTTAACAAGCTTGATTTTGAGCTTATCGAGCTTGTTTATCAAGCTTGAATCAAGCTTTCTTATCAAGCCAAGCTCGAGCTCAAACCAAGCCAAGCTCAAGCTTAATATAAACAAGCTTGAGCCAAGCTCAAGCTCTAAAATAAAAAATTTATCAAGCTCGAGCTCGAGCTTGAGCTCGATTAATTCTAGTCAAGCCAAGCTCAAGCTTACCAAAGCTTGGCTCGGCTTGGCTCATTTGCAGCCCTAATTGGAACTAATTTACGAGCAGTAAAAAAACGGCCTACAAAAACCAAATCGACTCAAATACTTGGTTCTTATAGTAACCTTAAGATCAATATTACATCAATTTACTCAAATTTCTCCGATATAGAAGCCAAGCATTCATATTATGCAAGCTCCTTTCATTTGTATGTGAAGAATAATAGGACTGAAGTTTCTTGGTATGAGTCCAGAAATAGAGTATAGATGTCCTTCCACCAAATTGAGTTCCTGTTTAACAACATTAACACACCAAATTATACAAACTATAAAATTCTTGTATAAAGCATAAACATATTCAGGAAAAGTAGCCAACAACAACAATAACAATAACCATATTAAGGAAATGTAGGCAACTTCTTGATGTACGAGCTTAAGCAAGGCAATTTCCATCCACCAATTGGTCTCAGCTCTATAATTTTCCAAGATAGGACACTGGCACTAAAAGAGTTGGCATCACTGACAATCAGTCATAAAACTTGTCATTATTTTCATGGAGATCTATGCACCATAATCGCCCCATTTGATGAGAAAGCCTTGGATGTTGTGTCTCGTCTCTCCAATCAAACATCCTCATCATAAAAGATTTTAGCATTTTTTTCTCAAACTAACCACCAAAATATTATATTACTTGATCATGAATAATGTTTGAAGTTAATTTACCTTGTTTACATCTTTAGTACTTTTCATCACAATATATAGTATGTACAACGACCATACTAAGACAGTTGTTCAATGACTGCACCTACATTTTGAGCATACTACTACATAATATATAAAATTATGTTTTCATTCTACATAAGAATGTTTTGTTTATAGCATTGTAAAACCATATTAGCAAATATGGTTTCTTGAATCAGTCAAATTAATGATGGTCCTCGTTGTTAAAAAAAGTAACTAACCAACTATTTGCTACTTGTACACTATTTCTCTTCTTATGCTCCTCTTCTAGCCCTGCACTGGATAGGCAGAGCAGCCCCTTCTTTGTAACCCTTGCTAAATATAGTTGGCTATGAAGCTCTAATGAATCATTCCATCACTTGGGAATTTGTCCAAGCAGCCACTCCATATTTCGAAAACCCAGGAGGGCTACTTCCCTCATTGCATTATAGGTCTAATTTTCTTAGCCGTGTAAGAATCAAATCAGAGATGGTAAATTATCCATGATGAATTCTTAGCTCTTCAAAGACCAGGCAAATCGGTTACTCATGAAGACCTACCATAAACTGACCATAGAATATCTCTTCGCCTGACAAAAATATTTGCAACGGCAATCGAAGGATACAACTTAATTCCTATAGAGAACTATATGTCAAGAACCAAAGAGATAAATCAACTATCGAGGTCAATAAATTAAACTTTATGACTCCTTAAATTCTCTATATCATCATGCAGCAGACTGGTAAAAATCATGCATGCACAGAGCAAAAATAATATCGATTTGTGTGAAGGAGTGGTATAAATTATCGTCTACATCAGATGCTTGTTCTTATCTCATTTCCAGCAATTGAAGTTTTGAATAAAACATCTCTATTCCAGATCAAGTAACATTATTTAACGGCATGAACCCACTCTTAGATTCAGCATAAACTTCAAAATTATGAACTTCATAGAGTTCTTCCAACCATACAATGAGGAGAAAAAAATAGAGTAATCATGTCTGCATAACTGTAGCACTAGAAATCTTTTTTTCCCTAACCAATTTTACTTAACAGGATACATAAAAACAACCTGATGGACCATATAACTCAGTCAAATCCCACAATATTGATTTTGATGTATTTGGTAAAAGTATGTAGAATATACCTCCTCATGAATTCCAATGGGAAATAATGCAAATGAAAGCATGACATCAGATGCAGATACAGCTATTGTGTTTCTGTCAACGACAGCCAATCCCATAGTTTTTGAATGATATATGACAACTCTAGTTCCAAAAAAATGTGGACACCATCAAGCATATATGATGGTGGGACATGCACTTGTAATGTAAACATTACATAATATATCACAGAATAATGATTAGACAGCATTAAAGCATAAAGTGCAATGACAAATCACTATATTTTTGCTTGACAAACTATAGTTGGAAAAAGATATGTTACACTCAACTCAATCAATAACAAAGGATCTAGAGCTTCTTCATCTTAATACTTGTTCAAGAAAAGCTGTACCCAGGTAAGAAGAAAAAGAATCGAAAAGCACTAACATGGTCGAGCTAAAATTCAGTTAATATCCTAGTCCTTGTAAAGATACCAAGATACATCATGACGGAGATCCAGTTATCAGTTCGCATCGGCTTATTTTGGTTTCTGTCAGTTCGACTGAGTTCATAATGTCCAGTTGAGTTTAGATAGGTTTATTTGGTTCTATTGGAGCCTGACTCGGGTTTAGTTAGCTTGAAACTTTATTTATTTAAGACTACTTTATTTTTACTTACTTATTTTCCAAGTCTACAGAGTCTATTAATAAGGATGTAAACAGACTTATATTGCCATTGAATAATGATTGAGATTTAGGATTCTTCCTGTAGTGAGATTGGTGTGAAGACAAGCTTGTGAAGCAAAAATCCTAACCCTCAGATGTGAAGTCTAAGAAACTTAACTATACTGTACTGTCTTCCCCTGTCTAACCAAGCTGCCAACCACATAGTTATTCCCCTTCACTCTATTTCTGTTGTTGCTGCTTCCTGCTACCCTATCCATAGGACCTAGTTCTTACTCTTTCCTGTGCAGTCTTGACATCCACCAGAACCTCCAGACCTTCCCTTTTTAATTGGCATATGCTGCAGCTCACAGAAATCGACCAGACATGATACCCCATCAGCCTCATCACCCGACTCCCTTGTGCACCAACTTCAACCCAAGGCCCAAATCCATAGACCAATGAGGATCCTTCCCTCTTACTGTTTTCTACTGTCAGCAGCCGAACAAAGCAAGTCAGACCCTTCGCCAATCATATAATCCAAATCAGCCTTCTAAACATCCTTTGTGCATCCAAATCCTACACCAATAATATACCAATATCTACATAAGTCAATACTTGAATGTTGATTCACGATTGCTCATCGAATCCTGGAGAAAGAGACTTCAAACAGTAGAACATCCAAGAAAAAGATTTGGGCATGTTCCGATTTAGTGGATCTATTCCACCATTCCTCAAGCAAAGCATAATGTTGTTTTGCTATTGATAAGCAAGGTTTTCCATTAACTACATGTATTTACTTGCATACTCACATACATCTATTGAGATTTTATTCAAATTACATGTGTGTACTTACAAATGTATATGCACAAATATAAATATTTGTGAATATATATACAGATATTTCACAACCGTGTCCATCTGTGTGAATGTGTACATGCGTGTCTCTTGTTGTGCCCATGTCATATTAGCACAACCTAGGTACACATCTATAAATTTCAGCAAGGGAAAATATTTCACATGGTCTATAATCTGGAAATCTCTAAATGAAGATGTTAATCATCTAGGCTTCAACTATTAAATCATTTCCAAATGGTGGTCCAACTGGTGAAATTGTTAGTTTTAACTTTGTATGCTGGAGACTCAGGTTCAAAACTCAGAGCTCCCATACTAAATGTATATTACAATTTTTCCTCTACTTCTCAAGCCTCCTTTGTAACCATATTTGATCCCTTGCTGACTAGAATTCATGGTCCACCCTGATGAAAACTAGTCTTTTACAGGTAAAGAGTTAGTGCAAATGGTCTATACCATTCAAACGTGGAACTCAAGATATCAATAATATATTTTTGTTTCTTGGACAGACAGATAGACAGAGAGAGACAGTAACTGAGCATTTGCTCAGACTTCACACAAAAACAGTACTAGACTATTATATAATCAAGAATTTTCATAGGCTACTTCAGCACAATGGAAAGTGATAAAAGATTTACAAATTTTGGATGATGGTCGAAGCATTACAATTAACAATCGGATGGCAGAGCATACAAGATAACAAATAGATATAAAGTTGCAACAACAAATATTAGAGACATTATCATTCAACGCAAAAATATTGAAACATGAAGAGTCTGTAGATATCATTGAAGATGTTAGTAAAAACAAGCAGCACTATAAGCTAATCAGATAAACTAATATAATAGACAGGAGTTATTACCTCAAATATTACAAGTGTGGGCTCCATCACCTATTCTGCTAGAGAAGCATTATTTGTTGCAACTAATCGATCATCCGAAAAACCAGCAGCCTCCAAGCTCAGAGGACTTTGGAACCTTGGTTCATCATGCTCATGCACAGTAACGTTTGTTATAATATTTTCATCTAACAATGAATCTCTTTCATTTGTCATCTTTTAATCATGAAATTGGAATCTTCGCTTGAGCTAGATACTTCAACATTACTCTCACCAATTGTCTCCATTTTAATGCATTCTTCATCCAAATCTTTGTTGTTGCATGGATGTTTAAGCTTTAGCGGACTAGATTTATCCTCTGACATTGTAGTAAACCTTGCCTTTATATTATCAAAATGAAAGCTCGACGCAAACAGGGAAGAACCTGATGGTATTGTAGGCCTAGTATTCCAATAACTTGTTATATCGTTGCAAGGACAGAAAATTGACAACGTTCAACCAATTCAACTCACGCATTTTATTTTGTTAGAAAGAAACAATAGTGCAAAAATAAAATTAAACAAAGTAAACGAGGTAACCTTTACCAAAATATAGAACCGAAATTCCAACTATACTTCGATGGAAACCAAAATGAACCTACAAACCAGAATGAAGAAATATAATAAGAAACGTGCCAAAAGAAACATGCTTATTCACAACAAAATATAAACTTAAATATATCACATATACAATATACTAATTCTTTCTTCAGCAACAACTCTTTCTCTACAATAACATACTGACCACCTAAAGACTAAAACATTGATCCATGGAATCATATTTCACATGGATTAGTCACATAAATCCAAAATGAAACAGGTTTTTAACAAGAATCTAAATATATAGCCTCAATTTATTGGATCTGGGAACAATCTGCCATATCAAGTGTCTGAAATCCTAGCTACCACAAATCCTATCAAATCATTACCAGAGAACAATAAAAATCTTATTTAGAACATGAAAGGAGGGGGGAAGAGAGAGAGATAGAGGGCATGGGGGCGAGCCGGGGGGTGAGAGAGAGAGAGAGGGAGATGGGATGAGTGACCAGAGCCGATGGGACGAACCTGTAAAGCTAGGGTTCGTGCGAGCTGTAGAGAGAGATGGGAGGGATAGAAACTAATCAGAATAGATGAGGAAGAGAAGTTCGTTGGAACACTTTTCTTAACCAGCACGTGACTGGTGGGTGGGAGGTGAACATAAATTAAAATGGTTTCAAAGGATTGTACATAGTATAATAAATATTTATTTTTAGAAAAAATAATTTTAGGAACATTTAATAATTTTGGAATTGATATAATGTGTTCCAACCTCTAGAAACGTTTATATAGGATTCCAAAACCAAAAAAGCTTAATGTTTCAAATTGTTTATTTTGGTGTAGTGAAAGCCTCCCAAGTCTGCCCCTCTGTACCAACTCTGTGGTCGGTCTGGTACCATGTACGGGCACGTTTCTGTATATGGCTGCCTGCTGCCTCTATATGGAGCTAGGTTGGTATCTCTGCAAGGCGGAAGATCTCCTCTATGTGCACGATCTAGTCGTCCGCATAAAGGATACCCTCCGTACCCTTGAAGTCTCACGGACGCATCTTCTGAAATTCCTGAATGCCCGGTGTCTTCGGCTGGTTAGCTGAATATGCCCTCCCTACGGCTGGGCAGTCACCTTCTCCACTGCTACCATGGCTAGCTAATGGGCATTGTCAATGCCCTTCCTCATATCCTTTAATTGACACCGCTGAGCCTCCATCATCTGCTGCATGAAGGCGAAGAACTGCACCATATCAACTGTCCCCTGAGGCGGTGGTGGTAGCATCACCTGACTCTCCGGGGTAGTCCACAGAACCGGTGGAGGAGCACCCCCAAAAGCTATAAATGCTCCCACCTGAACAGGAAGGAGAAGTTCTACGGTTCCAGGGCCCTGCTGAGTTGGGCGAGAAGTGGCAGACCTCTCAGTGGTATCCCTTAGGTCAGAGCGATGCGATCGCGTCTCCACTATCCTGAAGACAGATCAAACAGGAATCAATTACTGAAAATGAAGCGATATAATCAAAGGAGGACGTTTTATTTCAAAGAAGGCAATTATCAGCAAGAATGTGTAGATGGCACGAATTAGATCAGAATTTTTCCTAACTATGATTGAGTACCTCTTCGCTAATGCATATTTCTTAGTTCCTATCGCAGGCTCGTTAGCAGTATAAATAAATCACCGTACTACCACGATATCGCACTAATGCGACTCTCGACCTGCATGGGCCACCACTAAAAATGTATCACAATCCGCACCCATTGTAACGGTACAAGTGCGTAACAACGTCCAGCCTACGCCGCATAATCGGCGGTGGAACGCTATTCTAGGTCACTATCAAAGCCAACTCACACAATTATATAATGTACTTGTCTTAAATCTCAACTCCGAACGAATGACAAGTATAGAAATAATATAACTCAATCACAGTCTAAGCACGATAGGATAACACAGAATTCTATAACTACAAGAAAACAAATAAAAACTACTAAATGATAGTATCTCAAAACAACTCAAAATAAGTCAACACTCAAATTATTACAACTCAAGTTCTAGTAAAGAAATATAAAACAATCTACTAAACTAGTCTCCCGATCACTCCTGAGAGTCAGGGCTAAAGGTAGCTAATCCCTCTCCAGATCCATAGTGAGTAGGGTATGCATCCTCAGGACTAACATCTGTAATATTTTCAACAGGTCCAGTCAGGACAGGAACGAATACATTTCACCAAGTAAATCCAAGTAAATGACAATGACTATAAAACAATTATAGACAGTTATATTGATGAAGCATGGAAGTTCTAGACAGTTTTGTTTGCCATGAAATATAAAAGAACAGAACAATTATCGGAGGACCGAACTTTTACTTCACGTTACAAACTCGCTTGTACAAAAAAAGCCTAGGGACGAAAACCTAGGTACAGCAGTCTAAGTACAATTGTTTATTTTAGATTCTGGGGGGTGACGATAGAGGCTCGGGAAGGCGACGGCAGCCCTGCCTTACTCCTTGGACGATCGGTATACAGCCTTGGCTCCTGTGAAGAGATGGTTGGCGTTGATGAAGAAATGCTCTTCTTGCTCTCCCTCTATTACTCTTCTGGCTTCTCTCTCTCTCTCTGTGTATTTTCTCTCTGATTATTGGGGGAGTCAATCTGTATATCTCGCAAGGGAATGGCACCTTGCTTATTTATAGGAGTGGGGGCATCATTAGGGTTTGGATGATTACCCATTCTCAAAGTGGCAACGGCCTGATATTTAATCAATCTGGACTATTAGTCTTAAGCGTGAAGGATCTGGGCCATAAATGTGGATAATATTGAATCCTGTGAATGATTAATGCTGATTGCTTTAATTCTTCATGATTGGTTGTGTCAAGATTGGATCTCTCACCACGTGTCCCATTGGCTTGATCACGAGTGATATACCTTGATCTCATTAATTATGAGGATAACGTTAAATATGGTTATTGGGATCTGGTAAATCTCTGATTGATTTAAAATCATGCGTTCCATAATCACCCTGCTACCGGCTGTCAAGTCATAGGGGCAATTGAATCTCTGCCACGTGTCTTAATGGTGGACCCTGCCAGAGCCGCATGATATCCATGAATCGCATGAGACAGCGTCTCAGTGAGCCATATAGGTATAGTACTTGCGAGCCGCATGGGATGGCTTCTTGGTGAACCGCGGAAAGATGATTCCTGCCGACCGCATGAAGCTGTTCTTCAATTAAGCCGCATGGGAGTAGCCACGTGGCAATCTTGGATCGTGTCAGAGATTTTCTCCTGTTTCCGAAGAGCCTGTCATTACGACAGGACCATCATGGCACTTTATGCCAAAGCCGTCAGCTGTCAAATCACGGCAGAGCATTAAATAAGGCCATTACTTGATGGCCAGCTGTGTGAGGGGATCCCACGGGGATACGTGGTATTGATCGAGCCGCATATCTCTGTTGGTCGTTTGTGAGCCGCATATACTTTCGAGCCGCATGAGACTGGGAGACTCTTTGAACCGCATGGGACTGTCCCTATGTAAGTCGCATGGATTCTCCTGCTCCGAGCTGCATGAGACTGAGAGTCTCTCCGAACCGCATGGGACTGCCCATGTATGAGCCGTATGGCGTTCTCCTGTTCCGAGCCGCATAGAGCATCATTCTGATATTTTTCATGCTTCTACAGGACCCCCTTCAAAGTTTTCAATTTGTAAAATTGAAATACTTTGAATAAGAAGCATGGCCTTTGCTAACCGCATAGATGGTTCAGCCGCATGGATTTATCTGGCCGCATGAACTGTTAGGCCGCATAGACTTTTTGCCACGTGTCCCTACCACGTGTGCAAATCTTCTGTATTAAATGCCCTTGATTCGTTTTTTTGAATTAATGCCGCCTTTTGGGAGAGGATCCCAAGGGTCAGTTTTGCTTTGACCGAAGCGTTTTGCCTTTATTCTTTTAGGCGGCGTGCGGATCGAGACGTTTGTTGATTTTATGAGCCTCGTTCGCCTATAAAATAGGAGTAATTTATTCTTTGAGGGTTTCTTTATCTTCTCTCTTTGCTCGAACTCCTTGTTGCCGACTTCCTTTTCGTCTTCTCCCATCAACGATCGGCAATGGCTCCCAAGAAGACTACCGCTGCTATGGGCAAGAAGGCCGCATCGTCGTCTGCGGCAGCGAAGGACAAGAAGGCCGCGTCTTCATCGACTGCGGCGGCGAACGTGGCGGCTCCTCCGCCGACTGACGTGCCTGTTTTTTACCCCGACGTTCACCCACCTATTGCTGGTAGGACCATCAACATGAACTGTCATGGCTACGCCGCATATCTTATGCACGAGCCTGTATTTCTAAGTATGCTGCGTGTCCGACTCATGTTCGAGCCGTATGGGATATGACCCAGGCCTGAGCCGCATGAAATTTATTGTTTGTAGCCGCATAACTACTTCATCATCAGGGCCGCATAAGCTCAACTGGACTGGACCGCATGAGCTTTTTCAAATTGAGCCGCATAAGCCTATTTCGAACTGAACCGCATAAGATCATTTGAACTAGACCGCATAAGCTCATCCGCACTGAACCGCATAAGCCTATTTCGAGCCGAACCACATAAGCTTATTCGAATTGGGCCGTATGAGCTCATCCGAACTGAACCGCATATGCTCATTTCAAATCGAACCGTATAAGCTCATTCGAACTGAACCGCATGAGCTCTTTCAAACTGAGCCGCATGAGGCTACGCTGAGCTAAGCTGCATAAGCATCAAGTAGTTTGTGTTTTGGCTATCTTTTTGACCTTGTTTCTTTTGTCTTTCTTCAGTGAATCTGCCAGTAAATCTTGCGGGGGAACTTCTAGTAGGCTCAAATCAGTTCGCCTTGGGCGTGTGTTTGATGACTTAGTTAAGTATGTGCTGAATCAATTTTCTGCTAAGGAGCCTTCGGAGAGGTTGAATGCCATCGAGAATCAGACCCTCCATTACCTCTGTGCCATGATGAATACTGGAAAGTTGGATGGATTATACCTGAAGCCTTCATTCCTCTTTGGAGACGCTTTAATCATAAAGAATCCCCGAGTATTAGAGATCTCTGAGAACTGGGATTTTTCTTTGGATGGGATGGCGATCCATATTCCTCTCATGGAGCATCATTATCCTCTGTCGTGGTTCAATATGGTGTTGTTGGACAGGAAGATGGTGTGTAACTTAACTCCTACCTAATCAGGGATGTTGATGGGCGACATCCATTATAACCCGAACATGCGGTCAGCGTATACAGGTAAGGATTCCGTCCTCCGGTATATGATAGGTCTGGCCCCAGGCTCTTTCATGAATGTATACGGTCCCAACTTCACATTCACTCAAGCTGATACATTCCTGAATTGGCTCGCTCGTAAAAAATCTTATTCCGTTGGCAGACTGGCATTGCTGAACTGGATAAACCCTACTTCTACGTGGGCCCAGTTGACCACTTGGGTTCTGCAAACCTAGGAAACATTCCTGCGGGAGGTGGGACCTTATCATGCCATTCGGGGCACTTGTCACGGGCTTCCTATCAATAAACCATTGTTCGTGGCGCTCTTGGAGATGTATAACCGGCGAACGGGGACGTTTTTTGTACCCGAAGGGGAGTTGGGGCTTGCTCTCCATGAGATGTATACTGTCTCCAAACTCCCGTGGGGGAACGAGCCTTTCGAGGTGTACACCCCGTCGAATGAGGAGTTCGAGGACTTGAACCGACGACTCCCAGGTTTTGTTGCGGTGTATCAAGAGTTGCTGTGCCATCATAGTACTTGTCACCAGATGGCTATAAAAAAGGAGGATAGCTCAGAAGGGACCGCTCCCCACACCACATCCTGGGCCAATTATCTTTTTAAAGTTGATCCTTCTGGCGGGGTTACTCCTCGAACCCCTCGAACCCAGGGAGAGATAAAGGACCAGATGTTGAGCGTCAAGAAGTCGCGGTCCAAAAGTGACATATTCGGGAGTCAAACTGACTCTCTTAGCTATTTTTACTACGGCACCAGGCAGATGTCAGAGAAGGCGCTCTTGGCTGGATTTTTAATGATATGTCTACGAAACTGCGTCGTCTCGGGAGGGGCAGGTTCTATTGAGAGGATCAGCCGCCACTTCATTCTTCCTACCGTTAAGCTGGTATTTGGGGTTAGACTGACCCTTCTTCCTGCTATGGTGTGTAGCATACACCAGGGTCTTCGAACATTCTCGTCCAAGGTTATTGCTCACAAGAAGATGCTGGACTTTTAGCGCATAGAGCTGCCTTTCCACTATTTGATGGGGTGGTTGATGATGCACTACAAGTCTTTGATGGGACCTGGAATAGCGGAAGATGCTACAGATGAAGACGCTTCCCTTTTCAAATGCCATCGCCAGTCTTGGGAATACAATACTATGCCAGCTTGTCGGAGGGCGCTGGCGAGGGTGGATGGGTGTAACTTTTTCGTGTCTGTTCCTCATTTTTCTGATGAGGAAGTGAGGAATGTATACCTTGATGGTACCGGACCTTCTCACTTCCTGTCTCCGAATATGCTCACCTGGTTGCGCAACATCTGCCCCGCGCATCTGGTTTATCGTAACCGCGATAATGTGTACTTGGAGCCCTACCTGCCTAGTAGGTTTTCCCGCCAATTTGGCTATAGCCAGTTATTCCTTGACTATCCCAGCCCTTGTTTGGGCTTTGAAGGTAGCATTCTTGATGGTGTCAGGGTGTAGAATTATTATGACGCTTATCATACTCGGGCCAGCTTCTCAGTCCCCGATGCTAAGGTGCCAAGGAAAATTTTGTACGTGGTTGCTTTGTATCACGTTATGGCGAACAAGCCTCCTGTTAGTTTCAATCCGAGTACCAGTTTCATCGTGGGTACCGGTTTAGAGGAGAAGTCCAAGGAGGCTAAGGCTAGAAAGCAACTAGCGCTCCAAACTCCCCTTCCTGAATCAGAATCTTCCGAATCGGCTGAGGAGGATGATGATCATGATAGCGAAGACTCCCTTTCTGGTGGGGGTGAAGAAGTAGCGGATCAACCGCTTACCACATCAGACACACTGGCAGAGGACCCGTTACTTGCTATACGAGAGGAAGTAGGGAGGGAAGGACAGCCTCCCACTGTGCCTGATCCCTCACGCAAACGAGTCAGACGTGAGTCTTCTGACGGCAGAGCGACCTTTTCTGTGAAAAGAGCCGCCGTTAGGTCTCGTGGATTACTTATTACCGAAAGGGATAAAAATGTTGATGCTGCTCCGGAGGTACGACTATGTTGGAGCTATCTTCCTTGTTGTGGCTTTCTTTTTTTTTCTTGGAGATATGACCTGACCATTTTTTCTTTGTAGGCGTCTGACGAACCAGGCTCTTCTGAACCATCTGCTGCCCCTGGAGTTGATCCGGCCCTTGCTGCTTTGATTAGCGACATGTGTGCCATGGTCCTTTCTGCGGGGGCTCTCTCAGCGGCGGCTGGGAGCTCCCAGGTTGCTGAGGCCTCGGCCCGGGGTGACGAAGGTTTCTTCGGGCCTGTCTCCGAGATCGCTGAACTTCAGCAAGGCGACGTCGATCTCGTTGCATCCCCTCTCGAGGGTACAGGGGCAGAGGAGTCTATTGTATCCGACTCGGAAGCAGCTGGTGGAGAGGTTGTGGTGGCCGTAGGCGAACCTCAGCCTCCACACTCTTTCGCTGGTAAGATAAGCCAAATATTGACTAGTGAGGGGGCTTATTTGCTCTATCAACATATCCTCCAGGTCAAATCGATTCATGGTTGTCTTGGCCCTACAGGTCCTGACCCTTTACTCCCCACAGCAGATGTTCTTGGGGAAGGCTCGGCCTGTCGTGATCAGGGGGAAAGGAGCGTTTTCTCTCCTTCTCCGACTCATGTCAAGGGGCCTCCTGCCAGCTCCGGGCGGATGGGAGGAGAGCTTGTTCCGGGAGCAATGGTCTCTGTCTCATCCTCTGCTGCTCACACGGCTTCAGAGACTGACTTTTCGGTCCTGCCGAGCATTCAGGTTCTGCGGGCTGCTGAAGAGGAGTTGATCGCCGTTCAGGCGTCCTTCCGTACGGAGTTTGTTTTCCTAGTGGTAGGGGCGGCAGATTCTGTCGCGTCCTCTTCAGTGTTGCCAGCTACACTCCCGTTGACGCCGGCTTCTTCGGAAGCTCTGGACGAGGTGTCGCTGGATGTGGTCGACAGCTTCTACCGCCATTTAAAGAGGGGCGTAGATGCTGCCGTAGAGCAGGGGACCCCTTTCTCTCTGTCCCTGCGGTGTGCTCGGGGTCAGATTGAAACTTTGAAGACTCTTCCTGGCGGGGTGGGGTTGGCTGCGCTCTTGGAGCCTAAGTTGGCAGAGGCTGATCAGCTTGTGACCCAATTGCTGGCGATGTGGCAGGCGGGCTTGCCTGCTACGATTGAACGGGAGCGGGGCTTCCTTATTGCTGCTCGGGATAGGATCAAGCTTGCTCGAGATACTGCCGGGCCAGTTGTGCAGGGGGACCTTGACAAGTTCTCCGCTTCGTATGACAGGCTAGGTCGTCGAAGTTAGGCTTGTCGGGCTTGGGAAGAGTCTGCTTCTCGTGGAATCGCTGACACAAAGGAGCGGATTCTCGCACTCCAGAGGGAGTTGACCTTCTTAGAGTCAGAGCTGGAGGCTACTCGTACGGAACAGGAGTCGATCGCTCGGGAGGCCGAGAGGGTTTCCCGATCTTCTGTCAACCTGGAGCGGGCCTTTAAGAGATTCGAGGATAACTGGCAAGCCCATACTCAACTGGAGGACGAGGCGGTGCTGACCCAAGAGGCGGAGCGTCGAGCTACCCAGAGGTTTGAGCGGTCGGTTGTCTTGCTGATGGACCGTCTCAGGGCGTTATGTACCCTGGAGCAGTGATCAGCTTTCTGTTTTTCTTTTGTTGTTGTTTTCTTTTTCGTCTTTTTGTTTTGATTTTGTAAAGGATGTGATCCTAAATGATGTAGCACTTTGAATTTTGAATGAATGAGCATGTTTTAACTCATCTTCTCTTTCTTGTACTTGCGGTATTTGTAGAATTGGACTTACTGGGGGATTATTTGTGGACCCGTCACCCTGGGCGTACCTTGGTTTTAGGTACGAGTAACAAGTTTTGGAGATGAATACCTAGAACAACTTCGCGATAAGACAGCTATAGAAGTTTTTGGTATTCAGGAGAATGCCAAGGAGCAGCTGGGCTCTCAGGCATGATAGGGAAGGGATGGACGCGTACTGGAGATCCGGTACAGCATCTGTGGTCGACTGAGGACATTTGTGGTCAACAGAGGATGTTTGTGATCAATAGAGGACGTTTGTGGTCAACAGAGGACATTTGTGGTCAACAGAGGATGTTTGTGATCAATAGAGGACGTTTGTGGTCAACAGAGGACATTTGTGGTCAACAGAGGACATTTGTGGTCAACAGAGGACATTTGTGGACCTATTATCCTTGTCGTACTCCGGTTGTGGGTACAGATAATAGGTTGAAAGGGAACCGACATACTTACTCAGAGGTAATAGGGACATATCAAGCATGAAGGTTTCTTCGACGGAGCCTTCCTACTCAGAGGTAATAAGGACATGGCAAGAGTGGGCTCAATGAAGAGGGGGTACATAGAACGACTCAGAGGTAGAAGAACGTGGAAGTTCTATGCGAGGGGCGGTTTATTTTTGGTAGAAGTGAAAATGACTCAGAGGTAATGAGGACATGGCCGTTTCGGAAATTTGTGGATCGATTACCCTTTTTGTGCACTGGGAGTGCGGGTAGTGGATCATGAGGGAGGATCTCTTCCAGGAAAAAAGTTCAGAGGTATAATCATATGTGACTTACTATCTGAAAGAGTGACCGGAATGTGAGTTCAGAGGCACCATCGGGTACATAACTCGATAATTTAAAATATTAAAAAGTGTGAGTTCAGCGGCACCAGTGGGTACATGACTCGATAATCTGAAGGGAATATGGAGGTGAGTTCGGCGGCACCAGCCGGTACATGACTCGATAATCTGAAATGTTGTGGATGTGAGTTTAGCGGTACTAGCGGGTACATGACTCGATGATCTGGAGAGAATGTCGTTTAGACATAATATTTCTTCAGGAACTTGCCGTTGACGGGCAACATGAGCAAGTCTCCGTTTTGTTTTGCGAGGCGGTAAGCACCGTTGGAGAATACTGCCTCAATGATAAATGGGCCTTCCCATTTTGGCTGGAATTTGCCGGCGGTCTTGTGAGTCATGACCATCGGCCTCCGGACTGCCAGAACGAGATCGCCCACCTGGAATGTTCTGATTTTGACCTTCTTGTTGAAGGCTCCAGAGATGCGTGCTTGGTATAGCTCAATTCGCTGCTGAGCCAAGAGGCGCTTTTCATCTAGTGCCTCCAATTCCTGTAGCCGGCGATGGTGGTTTTCGTCTGTCGTCAATTGATGTGTGAGGGCGACGCGTAGTGAAGGGATCTGAGTCTCCAATGGGAGGACTGCCTCACTCCCGTACAACAGGGAGAATGGTGTATTCCCGGTGGCTGTTCGAACTGTGGTACGATAAGACCATAAGCATTCGCCGCATTTATTGGAGGAGACAAACTTCTTGAGGAGTTTGATGATTGTTTTGTTGAATGCCTCTGCCAACCCGTTCGCTGCCGGGTTGTACGGTGTCGAAGCGACATTCTGAATACGGTGCTTATCGCAAAACCGATAGAATGCATGGCTTGCAAACTGCGGACCATTATCATGGATAATCCTTCAGGGCAGTCCAAAGCGGTAGATGACGTGATGCTTAAGGAAGCTGATCACGTTTGAAGTCTTAATTTCGGTGAGTGGGACAGCTTCCGCCCATTTGAAGAAGTAATCAGTGATCGCAAGTATGAAGTGATGTCCTCGGGTGGAAGGTGGGGTGATTGGACCAATGATATCCATTCCCCATGCTTCGAATGGTCAGGATGCCACTGTCGGATGTAGAAACTCGGATGGTTGGTGAATGAAGTCCGCGTGGACTTGGCAGGCTTTGCATTTTCTAGCATAATCTATCGCATCTGCCACCATCGTGGGCCAATAGTAGCCCATTCGTCGAAGGCGGTCTTGCAATTTAGGACCGAGCTGGTGGGCCCCGCAGACGTCATCATGAGCTTCTCGTACGGCTTTTTTGGCTTCTGCGTTTGACAGACACCGAAGCAGTAATCCGTCGTAGGAGTGGCGATACAGCATTTTCGTCTCTGTATCGTAGAAGAATCTGAGAGAACGTCGTCTGATGGAAGTGGCTTCCTTTGGGTTCTCGGGCAGGATGTCGTAGACGACGAAGTCGATGAATGGTTGTCTTCAATCTGGGGCATCATCGATCGTCTGGGTGGAATAACTTGCCACGAATTGCACATTGTTCTTGGAACAGACCAGTTCATGGCCTATCACATCCACTGATTGGCGATCATAGTTCGGAACTGCTAGGGAAGCGGCAAGACCAGCTAAGGCATCAGCTTCGATATTTTGGAGTCTGGGGACATGTTCGATGAAGAACCCCTCGAACGACGAGATGATGTCAATCGCTATTTGGTGATAAGGGATCATGTCTTCGTGGCGGACCTCGTATGAGCCCCGGATCTGATTAACGATTAGTTAGGAATCGCCGTATGCTTCAAGGTATTCTACCCCCAGCTCTCTTGCGAGTTGGAGACCAATGACCAGAGCGTTGTACTCGGCCACATTGTTAGAGCAGGGCTTTGTGAGGGAATAAGCACGGTTAATCACCAATCCGGAAGGGGAGATCAGCACTACCCCGACTCCAACGACTATATTGCCTTTAGGTCCGGTCCTCGAAGCACCGTCGAAGAACATTCGCCATATATTATCGTGAGAGGTTGCATGCGAGTCGGCGACCTCATCTGGGATCTCTTCATATATTCTGGAGATCTTCGAGCCTGGGTGGGCTGCTAAGAAGTCTGCCAGGGCTTGACCTTTAACTGCCTTTGTGGGACGAAGATCATATGATAAGGGGATAGCAATATTGCCCATGTAGCGAGGCGAGAGCTGAGTGCCCCTGGTTTAGTTATGAGGACCCTGAGAGGGTTGACTCGTGAGATCACATGTATCGTTTGTCCGGTGACATTGTGTCGCATTTTCTGGATGGCGAACACCAGGGCGAGGCATTCCTTCTCCACAGCGGTGTATCGGTGCTCTGGCCCAATCATCATTCGGCTGAGGTAATATATGGCTTGCTCATGGCCTGCGTCGTTGTTTTGTGCCAGCAGAGCCCCGAGGGAGTGTTTCATTGCTCGTACATAGAGCAGGAATGGTTTTCTAGGAACTGGGGCTACCAAAACTGGAGGATTTGACAAATATTCTTTGATGCTGTCGAAAGCACGCTGACATTCCTCGTCCCATACGAATGAGACTTCTTTCTTCATGAGGTGCGTGAACGGTCGGCATCGCCCGGAGAGGTTAGAAATGAACCTCCTGATGTAAGCTAGCCTCCCTTGGAGGCCTCTGAGTTCGCAGAGATTTCTCGGAGGACCCATCTCCATGATTGCTTTCGTCTTCTCAGGTCTACATGGATACCTTGTGCCGTGATGATGAAGCCCAAGAACTTCCCGCTGGATACGCCCAGAAAGGACTTCGTAGGGTTCATTTTCAAATTGTGCGCTCGTATTAGGTCGAATACCGTCCTTAGATCCTGCAGATGGTCTCCCTTGCAGCAACTCTTAACGGCTATATCGTCAACATAGCACTCCACTGTCTTGCATAAGTGGTCTCTGAAGATGATGCTCATGGCTCTTTGATATGTGGCGCCAGCATTCTTTAAACCGAAAGGCATAACTGTGTAGCAGTACGTGCCAATTGGTGTTCGGAATAATGTATGCTTTTCGTCATCAGAAGATATTTTGATTTGGTTGTACCCCGAGAAGCCATCCATAAATGACATTGTCGATCATGACGTCTGTGATAGGAAGGGGGAATTCATCTTTGGGGCACGCCTCGTTCAGATTGCGGAAGTCGATGCAGATTTGAATCTTCTCATTCTTCTTGAGGACGGGTACTATATTGGCGACCCAATTGGGATCTTGCTCCTCACGAATGAAGCCGCTGGCTATCAGTTTGTTGACTTCGGCTTCGATCGCGTCCATGATGCCTGGGCGGAAGCGTCGCTGTTGTTGCTTGACTGGCTTCGCATCTGGCCTAATGTTAAGTTTGTGAAGAGCAATGTCGAGATTTAACACTGGCATGTCTTCATCGCTCCAGGCGAACACATCAATGTATTTTCTGACAAGTTCTAGCAGCGATTCTCGCTCTTCGTCTGCTAGGCTTTTACTGACGAAGATCGGTTTTGGGGAAGATTCGCTGCCGAGATCCACTTGTATGACCTCATATTCAGTAGAAGGTTCTCTCTATTCGAACCGCTTTTCCTATTGTGCGTCCAATTGCTGGGCCTACGGCTCTAGCTCGAGGATTTCGGGGATGTCTTCGTCTTCTTCGTGAGCGTCGGCAAATACCATGTTGACTGTCATGACTTGTCTGAACACATCTCCGATGCTGGTATCCGAGTCCGAAGTTGGTGACCCGGTTGAATGTGACTGCCAGTCGCATTCTTCATCTGAACTTTCAGGGGTCGTAGTAGGCATTACATATCCTAACCCGCATCGAGTTTTGTTATAGTAGTCCCGTGGTTTGCCCTTCGGGACTGGCGGCTTCAAAGGTAATCGTCTCCTAGTGCCGTAGTTCAAACCTGGCATCGTTTCCAGATCATACTCATGTTTCTGCATGAGATATTTGGATTGGGGCTATAAAGATACAGAGGCAGTCTTCCAGCATCTGACCCGAGGTCGGCTTCCTCTATGGTGAAGGGATGCGGGTTGTTCGTTCGGCCGAAGATGATTGGATGGTCCCCTCCCTCGATTATTCGGTAAGCGTCTTCTACTGGAGTAAGCTGGATCGCGATGTACACATTTGTCACCTGTGTGTGTAGGTGAGTGCCTATACCGTGTTCTATAGCATACATTGTACATAGCTTATTGAGCTCGGTGTAGTTCAAAGATAACCCTTTATTGATGAAGTAAGGTATCTTTTCTAGGGGGATTACATCATTTACGGAGGGAACATCAGTGTGGGCAGCCACAAACTTGGCTAGCTCCGGTTCTTCTTCGGCTACCCCCTGTGTGAATGAAGACTGAGAGGACGTCCTAGGCAGCTTGATTGTTAGAGGTTCAGCTGATGGAGCAGAGCGTGCAGTTGTTGGCAGACTAGCGACCCCCAGTTTGGCACTTGACATGGAGCGAGGAGTGGCTGGTTCGCTAGAAGTGTCAGACCTTGCATCGGGGTGACGACCCTTCTTGGGAAGGCGTATCGTCAGTGGTTTGTCGGAAGGATTGAGCTTCTCCGTTTGAGGCTGACCGACTCTCGGCAGTCTGATTGTTAGTGGCCCTGTTAAGGATCTCGGCACTTGGCCGGACCTTGGCAGCCGGATTATCATCTGTTCCTCCTGCGCCGAGAGGCTGATCGCGTCCTTCCGCAGAGTGGCAGTAAGGGGTGTGGACCTGCCCGGTTTGCGAGCCTGGAGGTGGATCGTCAGAGGCTCTTCTGATCCTGTGGCCGTTTTGGTACCAGCTTGTTTATTTCCTTCATCAAGGTGCCTCTTCGACTTTTCGTATAGGCAGGAGTCCGAGTAGTAAGATTCGACCCCTTTGAAGGGATCGATGTCAGCAAATTCCGTCTTCACGAAGCCGTATTTGTTGACATATTTGAAGCACTGGTGCAGCGTGGAAGGCACGATCATATAATCGTATATCCATGGGCGCCCCAAGAGGATGTTGTAAGAAGTGACTGCATCTATGACGTAGCAGGTGACTTCGGATTGGAGGTCGCCAATTTGACACTTCAGACAAATCTTCCCAATAGGGTAGCTCATGCCCGAATTGAAACCGCTGATGGCAGTACTTGTAGGTGTCAGACGATGCATTGGGATACGGAGATGATGTACTAGACCCTTCGGGATGATGCTTATGGAAGAGCCAGGATCTATATGCATCTGATCCACCTTCATGTCGTCGATGTATCCCGTGTAGTATAGCGGGCGATCGTGTAGGTTGGTTTTGATGAGCATGTCCTGCGGAGTGAAGACGATGTTGGGCATTGCTCCCGTGCAGGCACTGTCTTGGAGATCTACGGGTGAGTCCTCCCCGGTGAGGTTGGATTGAGCCAGATAGACATCAGCATTTTGGAGTGCTTCACTTAATACAATACGAACGTCCTTGGAGAGCCTTAAGAGTTCGTACAGTGACAGCTTGGCCGGTGTGTTAGCCAGTTGTGCTAAGATGTCAAAGTTGTAGGGCCTCTCTAGCCCTTGGACTGCCTCTTTTCGGAGGGATTTGTCGAAGCGAGACTCCCTCGGCCTAAGCTTGTCGGTCGTCGAAGGCTGAGCCGATCCCGGAGCATCAGTTGTAGTGGGTTGATAATTTTCAGATGGATTGTCAACCACGGATTGGGATTGCACTCCGGACCGCGTGACAACGGCTGTAGCTTCCTCGTTGTCTGCCGAGATTGTGTGGCAGGTCCTGACTTTTCCACTTTTCTTCTTGTCGGTGGAAGATGGTGTGAGCCGAGTCACTTCTGACACCAAGTCTGGATGGACCCACATGACCTCCCCTCGTGATGTGGTGAGGGGTACTAGACCGGCAGCCTGATCTCGGGGAGGTAGAAGATTGGTAATCTCCATTGTCGCTAGAGGGACGGGGACCACCCCGTATTGAGTTTCCGTTGGAGGGAAACTGTCGAATTATACGGACACCATATTGGCTGCCACGATTACCTCTTCGAAATCGATAGCCAGAGCGTTCGAATCGATGAGGTTTTGGATGTACCGTTTCAGCTGGTAGCAATCATGTGTAGCATGATGGACATAGCGATGATAATGGCAGTACTTTGGATTCTCCATCTCTGCCGGCCGCGGTTCCCATCTTGGTAGAGGAAGCTGAATTTTGTCCCCTTTTATGAGCATGTCCAAGATGGGCTTGACGTGACCGTCTTCGAAGGAGTAAGTGATTTGCAGCCATTGTTTGTCTGCTGGCTTCAGCTCAGGTTTTTGTGCTGTATCGGCCACTATAGCCTGCTTTCCTTTGCTATCCCGATTGTAGGAGGGGCTACCCCCATTATCGTTGTTAGGACGCTTGCCCTTGTTTTCTCCTTCCGAGATATGCAATCCTAGTTGGCGAGCCTACTTCAATCGTTCTTCGACGCTTGTGGCGCTGATGATGAACGTCTTCCAATCTTTGAATTGACTTTCGCCCATCCAGAGACTGATCGTTGGAAGCAGTCTCTTTTGGCAAATTTCAATTAAAGAGGAATCTTGATTTTCGGAGGGCAGCTTCATGGCGGTCTGGCGGAACCGCTCAATGTAGTTCCTTGTCAGCTCATTCTCCCCTTGGATGACGTCCATGAGGGTGGACATGGTGACGTCCTGCCCTACCTCGTAGAATCTCTCCAAGAACATGCGCTTGAAGCCGGCGAAGGAGTGGATGCAGTTGTCCGGCAGGTTACGATACCAGTCGAAGGCAACTCCTTCCAATGCCCCGACGAATAGTCGGGTGAGAATAGCATCGTCATGGGGCAGATGGTCCGTGGTGACCTCGAAGTAAGTGATGTACCGACTCGCCGAGGTCTTGCCATCATAGGGATTGATGTTGAACGGTTTATATCTTGGTGGGAAGGGCACATCCCTCCATGCAGCCGGGTATGGTTGCCGTATTCTGAGGTCTTGAGAGTTTTCTCGGGCGTGAAACATGGCTCGGAGCTCTTGGACCTCCCTTCTTACTTCGCGGGCTTCGTCCGCGGTGGTGGGGGCCGTTGTTTTCGGAGGATTGTTGCCCGGGTTTGGTGCCGCCGAATTCGAGTCCGCATTGACCGCGGGACCCGTGCTTGTTTGGCCAGGCATTCCTCCTTGCAGAGTTGGAAGGGCCGCTTTAATCTCGTCTACAGACTTGACCAAAGCAAGTAATATGGCTTCGAGACTGTCGATGCGCTGGCGATCACTAGAACCACCTTGGTTGCTGTCTGTCATGAATACTGTCTTCACATGAGGAGAGATAGACGGAGCGGTGGAGGAAGCGCCCTCCGAATCGTACTCTTGTAGTGAGAAGTCATCGGGGTATGTGGGTATGTTCCCTTCTGATTCAGACTCGGAAGGAACAGTACCCCCAGCTTCCGAGTTCGCCTCATCTTGGGAGTTGTGGATGTCGTCGGGGACGTCGAGGTTTGCTGTATCCGATAGGAAAGCTGCCTCCCCTGGCTCGTCTTCTTGAAATATCGGATTGTTGTGGTGGCTCGGAGGGGTGCTACCCCCAGCCCCAGCAATCCCCTGCATTGTGGACAACGAACCTCCCACTGTAGCAGATTTCGTCTTAGAGCGAGTTCCATGGAAAACTTCGGTGGTGGGCACTCGCTTAGACGACAGTCTTTTTGTCGTAGTGGTTGAGGTCTTCGGGCTAGAAACATTCGTCTTCTTTCCCCTTCCATCAGTGGGGACTTTCCGAGCAGAGTTGCAGGAGACGACGGGTGGTGCCTCGTCTTCTGAAGATGGGTGTTGCAATCTTTGAAAGACAGATTGCCGGTCTTCTTGTATCATCGTGTCATTGCAGCAGCAGTTGACGATGATTTGGGTGCAGTGACATCCGTGGGAGGACTCTTTGCATCCCGATGCATCTTCCCTTTCCTTGCGTTTGTGGAGGATGGCCTCACGCAAGTCAGATGGGTCTGGACCGACCGTGTTTGCTCCCAGGATTTTGGAAGACTTTTGGGAACCTCTTTGTCCGTCTGTCGCCGGGGGCTGGACTCGAGTGGTTCTGTACAACTTCCCATCCAAGGCCCGCGTAATAATTAGTGGAACGCCCTGATAGTCAGAGGTTGGGGCAGCTGACTGGGCTTGGTGGGCCCGCGCTGCCCTAGACTTCTTTTTTTTAGCACTCGTGGGTGCGTAATAGGAAGAGTCCAAGTTGAATATCACAGAGTCTGGCTTATCATCCAGAGAATCATCAGGGTCAGGACCGCATGAGAGACGGTCGAAGACTGATTAAGAGAAGCGTGGAACCGTGCAGGCTGTCTGCATGCGGCTGTCTTTAGCTGCCGGATGAGTTGCTTTGGTGCAATTAGTAGGAGTCGCGATCGTACAGGCTGGCCGCATGCGGTTGGCAATTGTGGACGCATGGGTTTTCTGTAAGCGATTGACTTCAGTAACCGCATAAGCTTCATCCGTGTGCTTGGCAACTGTAGCCGCATAAGCTATACGGTTGACAGATGTGACCGCATGAGTTTTCTTCATGCGGCTAGCGAATGTGGCCGCATGAGCTTTTTTCATGCGGCTAGCACCCTTATGCGGCTCGGATCGCGTAGAGATCCTCTTTGTCCCTGCAAGTCCAGCATCATAGTATTTTCTTCTGTCGGACTTGGGGACAGCAGAGTTGCCTACGGTCTGAAGTAGGGCCGCAGGAGAGTCTTGCTCGCCGTCTTGAACAACAGAGGGTATCTCTGCAAGAGCTTCAGTAGGAACGAAGGATCGGGGTCTCCACTCCTTGCGGGCCTTCTTCGTGCGGGCTCGCTTCTGGACCGGGCCAGCACTCTTGTCGCAGAGCATTTCTTCGAACGCTTGTTGGTCGTACCGGGCGACTATCTTCTGTTGCGTGGAGCCAAGCTTGGCTGCATCCGATTGCGTCACCAACTCCTCAGCCGTGGAGAAGTTTTTCCCCAGCAGAGTCGCCATCGCCATCATGTTTGCCATGAAATATAAAAGAACAGAACAATTATCGGAGGACCGGACTTTTACTTCACGTTACAAACTCGCTTGTACAAAGAAAGCCTAGGGACGAAAACCTAGGTACAGCAGTCTAAGTACAATTGTTTATTTTAGATTCTGGGGGATGACGATAGAGGCTCGGGAAGGCGACGACAGCCCTGCCTTACTCCTTGGACGATCGGTATGCAGCCTTGGCTCCTGTGAAAAGATGGTTGGCGTTGATGAAGAAATGCTCTTCTTGCTCTCCCTCTATTACTCTTCTGGCTTCTCTCTCTCTGTGTATTTTTTCTCTGATTATTGGGGGAGTCTCTCTGTATATCTCGCAAGGGAATGGCACCTTGCTTATTTATAGGAGTGGGGGCATCATTAGGGTTTGGATGATTACCCATTCTCAAAGTGGCGGCGGCCTGATGTTTAATCAATCTGGACCATTAATCTTAAGCGTGAAGGATCTGGGCCATAAATGTGGATAGTATTGAATCCTGTGAATGATTAATGCTGATTACTTTAAATCTTCATGATTGGTTGTGTCAAGCTTGGATCTCTCACCACGTGTCCCATTGGCTTGATCACGAGTGATATGCCCTGATCTCATTAATTATGAGGATAACGTTAAATATGGTTATTGGGATCTGGTAAATCTCTGATTGATTTAAAATCACGCGTCCCATAATCACTCTGCAACCGGCTGTCAAGTCATAGGGGCAATTGAATCTCTGCCACGTGTCTTAATGGTGGACCCTGCTAGAGCCGCATGATATCCATGAACCGCATGAGACAGCATCTCAGTGAGCCGCATAGGTATAGTACTTGTGAGCCGCATGGGATGGCTTCTTGGTGAGCCGCAGGAAGATGATTCCTGCCGTTCGCATGAAGCTGTTCTTCAATTGACCCGCATGGGAGTAGCCACGTGGCAATCTTGGATCGTGTCAGAGATTTTCTCATGTTCCCGAAGAGCCTGTCATTACGACATGACCATCATGGCACTTTATGCCAAAGCTGTCAGCTGTCAAATCACAACAGAGCATTAAATAAGGCCATTACTTGATGGCCAGCTGTGTGAGGGGATCCCACGGGGACACGTGGTGTTGATCGAGCCGCATATCTCTGTTGGTCGTTTGTGAGACGCATATACTTTCGAGCCGCATGAGGCTGGAAGACTCTTTGAACCGCATGGGACTGTCCCTATGTAAGTCGCATGGATTCTCCTGCTCCGAGCCGCATGAGACTGAGAGTCTCTCCGAACCGCATGGGACTGCCCATGTATGAGCCGCATGGCGTTCTCCTGTTCCGAGCCGCATAGAGCATCATTCTGATATTTTTCATGCTTCTACAAGTTTAAGATGTAAAACAATAGTTAAAAAAACAAGGAAAGTAAAAGCTGTGAAATAGAATATCATGTCAATGAAGACTGTAATAAAAGCTAGTTGAACTAGAATAATATGATATGAGTCCAGTGGTACAATATATGTCAAGTATGATTCCAATCAATGATTCAAGTAGGGAAATTCTTTAACGGTTCTTGTGATGATTCCAGTAAGATTCTTGTTGAGATTCTAGTAAAGATTCTTGACAATACTCACAATGTATTTTAAAATTCTAAGATTGACATGTAAACGGCTAAGGGTAATCCGGCACATCACACACTGGCCAAGTATGGGATAGCTATCATTCTTGTATAATTCACAGGGAGGTGGTTCGAGTATTTAGGAGTGTTTATATTTTACTTCTCCGCCCGAAAAATATGAGTGAATTCATAACACGACACGTAAATCGAGAACAAATCTAGCCAGAACATGAAGGTGCTTGTAGGTGATTCTTGTAGTAGTTCTTGTAATAGAGGCTAGACAAGTAAGGTATGTGTGTCGTATACATGAATTCTAGAAATATTAATCCGTGTTTGTAACCAAGAATCAAATTGAACTGATTAAAACTGAAATATAGAAATTGACAAGCAAATAAAAGAACTATCAGAGAATGTACTCGCCTGGTATTCGAATGCTTGATGAGAATATGAGTCTAAACTGGAGTCACAAAGTCATATTTAGAACAACTATAGGTTACAAAGTGTCTAACATGAAATAAGAATAGTCTACAATGCATTCTAAATGATTCTAGTTCCTTCTAGGTCAAGGTCAACCCTTGGTCAACTCTGGTCAACCCTGGTCAAACCTGGTCAACTATAAGTCAACTAGTCCATCTACCAATTTTTAGGTCAAACACAAGTTATCAAGTCATTCTAAGTCCGTTTGAGTCGATTTGGATCAAGTTTGACACAAAGTTGACTTTTATCAACTTGGTCAACTTGCTAGTCAACTCGATCAATTTAGGCTCATTGGGTCAATCCTAAACTGACTCCTTAATCCATAGGTTACACCCAATGGCAAACACATATATATACTTATATATCCATTCATTCAACACACACACATATATATATATATATATATATATATATATATATATATATATATATATATATATATATATATATATATATATATAGGCTTACAATACAATTGGAAAGAGAGTATGTGGGGGTGTGTGTGTTGTGTGTGTGTGTGTGTTGGCTGCTGTTTAGGTTCAAAATCTGAGAATAAAACACAAAATCTTTCAACTCTTCATATATAAGTGTGTGTGTGTGTGTATATATATATACATATATATATATATATATATATATATATATATATATATATATATATATATATATAAAGTACAATAAAAAAATATATATATATAAAGTACAACTCTTATATATATATATATGGGAGGCGTTAAAATATATATATATATATATATATATATATATATATATATATATATATATATATATATATATATATATATATGGGAGGCGTTAGGGCTGCGGGAATTGCGGAGCGTTCTCCCGTGCGATTTTGAATCTGATGGTTTCTCCGGCGGAGGGCTCCGGCCCCCCTAGCTCCGGCGGGAGGCGGGAGGCTCCGGCCTTCCTGTCACAGGCTCGTCGGCAGGACTTCGCGCGGGCAGAGGCGGCCTAAGGGACGACCTGGCTGCGGGGGGGGGGGGGGGGGCTCGTTCCTCATGAGTCGGAGGGAGGTTTCGTCCTCCCTCGGCGACTTGGTCCGACGGGGGGATCCGGCCCTACTGGCACTGGAACTTCAGCGGGAGGGTCCGACCTTCTTGGCAAGGGTACGTCGACAGGAGGATCTGCCCCTCCTGGCCGTGAGTTGGGCGGAGGCGGCCATGGGGGTGACCCGGCTGCGTGGGGGGCTTCGGCCGCCTTGGTTCTGGCACGTCGGCGGGAGGCTCCGTCCTTCCTGGCATTGATGAGTTGGCGGGAGGATACGCCCCTCATGGCCTTCGCGAGGGCGGTGACGGCCTAGGGGGTGACCCGGGGGGCTCCGCTGGTCTTGACGCGGAGGCAAGGCCACCGACGGTTCCCTCGGTCGCGTCGACTTTGGCGACGGAGACAGGAGGTGGGAAGTATGGCACGGTTAGTTATGTCGTAGGGGTGGTGGGGCGATCAGCGACGGAATTGGCGGTTGGTTCATCGAGGGTATCATATCGTCCAGCTATTGCTTTTGACGGTCGGAAGGTGGTCGTTTTTTCCTCGACGGGTATGGAGGCCCTCTCAGCGCCATGTAGTTTGAACCTTATTGGGAAGTATGCTCGGCGGAGACTCCCGACTGAGGCCATTAAGAAGGACTTTGCTTCGAGGGGATTCAGGGGTTTGATTGAAGTTAAGGCCAGTGACGATCGTCACGTCCTCATTCGTCCTCATGAGGAGTACAATTTTCTTCGGCTTAGATCCAAGGACTGCTGGTTCATGGGTCGGGTTCCGATGGTGCTATTCAGGTCTTCGGTGGACTTTTTGCCGATAAGAGAGGATCCGCGAGTTCCAATATGGGTTGCCTTCCCCGGGCTTCCATATTACATGTTTGATACTAATGCGGTTCTTTCTATCGCATCTGGTCTCGGCACTCCGCTTTTTACGGACCGGGCTACGGCTTCCTTTTCTAGGTCGGGGGTAGCCAGGGTTTTGGTTGAAGTGGATGTTAGCAAACCACTTCAACAGGAGGTTTTCTTCCAACTTCCTGATGGGGTGCGTTCGCAGCCGGTTATTTATGAGCGGACTCCTCTCTACTGTGTTTTTTATGGCCATCATGGTCATGTTGAGAGTGCTTGTGGTCGACCCCAGGTGGAGACCTCTTTCGTGGGTGTTGATGACAGACCGCCCAACCCCGACGTTTCTTCTCCAGGCGTTGTGCGAGAAGAGGACGGCCTGGTGGGTGGCCGTGGGCGTAGCAGGGGTCGTCGGCGGAGACGATCAAGGCGTAAGAAATGGAAGGAGACACGGTATGTGTGGAGGCACGTTGAGGGGCGTGATGATAGCATAGGGACCACGCAGCCCGAATTGCATGGGAGTAATGCTAATCGTGCGAGTTCCGTTCTGCCATCCTGGCACGTGGGGGAGTCTTCTTCGGGCCAGCTGACTTTATGGTCGGATGTCGGGCGGTCCATGCAGGGGGGTCGTAGCGCTCCGGGTTCTAGTTTGGATGGGCAGATGGGGCCTGAGCGGGGAGTTGGTCCTATAGTTTTATCGGATCTTCCTATCATTATTCATAGACAGCTGGGACAGGGAGTCATTGCGGCTGATTCTGACATTGAAGATCGCAGTTTGGTGGTGTGGAAGGAGCCCGTCCACGGTTCTTTATCCGACTGGGGTAATGATCCATCTCCGGGAGATGAGATGGTTTTGTTGCTAGAGGTTAGACCTTCTACTTCTTTTTCTGAGGGACATGAAGATGGCTGGCAGATGGTTCCATTCAAGAAGGCGGCTGGTAGACGGAGGAAGTCGATGGCACCTCAGTCGGATCGACTTCTTCGATCACATGCTTCCCGAGTTAGGCGGGACCCCCAGAGGGTCCATGATTAAATTCCTTATTTGGAATGTTCGGGGGACGGCGAACAGATCGACTTTATGCCGTCTCAGGTCCTTGTATCGGACCAACTCTATACAGGTTCTTGCTATTATTGAACCCAAGGTGATATCCTCTAAGCTTCTTTCTTATCAACTGAGGTTGGGTTTTGATGCTAGCTTTTGCAATGATAAGGGCAATATTTGGTTTTTCTGCAAGTCGGGTCTTGGGGTCAATTATATTGATTCTTGTGATCAGGCTATCACGGTGCATCTTTCTCTGAGCTGTTTTTCGGTTCCGGTGCGATTTTCGGTTGTTCATGGTGCAGGGACACGACAAGGGAGGAGGCGTATGTGTAGGCACCTTCTGGACGTACAAGCCAGGGACATTAGCTTGTCCTGGGCGGTGGGCGGGGACTTCAATATTATTGCTTCTCCGGAGGAGAAATTTGGAGGGCGAACTCCTGACACGAGGGCCATTGCGGACTTCCTCGACTTTCAGTTGGCTGTCGGGCTCTCCGATGTGGGTTTCAGAGGTAGCATTTATACTTGGGTGAATGGTCAGTCGGGGGCTGATCGACAGGGATCCCGTCTTGACAGGGTACTCGCGACGGACAGTTGGCTAGAGGGTGTCCAGGTCTATTGCGAGCATCTTAATCGGGCAGAATCGGATCATTCTCCTCTATTGATCTCCTGCCAGCCAGCTTCCTCCCTTCAGCGTCGAGGCTTCCGTTTTCTTGACTTTTGGACGTCTCATCCGAATTTTCTTACGGTTGTTGCTCGGGCGTGGACTTCATGCTGGCATTATGATGCGCTTGAGCGGTTGGGCATGCGGTTGCGGACGACGGGTCATGTTCTGGCTGGATGGAGCAAAGCTACTTTCGGTGACATTTTTCAGGAGGTTCGTCAGGCCGAGGATGATGCCTTGGCGGCGGAGCAGGATTATGAGCTTCATCCTTCGGAAAGGAAAGGGCTTCATGGATGGAAGTCGTAGCCAGATTGAAGCAAAATGTCCAAGTCGAGAAGTCTTTCTGGAAACAAAAAGCCAGATTGACATGGGACCTGGAAGGGGATAAGAATACTTGATTCTTCCATGAGTGCACCAGGAGCAGGCAAAGAAAGGTGGTGTATTCAGAAAATTATTCGGGCTGATGGATCAGAAACTGGCTCTATTGCGGAGGTGGCGACGGAGGCTTCAGTATTCTTTTCTAACCTGTTCAGGGCTGAGCCTATTTCAGATGAGGACGCCTTCCTTGATGTCATCCCTAGCCTCATTTCTATGGAGGACAACTCTGAGCTTGTTCGTTGTCCAGATAGAACGGAGTTGTTGGAGATTGTTCGGGTAATGGACCCGGCTAGTGTCGTCGGACCTGATGGATTTTCTGGGAGATTCTTCTCATTTTGCTGGGATATTATCGATGATGACGTGTAGGAAGCCATTGGTTCTTTTTTCTTGGGTGCACGCCTTCCGGTTTCCATTTCGGATACTTTCTTATTTTTTATCCCCAAAGTCGAGCACCCGAGGAATCTCTCTGATTTCCGTCCTATTAGTCTTTGCAATTTCTGTAACAAGATTATTTCTAAGATTATTGCTTACAGGTTGCGGGAATTTCTTCCCAAGATTATTTCTTCAGAGCAAAGTGCTTTTGTTAAGGGGAAAGAGATAGTTGACAATATTATCATTGCTCAGGACATGGTGGCCTCTATGAGGAAATCGAATCATGGTGGAAATGTTGCAATAAAGCTTGACATACAGAAGGCCTATGACAGAGTCAATTGGCATTTCCTCATACGGGTTCTTCGGAGATTTGGCTTTAATGAGGTTTTCTGTGATCTTATTTATCGTCTACTTGCGGACACCCGGTATGCGGTTCTTCTCAATGGCGCTCCTACTGATTTTTTTCGGCGTCTAGAGGGATCCATCAGGGGGATCCTCTCTCCCCGGCCCTGTTCATTATTGCTGCGGAGGTGCTTTCTCGGAACCTCAAGCTTCTTCAAGACTCAAATAGGAGATCCTCATTTCATACTCCAATTGGGGGACCACGTATCTCGCATTTGGCATATGCGGATGATGTTCTTATCTCGTATTTGGCATATTGCTGGATTGCATGCTCTCCAGTAGGTATTGTATCGATATGAGGCTGTATCTGGTCAGAAGATTAATTATTCCAAATCTGTATTTTATACTACGACCCCATTGGCTGAGGATCGTGCTCGGACTATTTCTACTCTTTTTGGATTTTGTACCGGTTCTCTGCCGTTTTCTTATTTGGGTTGCCCGTTAATGTGCGGGAGACGGAATACGGGAATGTTTAGCTATTTGCTGGATAAAATCCGTTCGAAGCTGACGGGATGGCAGAACAAGATACTCTCTCCTGGGGGTAAGCTGGTTCTTATTAAGAATGTTCTTTCATCTATCCCTATGTATACATTGGCAGCTTGTTGTCCACCCCGGGCCATTCTCAGGGCGATTGAGAGAATGTTTGCGGCTTTCTTCTGGGGTAGCAAGGATGGGGTTGCTAAGAGGAGTTGGCTGGCATGGCGATACGTTACTCGGACTAAGTCCGAAGGAGGCCTCGGGATTAAGTGTCTGAATGATATTATGGATGCCTTTTCTATGAAGTTATGGTGGAAGTTGTGGCATGGGAAGGGCCTTTGGGTAGAGCTCCTTAAATCAAAATATTTTCGTAAGCGTCATCTATGCGATGCGATTATGACTTCCAAGTGCTTCCATATTTGGCGACGAATTTTGCGGGGGTAGAAATTGGTATAACCGTATATTTCTTTCAGACTTGGGCGTGGTGAGGGTTCAGCGAAGTGCGAAGCTTGGCTTCCGGGGGGACCTCGGTTGGGTAGCGTTGTTATTCCGTCGGATGAGGGAGTGGCTTCTGGGACCAGGCGCGGAACGGGAAGACGGACTCGGGGGCGACGGCGAACCCAGAAGATGGAGCCGGGTGCCTTCGGCCAGGCGGGTCACTTTTTGCCAAGTATGCGGGACCGAGTCAGGGGGGAAGAGTGTTGATTCGACGGCGTCGCAGCGTCAGGTGCTTCCCACGGTACGGTTTTCGCTGGATGGTGGCACCGGGGAGCTTCGGAGGTCGACCAGATTGGCCGGAAGGAGGGTGTTTCTTCCTCATCGACCGGTGACTGTGAGGGCCCTATCGGATACGGAAAAGAAGATCCGAGATTCTAGGGCGAGGAACTCGGACAATGGTGGTCCGGCTATCCGTTCGTTTTGGACAGATACTGGGTGGGATTTGCCTATGTTCTTGGAGCAGTTTGGGGTTGAGGCAGCGAGGCGGCTCAGAGTGGCTAATCTGTCTTGTTCTTCGGTTCCTGATTCATTGGTCTGGGGTGAACGAAAAGGATCTTTCTCGCTGGCCTCGGCGTGGAGGTGTTGTCGGATCTCCCACCCTACATCATCGTTATTATATAATATATGGGGCAAGTGTATTCCGACGAAGTGGAGTATTCTGATGTGGCGAGTTTGTCACAACTGGCTACCCACTGATGATAACATTCAAAAGATTGGAATCCATCTGGCTTCCAGGTGTCATTGTTGTCAGGACGGACATGGGGAGACCCTTCAGCATATTTTCTTCCATGGGGATCATGCTATGAAGGTTTGGTCTATCTTTCGGGGTTTCTTCAAGGCACGGATGCATAGAGATTTTTTACCTTTTCTTCAAAGGTGGTGGTGGGGTCAGGGCAGTCACCATAGGAGATCTTTGGCCGAGGCGATCATTTGGGTGCTTTGGAAGAACCGGAACAAACATCGCTACGAGGGGCGAAGTGCTGGTCCTGATTTCTTGGTTCGGAAGGTGAAGCGACAGTTTCGGAAGTTGCTTTTGGGCTGCCATCATCTTCCGACTATTCCGCATTGGGCTTTAGAGTAGTGATTTTCTTGTATTTCTTTTCTTTTAGCTTGTTACCATGAGGTCGGATGTACTCATTACCCTCTTTTTTCAATAAAGGTAACGGTTTAAAAAAAAAGTACAACTCTATATGTATATATAGGAAAACTATATACATAGACATGTATATATATATATATATGGATACACCCAAGTATATGTATAAAACCAAAATCAATCAACTAACCAACTGTAAACTCAGAATTGAAATCGATATGCACATTATATATACAACACACACACACACACACACACACACACACACACACACACACACACACACACACACACACACACATATATAACCAAAAATAACCCATTTTATTCATGAAGGCCAAAAGGCCGCACCTATACAAGTATACCATGAGGCGTAAAATGCCGATGCCTATACACGTATACTGACAAAAGAAGAGGAAAAATAAGCAAAAGTAGAATCAACCCGGCTAATCCGAGGAAAGAAGAGAGTTCCAGAAAATCGTTTGGCCATAATGGCAGAGGGATCTCCGTTTGCGGCACTAACGAATGGTCTCCCAGATTAGTTCATCCGCATTGTACTGGCGGCCTTCATATGTAGCCTTATTCCAATTTTTCCAGAGAACCCACGTGGCGGCCGCAGTAGCGATCTGGTGGCCACGTGACGTCGATGCCCAGGTAGCCAAGAGGTGGTAAAAGTTGTTGCCCCCATGAGACAATTGGCAATGCTGGGAGAGAGCTCTCCAGACCTTGATCAGTAGTTCCTCTTGACTGAGGATGTGGTTGAGTGTTTCCGATTGACGATCTACGCAGCAAGTACAAGCGAAAGCAAGGCTGAACCCGATAGTGTTGAGAGTATCATCAGTAGGGAGGATGTTGCGTAGGGCTCTCCAGATGAGGAAGGACCACTTCTTGGGGATACAGGTCTGCCAGAAGGAGGCAATAATAGGAGGTGGGGCTGCGTTGCCTAGGATCATTCTTCTGGCCGACTTAACCGAGAATGCTCCGTTAACATCGGGCGACCACTCGAGCTTATCAGCGTCTGGTCTGATCTTGACTCTGCTACGGCGAATGTAATCGACCGCCTCTGTCCTACCCTATACCCGGACTTTGGTCGAATTCTAGGTGTTATTAGGAAGGTCCCATAAGTCTTTGATAGTGCTATTCCTAGGGGCAGCAAAAATATTAGGCAGCAAGGTATCACCGACCCAGCGCTCTAGGAATGGCGAAGCTTCGTCGATGCCCACCTTAAGGTGAATCGTTGGTTTGGCTAGGGACCGTCCGATGAGAATGCGATGCCAGGCCGCTGAGGATCTGCTGTTCGCAATGGTCGTCGAGGGGTGGATGTGTTTGAAGTATCTGGCCTTCATGAACCTGGACTATAAGTTCTTACTCGTACGAAGCGTCCACCACAATTTTATTGAGAAAGCATTAATGATGTGGGAAAGTTTAGTGAATCCCAAACCCCTCTCCTCTGTAGGACGAGCCATGTTATCCCAGCTGGCCCAATGGTGCTTGTCGTGGCCGCCACTGTGTCCGTAGAGAAAGTTGCTAAAAATGCTCTCGATGTAGGATAGAACTTTCTTGGAAGGGGAGCAGGCAGCCAGGGTGTAGATGGGAATGTAAGTGAGGACGTATTTGATGAGGATCATCTTGCCTCCGGAGGAGAGGGTGGCATTGTGCTAGCCCTCGAGCTTCTTCCTGATGCGAGTGATCAGGTTTTCAAAGATCCCGACGTTTGATCTGCCGTAGACGAAGGGACACCCCAAGTAGTAGAATGGAGGGTGCTGAATAGGGAATGATGTGGTGGTAGAGATGCTCGCCGCTTGCTCTCTCTAGAGTTTGTGATGGGTGTAGATAACACTTTTATCCGGGTTGATCTTCTGCCCAGAGTACCTTTCGTATCTCTGGAGCGTATTATGGACGACGTCCACTGATACTACGTCCCTGGAAAAGAATATGAGGATATCGTCTGCGAAGGCCAGGTGGGTGATGATCGGGCATCTGCTAGCAGTGTGGTAGTACTAGAAGTTGGGGGAGCTTGCCATCTTATTAAGGTTTCTGCTCAAAGCATCCGCTGTGATGATGAAGATGGTGGAAGATAAAGGATCTTCTTGCGTAAACCCATGACTAGATTTAAAGAATCTGTCTGTGTGGTCATTAATAACCGTAGAGAACCACGAGTTGCTGATTGATCTCCACACGATGTTGGTCCAAGTTTCAAAAAAATTCGAAGGCTCTAAAGACCCAGATCATGAATTGCCAATCCAGTCTGTCGTAGGTTTTTTATGTCAATTTGATGGTTATGTTGCCCCCTCTTGCTGGGAGCTTCATGCATGTGACTAACTCTTGGGCCAACATGATGTTATCTTGGATGTTTCTTCCCTGAACGAAGCTACTCTGCTCCTCCGAGATGATCTTGGGGAGGTCCTGCCATGCGGGAAGTGATGATCTTGGATATGATCTTGTTGGTGAAGGTGCAGAGACTGATTGGGCAAAAGTCACGGAATGTCTCTGGGTTGTCTTTCTTCGGAATGAGGATTAGATTAGTGCTCGAGATGGCTCTGGGATAAGTAGCTCCCTGGAGGAAGGTGGAGACCGCACTGTGTATGTCTCCCTTGATGATGTCCCAGCAAGTACAAAAAAAGGTTCTCGAAAATTCGTCTGGCCCGGGCGTACTGTGTTCGTCGAGGGCCCAGACGACTTCTTTGACTTCTTCCTCTGAGGGGGGCTGTTCGAGCCGGTATTTTCGGTGTCACTAATGAGATAGGGAACCTTGTCGAGGAAGGTGTTGTCTTTGGTGACCATTTTCTTGGAGAATAGTCTGGAATAGAAATTTGTTGCAGCCACTTGGATACCCTTAGGATCGCTGATGTTGGTACCGTCATCTACGGCAATCTGGTGGAGGGTAAGTTTTTGTCTATGACCATTTACGCAGGCATGGAAGAATCTCGAGTTGTTGTCCCCCTCGCTGTCGCATTTGATTCTGGCTTTCTGTTTCCAAAAATCGGTCTCAATTTTTAGCCTGAATTTCAGGATGGCTTTGGTGAGATTTAGATCCTTCCTGGTATCGGACGAACAGTCGGTCATGTACCTGGCTTCAACACGAGTAACATCATCCTCAGCTTCGCGAATGGCTTGAAAGATATCACCATAAGCTTGCTTGCTCCAGGCAGCCAGAGCTTTCCTCGTGGCCTGGAGTTTGTTAACCACCCGGTTGAGAGGTTCGAATGAGTCCGTGCTGTTCCAAGCTTCCTGGACCACTCCCAGAAATTGGGGGTGTTCGCTCCAAAAGTCCAAGAAACGGAAGCTTTTCCTGGGCTGGTTGGAGGTGCTAGCGATTTCAACTAGCATGAGGCGTGGTCAGATTTGGTGGCATTAAGGTGAGAGATCTTGGTGGTAGTCCCCATCCCTAGCTAGTGAGCGTTTGATAAAGCCCTGTCGAGGTGGGAGAATTGTCGACGGTCGCCTTCCTGCATGTTGTACCAGGTGAATGCGTTGCCTGTAAACGGAAGGGATGTGAGGTGAGAGTTGAAGATGAAGTCGTTGAAGTCTTGTATGGCTGGGAGGGGGGAAGGCGGCCTCCAATTTTCTCATCTCTGCAGGTGATAGCGTTGAAATCCCTAATACAAAGCCATGGGAGGTTATAGTTGTGATTGTTGATGTTCAGAAGGTCATTCCAGAGGTGTCTACGGTCTGCGATATCGCAGATGCCGTGAACCGCAGAAAGGATGGTGCGGTTAGGGATCAAAGGGTGTTTCATCCAGCAGGAAAGGGCTTGGCTGGAATCGTGGATGACTCTGATTTAAACAGCCTTGGAATAGAGGATCCAAATGTCGTGTCTGCCGGCTATGGCCGAGTGAAAGCCTAACTGCAGTTGGATGGATTTAAGTTTCCTATAAGGGATTTTGGGTTCGAGGATAATCAAGATCTCGATCTTGTGAGTTTTCTTAAGGCTAGTAATTCTCCTCATAGTAGGTTTGTTCGCCAGACCGTGGACATTCCAAGAGAGAATGTTCAGCATTATTGGAGGTTTGGGTGGGGATGGTTGGACCGCTTAGCAGCAGACCTAGTGTGTATGGATGGGGACTTAGCGGACCCTTTCTAGTCCGATTTCCTGGTCGCGATGGATGCTACCCTCGCCATTTTGGAAGATGTACTGGGTACCTCGACGCTTTTTGGGTGTGCGACAGTTTCTCCGGTCGAATCGAGATCGGCTTGCTCCGGCGGGATGAGGAGGGAGTCGTCGAAGATTTCAATCTGGTCACCTTCCGCCGGGAGAGGGAATCCTGCGGTGATGACTTGAAGGCCTCTACTAGCCTGCTATAACCCTAGAATAGCCAGAGCGTTAATGGCGGAATTTTCGTGTGCTGTTTGGTGGTCGGTATCAATCGAAGGTGCTAGAAGGGATTCCTCTGCGTCCTCAAGGGGTGGGGCGCTGAGATCCTCCGGGACCGTGCCGAAGGCCTTGATGAGATCGTCAGAAAAAGCTATCCCCTGGAAGGAGTCAATAGCTTCTACCACGAGGGCGTCAAACTGATTAGACAGAGGAAGGACGGGTGGGTGGTAGGGGATTACGACTTTTTTTTGTTAAGTTGCCTCTGTCGGACTTTCCTTCGCTGGAGTTGAACCTGGTGTGGGAGTTCGGTAAGGGAATAAGGGGTGGTTGGGCAGATTTTTTATGTCGGTTTTCTTTGGGATTGGGTTCTGTTCGCTCTGGTTTCTTCTTCTTAAGCTCAGGATAGAGACGGAAGCAATGCTTGGATAAGTGACCGCGTAAATGGCAGTGAGTGCAGAAGATGATATGATTATCGTAGATAATTTGCTGGGTGTGAGTCCGGTTGCCAAGTTCAATATGAACGTGGCTTGGGGGCTCTGAGGTGAGGTCGAGCTCCACACATATCTTAGCGTAGTTTGCTTTAGTCAGATTATTGGTTTCTGCAGCGGCAGCCACGAAAGTCCCGAAGGAGTTTGCTATACGCCTAAGGGCCGCCGGAACAAATCAAATGAGGGAGAGATTGGGTAAGGTGACCCAGGCGGCCACCGTCGCTGAGACTTCCTCGGTGTTAAAGTTCGGTGACCACTTGATAATATTCATCTGGTGGGATTCAACTCTCTCGGTGCCTTTGGACCACACAGTCCTATGATCAAGGTCGGAGGAAAGGTGTAGTAGAATATGCCTCGGGTCGAGGGGGGCTACCCTGTACTCAGCCGATAGCCGCCAACTGGCTATAACCTCTGCAATCTTGGCGAGTTTGGGACAGCCGAATGAGAATTTGAGGACGAAGGAGTAGGGGAATGAGGTGGCCAGAGAAGAGAGTTCCTGGTCGGTGAATGGCACCATCGGCATAGGAGATGTCGACGGATACTCAACTTCGGGAAGAGAGACGTCCGGGATCAGGAGGCCCTGCTTGGTGGCCCTGTCCGGACGAAGGATGTCGACGAAAGAAGGGGTCGGGCTATGAGAAGGGCCCAAAGTTGGTCTAGCCGGAAGTTGGGTCGCGCCAGCGTAAGCAGAGCCCAAAAAGGGTTGGGTGGCGCCCTGAGTTCGTGGGGGCTGGGTTGCGCCCAATAGAGGGTTGGTTCCACAAGGGTGGCACCAGGAGGTTGGTGGAGAGCGCACAAAAGGGGGGAAGGCCCCTAGGGGAATCAGGGTACGCCCGTACCGGGGAAACAAAAAGGGTTGCGCCCTGAGGGATCGACTGAAGGGAGGCAGCGGTGGTCCCAGGATGCGCCAAGGGCAAGTCCGGAATACTCGGCCGACCATGGCCGAAGCCCAACGGGCACAGAAGCCCGGCTGCATCGGTGAGCAGCATCACATCGCTAGTCGAAGAAGGCGAAGGCGAAGAGGGAGGGGGAGGATGGGAATGGAGGAAGTGGGTTGCGCCCGCTCTTGGCGCAATCGGAAGAATGGGAGGGAGAAAGAGATGGATTGCGCCCACAGGTGGCACAAGGGAAGGGGGAAAGCCCCCACAATGGATTACGCGAAAGCCAGCAAAGAGGTGGTACATATATATATATATATATATATATATATATATATATATATATATATATATATATATATATATATATATATATATATATATATGTACAACCTTATATATATAACCTTATATGTATATATATATACATATATATATATATTATTTTTTGTATATATATATATATATATATATATATATATATATATATATATAATATATATATATATATATATATATATATATATATATATATATATAAAATATATATATATATATATATATATATATATATATAAAATATATATGCATAAATATATAAAGAGCTATTTATATAACATATGATAGTATCACCTGAAAGTATAAATAGAGATTAATATCAACAAGTCCAGAATCTAATTAGCATAATATAAACTCAAAAATTCTGAGTTTAATTCTCAGAAAATCAATTATAACATAATCAATTCAAAAATATATAAACCGATACCCAAAAATCCAACTCAAAGCCCAAAATGCAATATACTCAACTAGAACCCGTAAAACTTGGCAAACACGAAGGTGTATATCTGTGTGACATGCTCGGGTACTCACGGGGTCGAACCTGTGTCCGTATCGTGTCCACGGAGTGCGTATCAGAGAAAATCGGATACGCGTGCATTGACAAGTGTACGTGCACGTGCATTTTCGCTCGATTGAAAGCCACACGCAACACGAGAAGCCTCGTGCTCGTGAACATAGCTAGGTGGGGTCCTGGTCTAGGTTTAGCACATACTAACACGACACCATGTCGTGTCCATGCGGCACAGGACATGCGAACCCGCGTGGCTGTGCGTGCGTACGGCCTCGTGGACGCGTGTCGAGCCCCGTGGCTCACGATTTGAGCCACGCCGTGTCTCAGGATCGGGTCCCTGGGTAGCCTAGGTCTAGAGATTCATGCTCGTGCTCCTGGAATGGGTCCTCGTCGCGTCGTGTTCGCAGACGAAGGCTGTGTCAGCGGCACTTTTCAGCCGCGTGCACAGTACGGGCTGACCCATGCGCGTTGGATTTCTTCGCACATGCTTCACGAAACATCGTGAAATTTTATGAGCATGTAGGCAGAGGTTGCCCCCACATGTCATGAAATTTCACACGAAACGGAGTCTTGTGCGTCGAGTTATTACATTCGGACAACAGGGCATGCACGGGGCCATGCACGGGCCTCGTGCATGCGTGTCCGTGTCCGATTCGGACACTGAAATCTTATCGAATCAAGATCCATCTTCACAAAAGTTATTTCAAATAATAATAGCAAGAAATTCACAAAAATAGAATCAAAAAATACAAACTTTCAGTTCTAAGTGGCATTTCATCGAACACGTGTTCCAATGGACCGACACGTGTCCGATACGGCTATCAAACGAACACAAAAATCTACCAAACTTCATGCACAGGTCCGGGGTACCTATATGGATGCATCTACGAAGAAAAATTGGGAATAAGAAGTGTTTAGAGGGATTTACCTATTGAGAGTCAAAATCTCAATGCAACGTGCCTCCGAACGCATCGATGTCGATTTCCTCAGGTCAAATACCTCTGATCCCTCGCTAGTAAGTCTCCAGCAGGTTCCTCTCCTCCCAAAGATCGCAACACACTTTATTTGGATGGATTTGGGTGAAAATGAAAAAATGGAACCTTTGGAGGAGAAGGGAAAAAATATGGTTTGTGAACTTTTAACGGCTACTAGGTTTAAACACAATAAAAAGGGGGGCTGCTGTTTATGGCTGGCCAGGGGGCATGGGGATTAGGTTTAGGGTTTAGTCATGGGCCAAGCACTACTTAAGTTGGTTTAAAGGCCCATTGACAAAAAGGCTTAAAGGCTATGTGTAAAATGACTTTAAAATGATTTAAATGTTTCCTAAAATGGACAATAGCTCTAAATTAAAATCTAAAAAGCTAAAAATAATTCTAATCACATGGCTAGTCTTCTAATCAAGGTTGAATAAGGTTATACCACCTTCTACTTCCAAAAACACACCAATCAAAGCTACACACCAATCAAATTAACTAATAAAATAATAATAATTCAAAAATATCACAAAATTACTAAAATATCCCAATTTAGAAAAGTGGTGGTTACAGTAGTACTGAAAAGATGGTAACAATGGAAAATGATGACTGTGTAAGATGGTAGTTCGAGTCGAGTCTTGCATGGTCATTGGACAACTTGTGCACAAGAAAAAGTTTTCTCGGACGGCCAACCTGGGGCCACAGGACCGTTCCAACCTAGAAAAAAAACATGGTATATTCGAGCTGGGAGTACCACTCAAGTTATTCGGGAACTTTTAGTGGGGCTCGCTACTTGCACTAAAAGGGTTGCTGAATAACAAAGCTATAAGTCCAGGATAGCTTGTGGTGCTAGTGACTTCTTCATATAGATGAGTCGGCATAATAGCGACGATCCACGTGCATGCCTTGGGATTGAGTCGAGTATTGTGTGCATGGTACCGATGAGTCAAGTTAAATGCATGAATGATTTGCAACATAATGTTTGGGCCTAAGTTTTGGCTGTAATGGAGACACCGTACTTCGGTACAAGAGGTGGCGTCAGAAGGCTTGAGTCAGTGAAACTAAGTTCATAAGTCTTGATTGAGTCAGTTGATGATTGCAACAGAAAAGGCCGCGAGACGGCAAAATTGTTAATTCACACTAAGTTGCGAGGCACGACCTCAATGTGGATACACAAATGGAGCTTTGGCATGACCATATTATTACGGCACAAAGTTTGGGCAAGTTAATAAGTGGTGAGGCACTGCCTCGATTATGTTACACGAAAGAGTTTATGGCACAACCATGTGATTGAGTCTCAAAGTATAGGTCGAATGACAAGCATGAGTCATTATGTTGATGTTGTTGGCACAAGAAGGATCCAGAGGCACAAGTGATAAGCAAGATTTTTGTGCAAGGCACGGTGACAGTCTAGAGACATAAAATAGGCCAAGCGTCTATGTCCTAGAACTGATCCTAAGGCAAGATTCGAACGACAATCAAAAAGGACTATGCTGCACAAACTAAATAAACGTATTGGTTTTGTATGGGTGGGCGAGGAGCTCACACCACCAGTACGATTGGTACTAACCACCCAACAGTTTTTATGCACAGGTTACAGGTCACTGCTTTTCATGGCGGAGCTCGCTTGGACGCATTAAGGTATGGAGTTCCTTAGCATTTTGAGACGTACGGCCGCATTGGAGTCTTCACCCATATGGGACATAATGTATGCATATCACTTTCTGAAGCATCCACTGATTTGTTATGTTGTATTAGGAGACGAGAGAGAGCTGAGTGACTTGTAAATAGAGAGAAAAGTGAGTTTGAGCGACTTGTAATCTTGGCCCCGTGCCACATTTATAACCTTAGTTTCAGAATTAATAAATAGCTATTTGTATGACTTATGTTGTTTCTACTTTTCGCAGGTGACATAATGTTTATTCAATGTTTCTGCTTCGGGACTTCTGTTCGACGACCCCGTCGCTTAGCCTGTAATCAGCTGTTATGGAAATCGTCTTGCATGAGCGCAATATAGGCTCATGCGGTATCACGCCTTAGCGAGGACAATCACTCCTCCTGGAGCAGGGCCTGACATAATATCTCCTAACAATATAATTGTCCTGTCAGGATTGGAACAAGTACAAACATTGTTACAGTATTCATGACATGATAGAAAATATATAACAATGAAATAGAATATTTAAAACTCGATAAACAAGTAAGACATAAATCATGGTACGATATGTAAGGAGTAAAGAGGAAAAAAAAATAATTGCAACATGGTAATGAGGAGAAACAAGTAAATCTGGGCAATATGGCGTGTAACAAGGAAATAAATAAAAATAGTCAAAGCTAACAATAATTTAGATGTTTTGAAATATCACTTTCGATATGTAGACGACTAGGAGTAAGATCTAGCCAACCGCATATATCGTGTGCTGCTGCTATTTGTCACGAAAGACCATGGGATAGTTTTGGATAATCTACATGTCAACTAAGATATATTCCTCCGTCCGATTAGTACTCATAGATCCAAGTCACGACATGCAACATGTTAATCGCGATAAATACGATAATCACAATAGTCACAGTAATCACGAGAATCATGAACGGTAGACAAGAATATAATCTGTAAACACTAATCACGTATAACCAGCATGTCAATAGTCACGGAATGCACATCTAAATCATGAAATAGAGAAACTATCAGAAAATGAAAGTAATCATTGCGTTTACTTGCCTCAAATATCTGGAGACGACGTATGTGACACAAATGTGTCGACACGGAATATGCACATATGTTATACTCCACAAGAGGATCCCAAAAGATGAAATAGAATGTTGCATTGAGTCCAAAAATAATCCAAATAGCCCAACTTAATATATTGAAGTCTGAATTTAGAAATCGGCACGATTATTAGGGTCGAGATAGAAGTCCGCGTTCATAAAGAAAGGAAAAAGATTTAATTAGTCATGATCAAGAGGTGATTAAAAGAATTTGATTAAAGGATTAATCCAAAGCTAAGAATATATATATATATTTATATATATATTATATATATATATATATATATATATATATATATATATATATATATATATATAAAGTACTTATTTATAATTTTTTATTTAAAACATACTTTACATAATTTTGTATTTCAAAAGTATTTATATATAAGCCCATTAAAATATAAAAGCCTAATTTAGATTATTATAGCTAAACCTTAGCAAAATATTGATTTGAAATTGTTATTCATAAAGCACATTTAAACTATATAGGGCTTAAGCCCAATTTAACCATTAAACAAATATTGCAGGGCTAGAAGCCCATTTGAAATTTTTACATAATAATGTAGGGCTTAAAAGCCCAATTTGATTTAGGGCCAAGGCCCAATTTATATTAGCATTCTAAATAATGTAGGAAGCCCATTATAATTAATAACAATAATATTACAATGGTACTAATAGTATTATTAATAATACAAACTATTATATTTATACATATACATTATTAAAAATAAAATGTGTGTGTACATATTTTAAAACCTGGGCTCAACCTATATATTTGTGCAGCCCGTTATTGGGCCACCTATACTGACTAGGCTCAGGCCCAGTCAAAAAGCCAACAAAAAAATCTAACTAAACATAAACCAAATAAAAGAAGAAGTAAAGCCCATGTGGACTCAAACCAAACTAGGGCTCAACCCAGCCCAAGAGTGCCCAACTGGGCTGAGGGCCCAAAATCAAATAAAGTCCATTAAAACCCAATAGAATCCATTGTTCTCTTCCTCATAGAGAGTGTGTATGAGGAGGATCAAAGATTGAGAGAAAGTTCAAGAGAGATCAAGAATGTGAGGGGAGAGCTCAACAAGGCGGCATGGCTCCGACGCGGTGCATGAGGCTAGGCCAGGATCGGCAGACCGCACGGGAGCAGCAGATCTGGGAAACTGACTCTGGTGTTTGAGGCATTATAGGCTGGGTAGAGGCAGTGCGGTCTCACCAGGATTGGCTCATCAGTGTTATTCCTGGCTTGGGGCGACAACAACAATCGAGCTGGGGGTTCGATTTGGTGCGATAGTGGTGACGGCAGATGATGGGGGAAATTGGTGGTGAAGGTGGTCTATTGCAGAGATCCGGCAGTGGTGGTGGGACTTGTGGTAGGGCTAGCGATGGTAGTGGCTTTGGGAATTCGACAGGGAGTGGGTGGATGGCCGGGTGGTGGTGGTGGAGGTGTTTAGTGTGTGGTACTTGTGATGGTGGTGGAGCAGTGGTAATGTAGCCGAAGAGGGGGTAGCTCATGGTGGTCTTGATGGTGGCTTGAAAAGTTTTGTTGTAATTTGTGTGATAAAAATTGTATAATTGTTGTAATAATTTTTTGAGTGGAAAATTGTATGGGAATAGCCCAAATTTATAGGCTTAGGAGAGCTTGGAGAGCAAGCAAGTGCCATGTGGCCAAAATGTAATTTGTAGAAAGAAGGAGGACAATGAGGGAAATGTGGTGGAAGTGGAAGGCTCCAGGAGGTTTACATGGCTTAGTTAGCCATGACTAACCAATTAGGCTAACTAATTAACAGTTAGTCCTAACCAATTAATGATGACTAATTAACCAAGACTAACCCAATAGATAAAATAATTAGGAAACCATTTATTTGATATTCCAATTCCTAAAGATAAAATACTAATCAAAAATTTCTACAGTTTAACAAAAATTGAAAATAATTTCGTAAAATAAATACTTAGTTATTTATTGAAAGAAAAATTCCTAAAAAAATTATAAAAGATTTTATAAATTTTGAGAAAATTTTGGAAATTAATTCAAGGGGTTACAAATCTTCTCACCTTAAAAAAATTGTCCTCGAAATTTAAGATGTCATGATCAAAACTAGAATCAAATATGGTCAAAAATATAGTTAAATCATTTAGGCGCGATCATTAAAAACTATTCGATTTGGCATGACTAAGGATAATCAAATATAAGTATCATCAAAATTATCTACGCACAATCCAATCATTTAGGCACGATCAAAGATGGTATGATTAAATTTCAAATCATTTATGCACGATTGAGGATGGTTTCAAAATATAATAAAAAAATTATATAGGCATGATGAAGAATAAAATCAATTCCTTTGGGCACGACCTAGTCACGATTAATAGAATCAAAATCGTCTAGATCAAAATCATTAGTTATAATCAAGTTGTAATCAAGTTACGATAGAATCAAAATCTAAGTATAGAATGATCTAAGCACGATCAAAGTTGGAATCAAAGTCATATAAGCGTGATCGAAAATCAAAAATTAGGCACGATTAAGGATAAGATCAAAATATAGTCACGATCAATGGTATCAAAATCACCTAGTCATGTAAAGTCATCTAGGCATGACCGAAAATTAAAATTTAACCACAATCGAGTATAATATTAAAATCTAATCATGATTAAAATAGAATCTAAACCTGATTAAGAATATAATCAAATTCTAAGCAATAATAGAATTGAAATCATGGCACGATCAAAACAGGATCAAAATTTAGCACGACTAGTAATATAATTAAAATCATTAGTCATGATCAAAATAGGATCAGAACTAGTAATATTTGAAAACCAATGGATGATTTCAAAGATAGATAAATTAAAGCACTTTATAAGGATGAGAAATCAAAAGATATAATTAGCAGATAGAAAATACAAAGCAATCATCTCACTCATCTACGACTAATATAAGGTCTATCTGGTCGTCATTCCTCAATTATGCTTTTTTTTTTACAAATCCAGAAATACCACAAACAAAATCATAAATCTACCAATCATGAAAATCAAACTATTCCAAAAGTACTATAAGGTATGTCTGAATATTATTCCAAGGGTACTATTCCTCAAGCATAATCATGTTTATAAAAATATTTTTATTTTTCTCGTTTCCATAATCCATTATCAAATTTAGTCATCCTTAAAAGTTTAAATTCCTCCAACTTGTTTTTAATTTGTTCTGAAATTCTTGAATCGGGTTTTACGTCTACAAAATTCTTGATTGTGGTTCAAATTCATACTTCTCAAATTATACTTAAATCTAAATGTCACCATTATAATCAAAATTTTATTCCTATTTTAAAATTTAACCTCTACATATCGATCATTCAATTTTGTACCTTAAACTTAAAATTTTAAAAGTTCCAAAGTTTCTAAATACTCTGTAATTCAATAATTCTATGTTCAACCAGTTTTTAGCCATTCTTTTACCTATCACCACATATATTGATAACCTCCATTTCATATATTTAGATTCCCCAAGCCAATGTTCTAGTCTTAATCTATCTCAATGATTTATAACCTTAAATATCTAGATTTCCTCAAAAACAATTCGTCCTTGAATATTCACGTTAGTTTTAGAATATAATCTCAAATAATCTCTCACAATTTAAATGTATGTCCCACCATTTTTCTTTCTTGAAATTTTCCACATTCTTTCTTTATATGTAAATAATCCATACTCGATATAATTCGTTAAATATACCATTTTCAAAAATTAATAATCTCTTGATTTTGTTTCCATTTATAGTTCCACTTTTCTTACATCAACTCTTTCTCAATGTCTATGATACCTTTATCTGAAAAAAGATATAGCATCACTATATGACAACAAATTCTTTCATTTCTGAGCTAGATGATTATAACACTTCATTCAGCTATTTCCCAAAGGTAAGAAGAAAATAAGATTCAATAGATAATCAAGATTTAGCTAACAAGTTTTTAAATATGAGGCAAATTAATGGAAGCAAGTAGTATAGAGCTAACAAGAGGAAACAAAACGATGATAGGAATTCGCTCTTGCTCACTTGATCATAATGAAGTCGTTGTCCTTCCCTTTTCTTGCATGTGCCAATAGTCAATCAACCCAAAAATTTTGACCTCTAAGGTGTTCACTTTGTTTTGATATTCCTACTCTTACTCATTATATCCTCCTATTTTTCGTGACTCCACATCCCTAATTATTATCAATTAACGAATTTGATGCTTTAGACTTTGTTCCTCAAATATTTTTATCAAGTTGGTATTTCCATTCGCAATATCATCATTCATGGTTTCTACCAATCTACATAAACTTTATTAGAATTTTTAAGTATTTCTACGACTCCATTCACTGAATTACTTAGGGTCTTTTAATATCAAAAATTTTATCACTTTTTAATTCTATTAACATCTAAAGGGTAAATGACAAAAAACCCCTCGTTAGATACCCGACTTTTGCAAATTAAGACCTACTAGTCATTTTTAGCAATTTGCCCCTCCTTAGATTACAAATCCGCTAAATAAGGCCCCTCCAGTCAAAATTAAAAAATTTAATCCCAAAAATGCCCCTGTCCCCCTCTTTCCCCCGGTGGCGGCGGCCACCCCACAGCCCCGCCCGACCCCCCCACCCTCCCCCCGCCGGCCCTGCCCCCATGCCCTCTTCCCGCCCGACCCCCCTGCCCTCCCCCGTCGGCCCTCCCCCCGCAGGCCCTCCCTCCACCGGTGAGCCCCCAGCCCCACCCGATCCCTCCTGCCCTCCCACCGTCGGCCCTGCCCCCTGCCCTCCTCCCGCCCGACCCCCCATGCCCTCCTCCCGTCGGCTCTCCCCCCGACTGCGAGCCCCAGCCCAGCCCGACCCCCCTTCCCTCCCCCCGCCGGCCCTGCCCCCCTGCCCTCCTCCTGCCCGACCCCCCTTACCTCCCCCCGTCGGCCCTCCCCCGGCGGCGAGCCCCCAGACCCGCATGGCCCCCACGAGCCTCCCTTCCGACCTCGTCGGCCCCGCACGGCCCTCCCCCGCACTTGTCGGCCCCCCGCGGTCCTCCTCCGCCCTCGCCCCGACCCCATGCAGCCCTTTCCGTGGCATCACCGGCCACCCAACCCCTCCCCCAACAGCCGAGAAAGGAGGGGGAGGGGTAAAATTGTCATTTGGGGGTTTTTTGCAACAAAAAATAAATAGTGGGAAATCTAAGAGCATGGGATCTTTTTTACGAAAATTGCCAATCTATGGAGGGTTTTTTGTCATTTACCTACATCTAAATAATGTTAACTTCTTTAAAAATGATATCACAAAGATATTGGTTTCAAATTATCATTTCTTTATATAAGCAACCTCCAATATTGTTCACGATACTTAAAATATCTTTGTTAGCAACCTCCTGGAAATCATGAATCCATATTTCACAATTGTTCATAAAATCTCAGTTCTGTAATTAATCCAAGTCTTGTATGGTTCTCTCAGTTTTGTAAAATCCTCGAAGTATTCATAATCAGATACTTAGTCATCAATCCTGCAATTTATTATTCTAATCATTTTACTACCTTTCGTCTTAATTATTCTTTATAGTTTTAAAATTTCATTCCTTGTAGAATTACCGTATCTCGTGCCATTATCTTAGCTACTTGCAGGAAAAGGCAATTTAACATCTTCCTCAATGGCTTTTACCACCTTAAAATTATATAAAATTCCTTCTTAATATTTTATTTTTCACAAGTCCACAAGACCGCCATCAATCTTCATAAATTATAACCCTCGTTTATGAATTATTCCTAGCA